>BLKM01002298.1:117567-492567 GCA_013340265.1 Coptotermes formosanus
TATAAGGCAAAAGTTGCTGTTTGTTCTGAGATCCGTACAAAACACATAAACGCAATGTGGGCACCATGTAGAGTTTTTTAATGTTAAACCTGGTGGTATGTAAAGTTACCGCTAGGCTTTAAAAGGTTAAATACGACGAAACGGAAGGACATGGGATGAAGGGGTCATCTAGAGAGACTGGACGTCTATCTCGCAGGGGCAAAAGAGTTCTGTGTTCTTCAGAACTTCCAGAGCGTTTCTGGGCCCCACCCGGGGCCTCCTCCTTATCGGATCCTGATAGTTCTATCCCCGGGAATAAAGCGGTCTGGTCGGAAAGTTGACCGAGCGCTGACGTCCATCTAGTGTCGTTGTCAAGAATGATGGGAGCTGTACCTTCATTTTCGCCATGTGCTTTCATGGGGTGGTACCTAATTAAACATAAGGACAACTGTTTATCATCCTGTTCCGACATCGGTCTGGATGGACTGAGAAATACCACGATAATATTCAGGATAGTCGGTGCCACGCCGAGGTTCGAACTCGGTACTTCCTGACTACAGAAAAGTGCGTTACAGTGTGCACCGACTTTGGTTGCGTGGAATCAGCTGCACTTATTCTTGAACGTTATGTAATAGGGATTTTCATGGATACTTCGATTTCTTCCCACCCCCACCACATTTTCGTGGAAGGTAAATTTTTATATTTCTGGAAACTTTAAAAAGGATATGATAGATTTCCGTTACGTGGTGATGAATATACAATATCCGGCAGAGAGTGGACGTCTTTATTGCGTCTTCTGATTAACGTTATTGCAGTTAAATTTCCTTTTGAATATTCTGTAACTTCAAGAAGCAAACCTTATAAGACTTTCTGATTCATTAATAATGAAGTCCGTTGTACGAGAAGTTGAATCTGACATGCTACCATTTTGTCGGACATGAATGTACATACAGTATATAAAGGAAACGAGTAATGTTTGGCTGTCAGTATACAGTGTGTTTCTGCACTGATTTCTCTGTAAAATAAAAACTCTGGTTTTTATGATTTTATTGTGTCGCACCGGTATGCGAAGAGCAAGCCTGCGGGACACATCTGGGTTATGTTATTCGAAGGTGGCCTGTCTGTTTCAGATGGAGATGTGCTAGAATTGTCTTACCGTCTAATAATGTTACCCGAATTGTGTATCCCGCTAATGCAGGAGGACCCGGTCCTGAACAGTTTGGATTTCCACAGCCTGTTATTATTTCGGTATTACCCTCCTGCCTTTATTTCGGAGTTCCGTTTGACTCCTTCCGAATTCATTTGTTCATGGGAATTCGGCAAATTCGCATTTTTTTCTTCGGTTTGTAAATTTTGTCTGCTGCTCCGTTTTATATTTCGTAGTGTGATTTTTTAAAGGGTAATGTATTAGATGTGTCACATGTTGCGGTAGTTCGTCTGAAGAAACCGATCCATGCCATTCCAATTCCACAACGCTGCTGCTGACGTGTGTTAGTTGTAGAGTTGGTGCGTTTTCTTACCACAGCTACTGCTGGATCCAACACGTTCGTTATAGCTATTGTGCTATCGTCTCAGGGAAGGCGTCCGGGTGTAGGGAACATGAAATGCACATATCGTTTATCCGACAGTAAGTTTAACAAAAGCAAATGCCGATTTAATGACGCAGCGTTTAACGGCCTGGCTTGTTCTGGGGAGTTCCCCGTTTCGAATTTTGGCCGCGGAATCAGTTATTTTAGATAGGCCACGATCGTGATTGTTCCTTTACTTTCCATTTCGCCCGACGTGGTCATTTTCGCATCTTACTCGACCTATTAACTTCTGCCGTTTATGCAGCGTCGTCAAGTAACCTAGAAATCTGAAGATTTTGTAATATGATCTTAATAAAACAAGGCTTGGAACTGTGTTCAGAAACCCTTAAGTTCGATTAACATCAAGCTGCGACAAAGGAAGGGATAAACAAACAGGCGGACCGATACGTTGAACCGAATATCCGCGAATTCTCGTTTTAAGCCATGTCTACATTACGGTAAACCTAAACGTTTGTGAGGCGTGTGTTACTTTGTCTACAATAAGCTACGTTACGTCATATCTACAATGACGAGTACATTTGCATAGTGAGAAACTAAACAGCGGCACGGCCGTGACGAGCCCTGGAAAACCTGTCCCAAGCCAGAACCTTTAGCGTTCGGGAGACCACTGTTCGGTTCCTTGTGACGACATTTAGTATTGTGACTGAAGGAACGCGCAGTAACTGGCAAATGCATTGAACATATTCGGGTGACTGTCGATGGTGAAGCGCCCAGACGAGACGTTGATCACCTGCCAAAACCTCCGTGGACGGCGACGTCTAGACTGAGCGTGTTGTAGTAACGGTCTGCGAAGCAGTGTGATCAGGACGGGGAAGGAAGGGCAATTGCTGTCTTGAAAGGTGCTAAGTTGCATTGCTCCGTGTGTGCATGTTGTGCTCAAAAGGCTGATGTATCTTCTTTGTGAGGCTGTCAGGGCTTTAGGACTCTGGCGCCTGTTAGGAGTCTCGCCGCTGTTCCGAGCATTTTCTTTTAAGTCTTCCAAACGTTTGTTCCTTCCGCTAGGTCTGTCATCGGTGATCTTATTGTCGGTCCTTTGCACTTGTTCTGTCCGTTGCATTCTGTTATTTTTTAGTATCGTCTACCGTGTTAGGTGCACGGTGTTTCGCTTTAACTGTTTTAGTGCACATGCGGTTTCTTAACCAATGTATAGCACTTTATGTAAAGAATCTCATACGCTGCGTCTCCAGACGTCAAGGTACATTTCGCTCTTAGCTGATGAATTCTCAGTTCACGGTCATTTTGGCATATTTAATTCACACGTCTTTTAATTAGTGCCATTGTTATTAGAATTAATGTATCTTATTTTCAAAGACCGTATTTCTTTAATGGAGAGTGTATTTACTAGGTAGGTCTGTCTACCTTTATTACTTAATGTTCATTTGAGATGTTACACATGCAAGTGTTCTGCATCTGTCATCACGTTCGCGTAGCTCTCGTCCCCATAACTCTTTCAGTATGAAACTTCCGGATGTGAATAAAAACGGTTCAGGTCGTCCGACGCATAAAAATTATTTGAAATTACTTATAACGTTTTCAAAATATAATTACCAATCAACGTTACCAGCCCATTTTCGGTGACATATGGTAAAGTTTTGTGGCTCCGTATGTGATTACTGTACGTACGTTAAAACGTATGCTGCGAGATGAATTTGTATTCACATTTTTTCATTGTAATTCTTACATTGTTTTGTATAAAGACATTATTTTCCTATTCATACATAATATTTAAAACGTTTTCGTATCAAAAGAGAGGTCTTAACAAGATGTGTATATTGTATCATATTTTTTGTACGGTCAGCAGATTTTGAAGAATATCGTGAAGTGTTTTGTTCAGGTCAGAAGAGACTTATGGGTAATTCCTTCCGTACTTCAGGAGATTTATCACTGATTGAATGTATCCTGTGGAAGTCAAGGGAAACGGGGACCATTTTCTGTGTCGCTGTTATTAATTCGTTTGAAATTATTTCTTGCGAATTGTGCCCAGTATAAAATCCGATTACAGTAATTACAAACTTTTGTACCTGCCACAAAGATCGGGGACTTTTTTTATGTTGGTAACATTGATCCTACTATGCCCTTCTTAGGGACGTCGGTTGGTAGTGACGTGGGTTCGCGTGCTGCGGGTAAGCCTACGTGTTGTGTTGTCCACGCTTCGGTAAGCAACACATGGATCACGACAGTTTTCTCGCTTGTAAGTGAACGACCGCCAGGTCTCTTCTTCCGTTTAGTCGGTGCTTCCGACACCTTCACATGGTTCACTGTATTTCTCGGAATGTTGAGAACACTCTGACGTGTAGTTGGTTAGGGAGGGCTGTTAGATGCTGTGTTTAGCGAAACGAACACTGACATTTATAAGGCCTGTACTGAAAGTCCTCATTTTCGTGTGTTTCTGGTTCGAGATTCGGGCATAAGACCGGCTGTGGCCACTGCATCTGCTATGGATTGGTGCTGTCGCCTGATTATTTCGTACGATTGACGATTGTTATTTCTCACATCATTACCAATTCATATTCATGATCGTGTTAACGTTTGTTATCCGACGCTATGTAGCTTCTGCAGTTGACAGAGTCGTTAAATGGCCTGTTTGAACGTAAAGTAAATATCACCAAGGTTTCGTTCTCATTTCTTTCAAAACAAGACATCGTAGCAGTCTTCTAAATGCGGACAGTGTGTCACAGGTAGACGAATTTAAAAAATAATATATCCATCTTTGTATGTTGGCAGTGCTGATGCACCGGTGTGCACCGATGGTTTTCTGGATAATTTTAACGTATGCTACATAACTATACCCATTTTCTAAACGGTTTGACAAATAGTTCAGGAAATGATACGGAATTTTGTGTCCGTCTGCTTGAAATAACCATCGAATGAAGTGGCCAAAATTGGACTTTTTTCTTTGTAGAATTGGCTTGCCATTCAGTCCAGGAAGTATTATTCAGTGTGGTGAGATTGTAGGAAATGCTGGTGATGGGTGCTGTAGGCCTGTGTTCCCCCCCCCCCCCCCCACTCCCTCTTCCCTCCAACCCCTACCCATTTCATTTTTAAACTCGTCTAAGTATCGTCAGTTCTCCTTACCTTTGGAAAATTCTTAAAACTTTTATTTATTGTTTTGCAGCTTAGCGTGTTGAACCAGATAGTCATGGGATGATCTGTTATTAATCGTAACATAGGGGAAGGGGGGGGGGCGTAGGCTCCGTAACTAGGGGGGTTTCGATTATGTGACGTCGCCGACTGTCATGCCTGTGATTTCCTGCAGACCATTCAAGCAAATGTCTTACAAATGAAAGACCCAGTTTGTTTTCCCTGCTTTTCCCCTAATTTTACGGTGACTAAATTAACCCTTTAAAGACGAAGCGTATACGTTTTATATAAGGACTCAGTGCGTACCGCGCTGTAAACACTCTCCACTTCGGTTATACAAACCAGTCTCTTAATGTTTTATAAGGCAAAAGTTGCTGTTTGTTCTGAGATCCGTACAAAACACATAAACGCAATGTGGGCACCACGTAGAATTTTTTAATGTTAAACCTGGTGGTACGTAAAGTTACCGCTAGGCTTTAAAAGGTACCTTCAAGTGGTGTGCCTGATCTTGTTGGGTCCGCCTACAAATCCTGGTTCGAACGGCTGGTTCGGACATGCTTGTATTTGCGGGCATTGGTTCTCACACCATGGTGAGCAGTCCTCTCCACATCCTGCATGGCCAAAGGAAGCCATTGTCGAGAATTAGGTCACTGCTCCACCTGACTGCAGCGCGGTGCGTCCGTCCTCGTATTTATTTATAGCTGATATAGTGTAGGTATGGATATTAAGAATTGGGCGTGATAAGTCGCGAAAGATAGGCCCCGCCTGCAGAACGATTTTTTATTTTTTTACGGCCGAAAATTCGTAAAAAGAGGATTCGTGTTCGATTTGATGCTTTCGAGCTGGGTTTAACAGCGGAATTCTTGTAGTAACTGTATCTTTTGAGTCAAACCTGCTGTTGATGGGGGGACGCGTAGGAAAGTAAAACTTTTGATTTGTTTTTTTTTTTGCCAGATGTGTGAAGACAATTGAAAAACTGATTTTATTATAGACCCAGTCCTTTAAGAAACAGCAGCCCAAAATCTCGATGAATCATCAGATAATATTACAAATTTTTTTGCAGTTCATAAGCTTACACTAAATAAAATTGAACGTGTACAGAAAAGTCGGCGACCTTGATTGACGTATCGTGTGTTCGTTATAGCAGCCTGCTGTCTGTTCAGTTCGCTTTTCATCCTCCTTATGATGACTCGCTGGTGATTACGACTTATCGTCATCAAAGACCGAAGTTACAGGGATACTTGCAGCTACGCAGAGTGATTCCAGAGTTTAGAACACTTTGCGTAGGTTAGAAGATAGACCTGTGTAAGTTTGTGATAGCTTCTCGCTGAATGTGTAAAAATATGCTGGAACCGGACAGGGCACAGATGACAATATAATAAGGTACATGCGCTTTGCTTGCTGGATAACTAAGATCACAGACACACACACTCAGAATATGTAATACTTACTGATTTTCCACGACAAGAATGGTTACGCGAACGCGCCTGAGTGTTACGTTATACGTACATTGATGGCCTGTCTTTTTGAATGTTAAACCTGGTGGTACGTGAATTATAGTGACTGCTGTAAAGCGTTTAGGCCATTCGAAGATATAAACTACCCACTAACTAACTAAGTAACTAACTAACTAACTAACTAACTAACTCCATTGAGCAGAGGCCTTCTTGAGAAGCTAACAGTTTCTCAGCTAATCAATAAATTCCCCGCATTTTATGTAACCCGGAGGTTCATTACCGCATTCACAAGAGCCCGCCACCTGTCCCTATCTATAAACTACTCACATATTTGGAAACGGTGTTTACCTCAAAGTGGAATACGCGTGTTCACTGTGAGCATCTCTCACTGTCGAACCTTCAGTTGCGAGGACGCGACGTGTTTCTCTTTTCATCGGATGTCGGATGAAGCAGGCAAGCTGTTTTGCCGACCTCGGGGTTCACTGGTCGCCTGAAGACCGAGTACAGTGTACGGCTAGACAGCCACAAGTATAAAACTGTCGAAGTTATTTCGAGAACTTCCGATACACATTTAACTTATAAGATCCCTGCTGGCATTTCCTCCACCCCTGACATTTCTTTATCCGCTTCGAGTATCACCAAGCTGACTCCGCGCACCATTAAAAGTCTCCCAGCGCATTCTGACATTTACCGCAGTACAAATTATTCACACAATTACCGCACTTTATACCGGAAAACAGTTATGATGCAGTAAGTGGCGTGTCAGTACGGTATGAGAATTGGATGATTTATCCAGTGCATTTGGTATATTATTGGGATATTAACCCTTTAAAGACGAAGAGTATCTGTTTTGTATAAGGACTCAGCGCGTACCGCGTTGTAAACACTCTCCACTTCGGTTATAAAACCAATCTCTTAATGTTTTATAAGGCAAAAGTTGCTGTTGCTTCTGAGATCCGTACAAAACACATAAACGCAATGTGGGCACCACGTAGAATTTTTTAATGTTAAACCTGATAGTACGTAAAGTTACCGCTAGGCTTTAAAAGGTTAATGTGAACTGGAAATTTGGCTGGGGTGGAAGCAAATGCATATAGAATTTTAGTGAGAAGACATCAAAATGTGGTTTCAGGGTATAACGTAGAATTGGACGTTAGGGTAGAAAGATGAGTTAGACTGCCAGTCCATCTCAAGTACGTGCTGTATTTTTAATGATTTCATAGTGAAAATGAAGGAAATTTTGGGAGCGGGAGTAACATAGTCGGTTTAGTGATTAAGCTACGAGCTGGACGGTCCGGGATTCGAATCCCGGTATGGACAAGAGATTGGTCTCCTCTCCAGTACATCCATACCACCTCTGGGGCCCACGCGTCCTGCTGTTCAGTGGGTACCGGAATTCTTTCTCATGAGTAAAGCGGCCGGGGCGTGAAGTTGACTTATCATCGCCATGTAATGCCGAGGTTAAGAATGCATGGAGTTATACCTCTACCCACTCTGTGCATTCGTGGTGTGGACAGAAACAACGTCACATTTTTTTAGCTTTATCACAATATTTTGTTTGTGTTTATAGTCTGAGAGTACATCATACATACTGTAGATTTCTGGAAGACTATTCTGTCGCCTTGAAGTCGCTATACGTAGGCAAATAATTGGGATTGCGCCAGAGTGCAAAGGCAAACTTCTCGTCTGTTGGTTTTTTGCGTCACGGCACGTTGTGGTCAGAGCGAAGCCAAGCTTCAGAGGCTTCCTCTTGCTACTGCTTTACCATCAGGCATCGTGTTACCGACGCCTGTCCCTCTCAGAGTAAAGGTTCTTGAATGCTACGTTGTCACAGTCATATGAGGAACATCACGGCCACTGTTTCTTCGCTGTCACTTAAATCGGTTTGAAACCGATTTACAGCACGCTCCAGGCGTGTGTAATGACTTAATAGTGTTAACCCTTAGCCCTTCCGTAAGACTTTTCACCTATATTCAGAGGTATTGTAAATTTTACGTGCAGAAATTTTATTTAAGCCTCTTGCCGAATCCAAAGTCAAAAAGTGATCTGTCCCAGGGGTACGTCGACTGTAAATTCTCATGACTAGGAGTAGATCTGATAGCTTCCAACTTGGGTCCAAAAATCTTAAAGAACAAAACCGTATAATGCACTGGCTCTCCCCGTTTTTTTTTTGTATATATGGAGGCGAAATTTGGACCCTCAGACAAAAAGGATAAAAAGCGACTGACAGCAATCTAGGTTACATTTTTCAGAAGAACAGTGCGGTACACACTTTGTTACTGGGAAAGGAATGAGCAGATTTTGGAAGGGCTGAAAGCAGAACCAGTTGACTATAAACTAAGAAATATACAAATCAAATTGGCTACAACATGTAACAAGAATTGGCTACAACATGTAACAAGAATTGGCTACAACATGTAACAAGAATTGGCTGCAACATGTAACAAGAATTGGCTACAACATGTAACAAGAATTGGCTACAACATGTAACAAGAATTGGCTACATGTAACAAGAATGAACAGCAACAGGATGCCAAAAGTAATGCTGAACTATAGACCAAATGGGCGAAGGCGGCTTGGAAGGCCTTTGAAGAGACTATTAGACGAGGCCGAAACGGGTCAATTAAGGTCTAACTCGTGACGGATTATTATTATTATTATTATAATGCCTAATGCAAATTCCCATTGAATGAAATTATTAATTGTTGCCCTTGCAGTAACTATATCTGGTTTGACGATTGGTCCACAGTGTCGCCCAATAAGGCGGCTGCCCTTGGTCTTTTTTTTCAACCGAAGTATCGCAGTGGTTGCCCTTAAGGGAACTAAGGTATCGTCTATACTGTCCATTCGACGTTACCTAACTCTAACTGTTAGTACTGAATTAACGTGTTGATATTACCGTAAAGTGCGGTTAAAACTTACGGTTATGAATGAATAGCTTTTTGTGTCACGCCACAAAGTGTTCTTGTGCAAAGTGAACTGTGCAGGAAGGAAGCAGACGGTGTGTGCCTGCCTTGTAGGAAGTATCCCTGAAATCGTGGCTCTGTTGGTGGGCGCTTCAGGACACTCGATTACACCCACTTTGAAGATCGATTTACCGTCCTTGTGTACAGAGAGTTTAATGCCCGGTCTGAGTGAATGAGGTTGTGCTCTAGATCCTGCAGATGTAACGCTAACAGGACTCTCCTTACAACCAGCACGCTGCCTGCTTAGCCATGCGTGCCACACAGTACAGCGCCATGGGCGAAACTTCAACGCATGCATCCTCTGGTAATTGATACGAGATTTTGTTGTGCCAGTCCCTGAGGCTTGGTTTATCCAACTGTGGATCGCGACCTCTTGTAATGGGGCTCGTCGAGTTGTGACAGTTACTGAAATATATTTGTATCCACGCAGAGTTTTTATTGGGAAATCAGCGAGGTTTAACCTTTTAACGACCTATGTTTTCATATGCACCTGCACATAGTTAAACGCCCCTAGAAAATCGTCTTATATACGTAGGAGAGAAGGAAAATTACTAGATTTTTAAGACATGCTGTGCATAATCTTTTATTTTCCACAAACTGCAGTTTATTTCATAATTCTGTCTCTTAACGTTTAAATTCATGGACAGTGCATTAAAATTCAAACTCCCACCCCGGCAGGATGAAGGGTGATAGCTTCAGCCAATGAAACATTGCACGATTTTTTTCTGGCCGACTGGAACTTTTGGAGTTTACTGTAGGTTTGAATATGTCGTGGAGGCATTTAGGCCGATACTACCACCATACAGCTTGATAAGGGGCCTGCAACAGTGCAGAACTGCTGGCCGACGGAAATAAGATCGGAACGTAAAGAGGGGAAAACCCCCTGTTCATGTTATACCAATTTCCGTACGGAATCGATAGTGTAAAAAGTCCCTGTTCGGTGCCCCGCTGTAGTGTAGTGTCTTCCCACGTGAAGGCACTTCAATTAACGCTTGCGTCCTGATCAGGAATAAGCAGCGTCATGTCAGTTCTTGGAGCCGAGATAACGTAGTTGATTGCAGTGACTGTGCTGCTGGCTGGGTGATCTGGAGTTCGAATTCCGGCGAGGGCAAAGATTTACCACTTTTCCAAAACGTCCAGACCGTCTAAGGGGGCCCACCCAGCTCATATTCATTAAAGACCGGGAACTTTTTCTCCCGGTGGTAAAGCGGCTGGGGTGTGAGGTCGACCACTCACCTCCACAAGTACGGATGTTAAGAATGAGTGGAGGTATATCTCCACTCCTTCTGTATGCCTTCATGTTGTGTATAGGGGCAACTTTATTCTTTTTGCCGTGAACTGTGTAAACCTTTTAAAGCCTAGCGGCAACTTTACATACGACCAGGTTTAACATTAAAAAATTCTACGTGGTGCCCACATTGCGTTTATGTGTTTTGTACGGATCTCAGAACAAACAGCAACTTTTGCCTTATAAAACATTAAGAGATTGGTTTTATAACCGAATTGGAGAGTGTTTACAGCGCGGTACGCACTGAGTCCTTATATAAAACATACAATTCGTCTTTAAAGGGTTAATGGCCGAGAAAGGAGGTGGTCTTTGTCTCGTTTCTCCGATTTAAGTAACACATGTATGCAGAATTTTTGGCAGGGAAACTTCTTACAAAGTTGCAGTTGAACCTTAACGTAATGTGTTACGTGAGTGGTTTCAAATGGCTGCGATACGGTTTAGTAGTAGATTTCTGTGATATCGGTGGTGAACCTTCGGCTTCATTAACCGCACGAAAAGTTATGAAGTGGCCTGTCTGAATTCTTATCGATTGCGCAGGGAAAATTATGTACCAGTGAGTTATTTAAATTACTTAAAATGTTTATGAGGTTGAGTGAGTGGCCTCGCTTGTTTGAAAGCTTCCTGTTTCTTGTGCATGACTGCAGAACCTGCTGTATTAGCCTAAATGTACTCAGTCGGGTCCGCGGAACTTACGCTGTGAACGGATTCGGAATTGGAGAAGGCAGTCGACCTCACCAAGTAATTTCTGCATGCCGAGTGATGGATGAATTTCGTGATCCTTGGCACAAACATTGAAATATACCCCCCACCCCCAGCCCCACCCCCCGACCCCCGCCGGCCGCCGGCCCGGCAACCTTATTGAGCGGGACACACAGACGGACGGTCATTATCGTTCCACGATCAGGCTATCATACGTCAGGCGGCAGGTCACCTTATCGGACGGACATTAAAATGTTTTATTTTCACGCCACTAAGGATGCAGGTTACTGTAAACAAATTACGTTCTTAGTGTAGTCCTGTTAGCGATGTCCGCGAGCGCGCAGGAGATGGGCCGTGGTGTGGAGTGCTACGGCCTGACAATTGTGGCGATTAACCAAGCAGCGAACCTGGTATTCTCGAAAGACAGCGGGGACCGTCCAAGATTGAAGTTGTTTGTTCATGTCGTGATTTTTGGTTGTTGGATGAGACATATTCTTAGTATGCGTTGAAATTAAAACAAAAATGCGAACACAATTTTGGTTGGAAAACTTTAGGGGAAGTATCACTTGAAAGGCAGCATAGGTGGATGGATGGTACACAGGTTGTGTTGCGGGAACCAGTTTGCAGATGTTAACTGAGGTTGCTCGGAACAGGGTCCGGGATGTGGGCTTTTGTGGTGGCGGTGAGCCCTCCGAAGACAATCGCCGTTGACCGGCTAAGTGACTTAATTACTTAAAGCTCAAGAAGGACCTGTACGGTGTTTATATTTTGATATTTTGTGTTATGGAATTGTGTCGTGTTCTAGGACCTAAGACGGACGAGGCGACAGGGGAATGGAGAAGACTACGTAACGAGGAACTTAGTGAGCTGTTCTCATCACCAAATATTATTCGGGTAATCAAATTGAGAAGAGTGAGATGGGCGGGGCATGTAGCACGTACGGGGGAAAAGAGAGGGGCTTACAGGATTTTGGTGGGGAGACCTGAGGGAAGGCGACCACTTGGGAGGCCCAGGCATAGATGGTAGGATAATATTAAAATGGATCTTCAAGAAGTGAGATGGCGTGGACTGAATTGAGCTGGCTCAGGGTAGGGACAGGTGGTGGGCTCTTGTGAATGCGGTAATTAACCTCTGGGTTCCATAAAATGCGGGGAATTTCTTGACTAGCTGAGAAACTGTTAGCTTCTGAAGAAGGCCTCTGCTCCATGGAGTTAGTTAGTCGTCTCCTAGGTTGTTACAAGCCTTTCGTAGGGACCTGTTAACTTCATTAATACCCTGAAGATGGAGTCGGCGGATCCTGCGAAACGTTGGTAATCCACAAATTCCACTGTGGTAGGATTATAATCCGGAGGACCACAATTTAAATTTTCGTGGTTGTTGACACTGAAAATGTTATTGCCTTATTGTTACTTATAAATATGTTATCGATACTTGATGTTTTCAGTCTTTGGTTAGGGGGAGGTCTCCGTCCGTGTGTTATCCACGGCACTGGCTTACTCTTTCAAGGAACTGGGTATACCGAACCAGCCCTGATAACATACACGAATTTATGTTGTACATATGGAGGTTCGAACAGAGCGTAGACTCGTTACCGAGACACATTTTAAATTAAAATGAATACGGCAAGTGAATTTGTATCCATGTCATCATCTGTATTAATACGGTAAGGTGTGTTTGCGGCACAGGATAGGGACAGGTGGCGGACGCTTGTGAATGTGATAATAAACCTTCGGGTTCCGTAAAATGCGGGGAATTTGTGGACTAACTGAGGACCTGTCAGCTTTTCAGGAAGGACCCTACTCCATTGACTTAGATAGGTCTGTTTGTTACATCGTGATATGCCTAACTGTGGAGTGGATCTTTTCAAGGTAGACATTTTCAGAAAGCTTATGATTCGGCAATGATTGCAGTCTCCTTTGTTTTTATTAATTCCTTTTCAAAAAAAATTTTAACGAAAAAGCTGATGTTAAAAATTGACAGTGCTGCCTCAAGAGGAGGCCAGGGGAAGCTAACATATTTCAAGTACTTCTCTTGGCCTCCGCTTGAAACAGGACTGTCGATTTCAACGTTTCATTTCTTATTTAAACGTGATAGTAAACCGTTGTTATTTAAACGTTGCATCTGATTCGTTGATTTCCGAAAAACGTTACACAGCATCAGGCATTAGTAAATAGAATTTTTAATGTTTGTTAAGATCAAGATGCTGTGATTTTTGTTGATTAAATATTTACTGTTTTTGCATGAGAATTATTTGCACGGGTACAACTGGCAGAGTAAATTTTATTAACTAGACGTAAATCTGGAACGATGAACGCATTTAGACTGCCGTCACTCGAAACAACTGGTAGAATTGTATCAAAGATAACTGCGAAATTCGGACGGTCTGTTGACTTGGCCTCAAATCGCGTTAATATCCGCAACTGTCTCGTATTCTAAAGGCCATGAGCGGAATCCCACCGATCTTGCCAGTTCTTTCTATACCCCGAAGTGACCCAGCACAGTACTTCTTCTGTGCTGCGAGGCTTCAACACTGTGCTTCGAATTTTCGCCACTAGTGTCTGCATCTTTCAAAGTCCGTGCGATTTCTAGTCCAGAGGTCAACTGTGGCCCAGTTTGGGAGTCTTCCTGTACTTCCTGCATGCATGGTCTCCCGACTGCGACTGTGGTGGCGGCGGCGACGTCTGTGGCGTCTATTTCTAGCCGGGTGCTAGGAGACAAGGTCGTCTCTAGGACTGAGGGAGCGTCAAGAGCCAACTTAAACACGCGTGCTGCTGGACAGACGGTCAGTATGAGCATCATACAATGTGGCACCCAGTTGCTAGGTGTCGCGGAGGGTAGAACAACCACTGTTTTCGCCCGGGCACTTCCAGGTGTGTTAGAGATGACACACGTTTTGCGAGAGGATTCTTGTCTTCGTGTTGATGGGTAAGGCAGACTGTGGGGAAGAGCTTGTGAAAACACGATGATGGGTTATGCAGACGTTGGGAAATACCATTGTTCAGGCATTTTTTCGCTTTAAAATTGTCACTCACTGCTTAAAAATTAACGATACTTTTCGTCTTATTAATTATTTTACCCTCGTCACTTATACTACCGATTAGGTTGTAGCAAAATGTTAGTTGTGTCATCAGAGTTTTGACAGGATAGCTGTGCTGCATAGGATGTAGCCTCACTTGTCCAAGATTAAAATGTGGTTTTGTAAGTAAAATTGTGCCCAGTTTTCATTATTAGAGATAATACCATAACTTTCCACCTTGTAAATATGTTTTTAAAGTTAAGGTTCATTTTCTCTCAGTAAGAAACAGTTACATTAACCTTGATTTCAGGCTTCCTCCGCGATGTTGAGGAGATTGTGCTCTTCTGGGGTGTTACGCGACGCAGAGTGGTAATAGTAATTGTGGTAATTTTTATCACACGGCACCGCGTAATATTCCAGAAGAGCGCCGATCTCAACAGTTGTATTCGCTGTTGTTGTACCAGTTTCCCGTTATTTGAGAACATGGCAAGATCGCTAGGATTTGACCAGCAGGAAACAAAATAAGGGCAAGGGGCAACGCACGCACATGAGGCATCCTTCCCCAACTCCTACTTGCTTTTCGTCTTCTGTCCATAGATCCTTCACAAACCAACCAGTTGGTGAGGCCTTCGCTCTTCCTGCGATGTTGGGCGGCGTAGGTCTGTTGCTGGTTACCGACGTTTCGGGAGACCCTATCATTCCCATCTTCAGGGGACCCTTAGGCTGTTCCGAAACGTCAGAAACCAACTGCCTAACGCCCCGGAAGAGCGAAATCGTCAACTGCACCGCGGCGGAAGGCTGAAATCTTGCAAACCAATTGATATCTGACGCTGTTTTTTGGGTGTATATTTTATTCTGTGTGATTCGGTTTATTTTGTTGATCGAGGGGTTGTTAGATTGACAGGGAATTCTGTTGTTATGACTTTTTTCTTTTGATTGGATGTTTTTGTTATTTATGGGGTTCGTTTTTATTATTTCTTCGCTAATTATTTTGTATAGTGATGGTTATATGTTTGATGATTTGAATATTTTTCGGTTTGTTCTACGTGAATTCCTGTCTGTCTTTCATGCTTTAATGTGGCCTTATTGGCAGTGACGCAGTATGCAGAAATGCTTTATTAGTGCCTCAAACACTAATGGAGCTGTAATTAATCCAGAGGTGGGGGTTGCCTTTAGCGGTTTACTGTCAAGACACGTCAGCGCTTGGTTTGCGGTCTTTTCTCTGGTTTCAACTCACCTCTTTATATTGAGATGACACATTTAAATCTCTCTTATCACTAAAGTGTCCGTGACAGAGTGTAATTTCACTGTTTTTACGTGATGTGGTCACGTGCTGTATGTATTAGATTCACTTTATTAATTACTATTCAAACCACGCTGTTTCGACTTCAATCGTTAGGCTAACATGCCTGCGAATAATTTGCTTCATTTTTGAGAACTGAATGATCAGGAGGGAGGCAGATGTGGCTTGTTCGTGCATTAATGTAGAGCAGTATTCCCCAAACCTCCGTTCCTTAATAAATGACACTACAGCATTTACCCATGATACATTTTACGGTTTTGTTTACAGCGTATGAATGACTTAAGAAACATACGCTGTCTTCTCCTTTACACAGCCCTTCACAAGTCGTTTCGTGTCTGAAAACGTCTTGTAAGCCTGTATCTGAAATAACAAATGATAGGAATGTGAAAAGGAATTAGAAACAAACAAATATATCACTGACAGCTATGTATTTACTTTTGGAAATTAGCCATGAAGGAATACTGAGACAAAAACAGTAACCATTACGCGTTCTTCTTCGACGGACCACAATCTGAGAACTGTTGCCCTAAAGAAACTGAGAGAAACCAAGGCAAAACTTTGTTTATGGTAGCCGATTTTATGGCAGCATTAAATTTCCTAGAATTCAGTGTTAAGTAAAACATCAGGGTTTAATGCATCTTAAGGTGTCGAAAAAGTGCGCGTTAATATTGTGTGTGTTAGTGGGTTGATACGCATATAAAAGCACGACAGGAATTAATTTATTTGTATAGAAAAACACAAAACACCAAGACAGTGACTGAATCTGTGTTCCTGTAATTCCCCAGTAGGGGTGTTCTCAGCACAAGTTTTATCATGTTCCGTGCGTTCTGGGTTTAGCAAGGAGCAGGCCACAGGTGCAGTCTTCAACATGCAGCAGTACCTAGCGTCTGAATGCAGGCTAAATATGTATAGTATATATAATACATACATACATACATACATACACACACACACTTACATATACATACATACATACACACACACACACACACATACATACATACATACATACATACATACATACATACATACATACATACATACATACATACATACATGCATACATGCATGCATACATACATACATACATACATACATACATACATACATACATACATACATACATACATACATACATACATACATACATACATACATACATAGGTGGGGGAAGGGGCTGGCATTATATCAGCTAGTAATATGCACCACCCTTCACTCGGAGCGTTCCGCATGACGGCAGGCAGCGCAGTGTTACTGCTATTCCAATCTACCGTGAGTCGGGGTGCAGTATTTAGTGCAGACCATTGCAGTTATAACAGGTTTCTACTTACCATATCTGCCGAATGTGCTTGAAATATTTTTCTCCCAATCGCAGACACGCCTTGCATCTGACGGACATCTTGTTAATGGCACGTAGAAATGTTGAAAGCTAAGCGAGCCGACGGGAAGTATCCAGCGACAGTTGTTAGATAAAGCAATTTCCTTCTATATCCCACAGTTTTGAGGTTTTCAAGGCGAGAGTCTGGCCTTCTAGTTAATGAGGGCAAGTAATTTCGTGGATGGTTTCAGACGTTTAGGAAGTACACGCTTTCCTAACCCAGAAGATAATCTCATATGCGAGTTCTTTTGCAGTTGGCACGCCTTCTGTATATAATCCCACTTTGCACTCTTCATTATAATGATCGGCTGATTACATTGCTTATTTGAAACCAGTTGCGTATCATTTGCTAGGTCGAGGAGACTAGTTTAACATCTTACGTGACCGTTGGGTTTTGTATGATCTATTGACATAATGTGAAGGTTTTCCGCTGCCGTCAGTTTTACTCTTTCCCGCCCACTTGCAGTGTTTAGCGCCATCTTCAGCTAATAAGATAAGCGGTAATTGTGATGGTCCGTCGTGGTACTCGGACCTTAAAGTAGGTCACTGCGCGCAAAACTGAAGGCACCATTCACGTCACCATACTTACAGTAAATTAACCCTTTAAAGACGAAATGTAATCTGTTTTATATAAGGACTCAGCTCGTACCGTGCTGTAAACACTCTCCACTTCGGTTATAAAAACCAATCTCTTAATGTTTTATAAGGCAAAAGTTGCTGTTTGTTCTGAGATCCGTACAAAACACATAAACGTACTGCCAGTACAGTGTAGAACTTTTGAATGTTAAACCAGTTGCTACGTAAAGTATCCGCTAGGCTTTAAAAGGTTAACGCAGCAGCAATGCTTCTGACTTCTGTTCAAAAGTACCTGGTTACAGTCTTTTTTTCGCAGCTGGAGGTTTCCGCGCGTTACCTCATTGTCGTTGCGAACACCGGCTAGGCACGATCCCCTCTTTTCCAGTTCCTTCTGAGTTCACCGCACTTTAAAATTACCTGATTCATTTCGACGCAACTGACACGGCTTTTTCGAATAACGAACTCTTCGTTGCGGATGCTTCTTGTTTTTCATTTCCTCCATTTCAGCTCTGTAGGCCCACACGTGTTTTTTACTTTATATTTTTTTAAAACAGTATGGTGACCGAATACGGTAATTCCACTGTAGGGGTTGCTTCAAGTACATACGTACGTCGTTCATTACGTGTCAGTGTTATTGTGTAGACTTTTTCTTCCGTTCGTGTGTCCTGGAGTAGAAATTTACTAATGGGAAAAATGAAGTAGACCTTACAGTCCCTTAAGAAAATATGTAAACATCGGGCGCTGCGGACACAATTTTAATTGTCATTGTCCCTGTATTGCTATACTACGTTTCATTCGTCTGTGTAGGTGTGACTGATAATTTGTATTAGGCTATATTTTCAAGTTATATTAGTATTTTTGGGGCAATTAAAACGAAAACGGTGTGGTGGAAGACGTATAGTGCACATGAGACAAACAGTTAGGGCCTATGTTAAAGACGTTGATTTGAAAATATGCGAAGAGACAAATTAGGAGATCTAGACGTGGGGGGAAGTTTACTATCATTGTGCACAAGGGCGGGAAATAAGTTACAGCGATGTGCAGTTCTGTGCAGACTATTGTGTCCACTTCTGCCTGATGACAGAGATTCATTTTAAAATGCAAATCATTACTAGTCGATGGTACTTATCGTTATGGCTTAAGGTTCAGATAAAATTGAATGGACCTGATCAAACATATGTAAAGACAGTGCTGCTAGACGGATAGACGACCATCGAATGCTAATAATTCTTTCTCGAAAAACCTGATGTCTTGAGATGACTCTTGGCATAGCAAGGCGTGATGATGTTCAGTTACTCGTTGTAGGTGAATTATTCATCCGTTGCCCAATTTTGGCCTCCGGATATGATGTAGGCGGCCAGTTTCCGCTCCTCATCTCTGCTGTGATAGTGCCAATATATTATTTCCATCGTAATTCCATCTCGCGAGTTGCCGTATGCATGCCAAGTCCGCGCGTCAGTTAACTGCTGAAGGAAAGTACATCCGCTACCCTTTATCCTTACTAGACTTAGGTACATGTAATTCAAACAGAATACCGCAGGCGTATCACGCATCTAACAGACACGTCTCTTAAAAGAGATATTGCAGTTCTTGGGGCTGTGGTATTAGTCGTGTATTGTACCCTTGACTGTGGAGTACCGGTAGAGTGCATGTGGTGATATTTGTAATGAAACTGTGTTGCAGACTGCAGTGAAAATATGGATGGGCGTGGGGCTGGGTGTTACCAATACGATGGCGATATTTAATTGTCTGTGTTTATAAACAGGCCTACTGCATGGAGGGTCCCAGAATCTAAAACGGCGTATGGGGCTCCACGTTTTAGAGTCGACATCTGTCAGTTATGCGCTTTTGCTTCAGTCATACAGCCCCAAATAATTGGGTGTTGCTTGTGGACATTGTGCGCAGATGTAGTAAGCCTTTACGTGTAAGAGACGCAACGTTATTCTTAATTAGGACGAACAAAGTCGTAAGATGTTTTTTCAAAACATACACTTTCAATTTTCTGTGGTGGGTGGAGGTGCGTGCGCTTAAAGTAACGGCCTCCACTTGTTGAAACCTTGAATACGAAGCGGATACAGTGCAGTGCAAAATTTGCTTTCTTGTTATTAAATTTCAGTGGATGTGATACATCCTGTTCCGTAATTGGGTGCGCTGTGTATAATGTCTCAATGTACAGCTGAAAACTCCGAATTTAAAATGGTGGGGCAGTGGTAAAGTTTCTGGAGGATTGCAACGCTCTTGCCATAAAAACAGTGTTCTACTCTAGACAGCGATTGGTCACTAGTGATCTGAAAAGAAGCGATTGTATTAAATATAGGCTTAGACTCTATAATGGATAATCGCATAAAGTATTTGTGTAGGTAGGTTACGCAATTTAAATGTTATCGAATGTTGACTCCGCTGTTCTCTTACATGGATGGTAGAATTGATCTCTTAATAGAGCAGACAAAAGTAGAATTGGAACGGCTGAAAAGAAATTCATTTGAAAAGCTGCTGGTCACGTTTGACTAGATGAAATAGACAATGGTACCATTCGGGAGAAGCTACGGGTATTTGATATTGGTATTAAAATCGCAGACCGGAAACAGAATTGGCACGAACGACTTGGACGGACGAACTCAAGCTGTGCAGCTCGACAGGCTGTGACTTAAGAAGCTGGTGGGGATGTTTAGACGTCGGACGGTCGAGAAGTAGATCGGAGGACGGCTGTGTGACCGGAACAACTTTATAAGTCCTGCCTTGACTTTGATAGTGATTTATATAGGGCATATAGTACACGTGAGATTAAATGTGCAGTGGCGCGTTAAAGTGGCTTCGCAAAGCACATACTTGTGTTTCTGTTTACAAAGATGTGATGGCCGGTGTCGTACCCACAAGCATCAGAGTGAATCCTATGCATTTGCGTGAAACTGTATTCGTTAACCCTTTAAAGACAAAGCGTATCTGTTTTATATAAGGACTCAGTGCGTATCGCGCTGTAAACACTCTCCACTTCGGTTATAAAAACCAGTCTCTTAATGTTTTATAAGGCAAAAGTTGCTGTTTGTTCTGAGATCCGTACAAAACACATAAACGCAATGTGGGCACCACGTAGAATTTTTTAATGTTAAACCTGGCGGTATGTAAAGTTACCGCTAGGCTTTAAAAGGTTAACCAACGCACGAGTAAAAGAAGCCTTCTTTGTCGATGTACTTTGTATGTGGGTGCTGTTAGAACAAGCAGAAATAACACTCTGTGTTTAAGAATTTTCTGTGGCCGTCTCACGTGTTTGAACTTAGCAGTAACGTATCAGTGTTTTTCAAAATTTTGATGCATCATAATGCCATTGTAATTTCCGAGACATAATGTTTTCACAGTGCGTACATTTAAGGATGTACACGTAAACGTGTTAAAGGAAGTCCGTACTGGGTAGGAACACATCAAGACGGAAGTCTCGCTGCCCCAGCGAGTTCTGCTTCCTGGTTTATCCGAATAGTGAAGAAACTGCTAAAGGTGAAAAAGGTAAGAATCCGTGTCCACGCCGCCAAGGCATATAGGGGATTAGAGGTATAGCTCCACTCATTTTTAACCTCGGCGCTAGGTGTAGATGAGTGGTCAACTTGACGCCCCTACCGCTTTACTCCCGGGAAATAACCCCATTACCCATTGAACAGGAACCTCTGTGGGTTCCAGAACCACTGGAGAAGAGAGAAATCTCTGTCCGCTGCTTGTGTGCAAACCCCGGACCTTCCGGCCTGTGGCTTAGTCTGTGTACCGACTACGGTAAGGAAGTGATGGAGGTACGTACTGTGCATTGCTGAGAGTGATGGAGATACGTACTGTGCATTGCTGAGAGTGATGGAGATACGTACTGTGCATTGCTGAGAGTGATGGAGGTACGTACTGTGCATTGCTGAGAGTGATGGAGGTACGTACTGTGCATTGCTGAGAGTGATGGAGGTACGTACTGTGCATTGCTGAGAGTGATGCGTGATAAGGTGATGACTGAAAGGGTGCGGTTTCTGTCTTCGCCATTGCTGTCAAATGTGCACCTCAGATGTCCACCAGATGACAGTAGAAAGTTGCAAGCTAGAATGCGTACAGCGTTGCGTCTATGATCCTGTATGTCCACATAGTGTGGTGGTGTGTTTCCTCGAGTTCCATGCAGATACTGGGTATTTGTTTTAAAATAGGCTACGGTCGCATCGCACTGCGTGGTCGGATAAGAAATGCTGGTCACTTTGTAAAGCCTGTTGTGCCTGAAAGATTAAGGAAATAGTCAAAAATCGGGAAATAAGACCCATCAGTCGAGATCTGTCCGAGGTTACATCCACAAGCAGTTAACGACGGCGTCTGTCGGAATGCGCTTGGTGTCCTTTGCAGCTGTTGTGCCCACTGATAACTGTGTATGGGTGCGTGGATATAACTGCGTGACGTGGGTCGCACATTGCCACACACTGTGAAGCTAATGTTGGCGTGACGTCACATGTATGATGACGTCAGATGCAGTTATAATATGGGTACCATCTGCAGCGAATATTGGTCTGGAAATTGCTTTGTTCCATTGACATATCCCAGAGTAAAGTAATTCCACGTGTTTTGAAGATTTGTTGTGCTATGTTCTTCACATGTGAAGAGTTGCCAAATTTTGTTGAACTTGTAGAAAGTAGTACTGTGTTGACAGCAAGTTGGAACACGACACGGACGGAAAGTCACTGGATTTTTGGCATGCCTAATAGTGTTTTAGGAAACCGATTAAAATATTAATTTGGGGGGAGGTTGTAATTCAGGGTTATGAATGTCAGAGAGCGTTGCTGTTTAGCTGCTGTCTTCCCGCACTTTGGGCGTTGCGCGGTGCAGGATAGTGCTCCGTTGGGACCGACAACTCAAGAGCGGATGAACCATATGAATGAGGGCCCCGGATTGAGACTAACCCTGGGACGTCCTAAGGGAAAATGCCAAGAGTTTCTTCTGTTTTGCCCCATTTCCAGAGTTTAATTTTACAGTAAAATTCAGGCAATGGAATGGGGTTTTAACTGTCGGTGAAAATGAGAAGTGCTTTGATGTCACAATCTTTGGCCTTACGGTTCATGTCTGTGACTCGCCTTGTAACGGCTTGGGGATTAGGTTCTTGATTTTTTCTTCAAAACAACCTCCTTATCAGAACGAAAAATTTGTTATCTTCTTTTAAACCAAAGGCATTTCTGTAAAACGGTCAAGTTTAAAACTATTTTTCCCCAGCTTCTACCTGTATTCCAGATAACACTGTAATTTGCATGCGTTTTCTTCCGCGAGGGAAGTGTGTGAGGGTCTACTGGCGTTTCCTAGGTGAACTGAATCTTAGTTCTTATCGTTGAAATGTTTAGGCCTACATACGCCTGTTTACATGATTGATAATTCAAACATAATCACTTCAAACGTGGTTTTTGCAGTGCTGTCTAATTTTAATTGACAAAGTGGCACTAAGGGAGGTTTTGTCTTATCAGCTTAGGCTGTCCAATTGTCCCCTTTCACTTCTTTGACTGATGCTAAAGTCATCCAGCAGAGTCTATAAGATTTGCGACAGGAATGACTGGCAGGTACTGGCCAGATGAAATTTCTCTTCGGTCCTAGCACATAGACGGATTGTGTTCAGTGTCTTTGTTATCGCGTTTTGTAAGTGTGTTGGTTTTAATGAGAGAAGACGTCGATGTCTGAAATAAAAAACGCCTATTAAATATGCGAGTAAATTAAGAACGTGTGATGCCACTGTGGCTCTTGCTCTTCGTTTACCCGTGGCTGTCGTGTGTAGAACACAATTAATTTCAAATTAAGCATTTGGCGCTGTAATTACGGGTGTAACGAACCGCAGCAACGAGGAGCTCATTTGGAATTAGACGCAGCACTACTGATGATGTAGTTCCAGGTGACGGACGTGCCCATAGCGTAAGCTCTGTGCGGAGGCCTGGAGGTCGATCCTAAGGCAGTCGATGTAGGATTTGTAGTGGACAAAGTGGAATTCGAAGGGTTTTTTTTTAATCGAGTACTTCCCTATTCCCACTGCGCCACAAGATGGGAAGTCCCGGGTTTGTTTCCTGGTAGGTTTCTTGGAAAATTTTCAAGTGATCTATTCCTTCTGTCGGCCTTCAGTCGCCCTGGGGTCAATTCAGTGTCTAACAGATATGAGTATAAAGGAATTTCTTTGCGGGTAAATGCGGCCGGCGCTTAGAGCTGACCACTCTGCCGTACTAGTTGTGCCGAATATCAAAGTAAGTTTTGAAGCCCAACATTCTGTTACCGCGCTGAGTCTTCATGACTTGTTGCGGGAAAGCTTTTACTTCCCTGTTACGCGACACCAGTGCTCCATATTCATTCATCTGTCATCCAGATTTGGGTAGCAGACACATAAAGAACTTGCAGCTCCAAGAGACATAATCATAGTGTAACCTAACAAAAGCCTCCGTAAAGGTATGTACACTGCAGTTGCACGGTGTGTCCGGTCTCCTGTTACAGTGTACTTAGCCTGATATCCAGCTGCAGTTTAGGGTAGCCTACATAAACAAGATAAGGGTAGTATTTTGGCGTGTTGTGCACCGTTGTCGCATTGCTTCAATTGTGAAGGGGTAAATGCTCTCCCTCAACACGCCATGAAGTCTAATAGGGGAGCGCGGAGGTATGGCATCACTCATTGTCAACATTAGCACTAAATGGAGGTGAGTGGTCAGCCTCACGTTCCAGCTGCTTTACCCCCGGGTAAGGATACCCCGGTACCCTTTGGGTGGGAGACTGGGTGGGTGCCACAGCCACTTTGAACGTTGTGTTGAAGAGAGAAGTCCCATGCACCAGTCAGGATTACTTCAGCCTTGAAAGTAACGGCAAGTTTAAATAAACATTTCCGTGTCTGCTGAGTACTGAATGCGTTAAAAAACACCGGTACAGAAGTTACTCTGTCGAGTCATGTGCTGGTACCGCCATAATCGTTACTTGAAAAACCAGTAGCATCTCCCGAAATGTGCGCTCTTGTGTGATATTAGGCAGCGTCGAGTGGTAATCGTTTACTGACGTTTCGGGTCAACGTATCGGTCCCATCTTCCAAGGGTCAAGACTTCTTGCACTTCTTGAGCTTTGGAAGATGGGACCGATACATTGTCCCGAAACGTCGGTAAATGATCAACATCGCGGCGGAAGCCTGAAATCACTAATAGCGTCTCCTGCTCAGTTGCTGTTTGACATTCGGCTACCGTTTTAAATCCAGCTTTTAATCCAAGTGACAGATCCACAGTACAGTCTGGTGCATGTTTGTCAGCAGGGAAACGCTTGAATCGAGAGTTGTGTGATATAGACGATTCTTATCGATATAATGACCGCCAAAGGTTTAAATGAACTGAGTTAGTACCTGTCAGACGCGCCAAGCGTGTCTGTACACAATTCAAGGAATAATAAATAAGGCGATCAGAGAGTGTTTACTGAGCCAAGCAGTGCGTTGTAATGAATTGAAGAGTGAAGCACTAAACAGTGGATGTATCAGACATAACAGTCGAAGCGGCGGCGGTCTTCTCTGAGAATCTGGCTGTCTTTAGCCCGGTTGCCAAGCAGTTAACAACTGTGCATGCTGTGTGTATCCTTCCTTTAACCCTACAACGAAGAGGTAGATTTTCATGAAACTTGTTATGAACGTGAAAATAGTCAATATCCATACTTCGGTGGGTATTTAGTTTTCCAGGAACCACTTTGTCGAAAATGTAGCTTTTGAGATGTTTGTGTTCTCTTACAGCGTCCGATGGTTGTTTGGATTTGCTTCAGATTTTGTGTTCCTGTACAGCTTATATGCTCTTGGAATATTAACCGTTTAAATCCTAACGGTTACTGTGTGTACCACCAGGTTTAACTTTAAAAAATTCTACGTTTTGCCCACACAGTGCATTTGTGTATCATGTTTAGATCTCAGGAAAAAAAAAGGCAGTTATTTCCCTAAACAACGTTAGCTTGTTGGTTTTTATAACCGAGGCAAAGTGTGTTTACTGCGCGGTACGTATTAAATCTTTTGAGTATAATTCAGGCTAATCTTGGTCTTTAATGGGTTAATGAACCTCACACTGTGTGGAGTAAAGGTGCGTCACACAACAGTCGATAAAAATACATTTTTGTATAAAAGAGCCCAAACATTGGTTAAATTCCTCTCATATACAGACAATTCTCACAGATTATTTGACGTAAGCGTGCTACAAGAATTTTTTTTGTGTTAGTTCTGTCATGCAGGTTACCTCAGTGACAACTAGTCAGTCTGGGGGGGACAAGATTCGAACCTGAGAATCGGAAACTCGATGTCAGGACACTGCAGTGGAATAGGCCTTCCCCTGAACTCCCACCCTCCTTTTGACAAGTGAAGTGGGCATGTATTTTGCGGCAGTTGTTTACATATATTTATTAACCACCAACAAAAAAAACACTTATCAGGTAAATATGGATAAATATTATTTTGTATTATATTCTCAGACACGTTACGGTTCTAACTTAACCTTCATCAGACTGATCGCAATTTCAAGGGAAGTGAAGTGTCCAAGAACAATACCTGTATGTACACTCACCGATGTCATGCATATCATTCAACGTGTCAGATTAAGTTGTTACGTCGTTGTATCCCGGGGAAGGGCCAGTTCCCCGTGGGTGTTTAAGAACCGAGCGAAGAGTCGAGCAGGACGTGCATAGGATCCACCAGTTATCAGTTGCAACCAGATCCGACGAGAGCGGTGTGTTTGCCCGTGATTAATATGTATGTGCATATACCTGAAATAGTAGAATTAAAATTACAAACTATGTGTAGTCCTCAGTAGCCTTAGCTGTCGTTGGTGGAGTGTTCGCAGTATTATAATCAAAAATACGGTCGAACTCGGTTATAACGTCATTAAGGGGACTGAAGATTTTGTGTCGTTATAAACGAGTGTTGTTATAACCGAGAGGTATAATGTTATAGTTAACAGTGAGGAATCAATTGGTATCACACAATATCTGACGTTACAGACGGAGTGTTGCATAAACCGATGTCGTTGTAATCGGGTTTGATTATATTTATATATTTACTTGCTGGTTAGAATTTATAAGTTGGAAGGCGTTATGCGTTCCTACATCGACACTGTTCATATTAATATTGCCGTGGAGTAATTCGACAGCAATCTGTCCAAGCCAGTGATACGTGAAGCAGTAGTGGTATAAGCAAGTACGGCGAACACGTAATGTATGATACAATAGGCACCCACCTGTACCTGATAAATGTGTTTTGTTGCTGGTTAATAGACATTGAAATGCAAATACGCGGAATATGCAACATTTCAAGATTTGCATAGAAATTTCATGTAATTTTGATATGGATTGTAGTCAACCTGTTATATTGGGTTCTATCCTCGGTTTGCGCTATGCAGGCGCTTGCCCTGTTCTGCTGTCATCCCGCGAGGTGCTGCGATACGCAGCCAGGCTGTTCACTACAAGGTGAAGAACCTACAGCTAATTGTTTCATTTTCTTAACGCGGGTTGTGGGCAGGAGAAGGCGAGCGCTCAACCGAGTGCAGACAAGATGGCGTGCAACTGATTAGCAAGTGTTTTCACTGTATATCAATCTCTTCCGTCATTTCTGTTGTCTCCCAGGAATCGTACATCGTACATTCTTCCGCTGTTTACAAACAGTGCGTGAGAGAAGCGCCTCTAACTGTGTGGAATGTTTCTACAGCGCAGGCAATGCACATATAAACGTAACATTGAAGCTCGTTCGCGTAACCATTGTTACCGTCGAAAGGGAATAAATATTACATGTCCTGAGTGTGTGGCCTGTATGGCTGTACCACATTTTTTAATATTATCTCATAAACGGCACGATTTTCGGGAAAAGGTTACTGAACATAAAATGTGTTTTGATTTTCTGTGCAAATTCTGTCTGAAACATTTCTCATTTTGAGAGAAAGTAAGCGAGACACTGTCATAAATATACAAACGTCGTCGTGTAAAGTACTTGTTATTGTTGTCCGATTTTAATGAAACTTGAATTTTCTGGACACATTTTCGAAAAATAATCAAATATCAAAGTTCATGAAAATCCATTCAGTGGGAGTCCGACTTGTTCCATACGGACGGACAGACAAACAGACATGACGGGCGGACATAACGAAGCTTTTAGTTGCTTTTCGCAATTTTTCGAACGCACCTAAACAAGTCTGCATTATCTCATTTAACCCTGTAAAAACGAAGCGTATCTGTTTTATATAAGGACTCAGTGCGTACCGCGCTGTAAACACTCCACTTCGGTTATAAAAACCAGTCTCTTAATGTTTTATAAGGCAGAAGTTGCTGTTCGTTCTGAGATCCGTACAAAACACATAAACGCAATGTGGGCACCACGTAGAATTTTTTAATGTTAAACCTGGTGGTATGTAAAGTTACCGCTAGGCTTTAAAAGGTTAAATGTGGTACCAGTATTGAGATTCTTCCTACAGCACACCCGTTACAGTTTCTAGCGCGTCTCTGTCTGGCCGGCAGCAACTTTTTCAAACTAAATAGTCGTCTAGGCACGGCCTTGTATGGCTTTAAATACGCTAGTAATATATCTTTCGTTTTGTTTTGTTATTGTTGTTCCAGAGGAGATGACTCAGCGGTACGAAGTAGTGGTGGGAGGGGAAGGGGATCAGGGTGGGCTGTCCGAAATGTTAGGTCCAGAAAAGGACAGTAGTATTCTGTGACGAAGAAGGAGATATGTTATGGACGATAAAACAAGGGAAAGAACAAAGAAAACGATGAGAAAGTTGAGACTTATATGTAAGGTGGGTGCCAGAAGGAGAAGCGACTGTTTATAAGCTGCTAGTAGCTACGTGGCTAAATCACCAATATTTTCTTAGCCCATTAAAGACGAAGCGTATCTGTTTTATATAAGGACTCAGTGCGTACCGCGCTGTAAACACTCCACTTCGGTTATAAAAACCAGTCTCTTAATGTTTTTTAAGGCAAAAGTTGCTGTTTGTTCTGAGATCCGTACAAAACACATAAACGCAATGTGTGCACCACGTAGAATTTTTTAATGTTAAACCTGGTTGTACGTAAAGTTACCGCTAGACTTTAAAAGGTTAAACCACTGTCTCCTTCAAGGTGTTCTTACGAACTCTGGGGCCCATACAGGTTCATTTTTAATGGGTATCCCCCAAGGCGTAGGGAGGGTGCGACTGCAACTTACCTCCACTTAATGCCGAGTTTAAGAATGCGTGGAGCTACTCCTCCAGTCTCCCTTACGCCTTCCCCCATGTGCTGGGGTTGGATTTCTTTTTTCGTAAGTGTATGTAGCGCACTAAAAAGCCTGCATTTCTCCAACGTCGTGAAGGGTATTTGACTGATACATGGTTGTACGAAGGTACTCCTTTGTCTCCCAATATTTCCGACGAAACTGTGATTCATTGTGTAGCTGATAACTTGGTCCTGGGGCCGAGCTGTCTTACAGATCGGCTGGTGTCACTACAGCCATTATGTTCGTTGAAGACCACCCGCGCGTCCGGCTGTGTGGTGACAGATTCTTCGCTCCTCCAGTTAACGCTGGAAATTAATGTTCAGATTTTGAAAGGGCGGTCTTGTTATTCCATCGCACACTCAGTTCTTTGATTGTGTGATGTTTTTTATAGGCCTTCGTATAGGTGAACCGTTGTAGCTCAGTCATTGTCATGTCAAGCTGCCGACAGGTTTCTTGGCAGGGGCTTTAAGAATTGTTGTCTTACCGTAGTTACGCAAATAAATATTGATTTCACCGAGTTTCCTACCCGGTACTTACGGGCCTTCTCCCAAAATGTAATATAGTCGAACTCGGTTACAACGTCATGAAAGGGATCGAATATACTGAACATTTTGTGTCGTTATAAACGAGTGTTGTAGTAACCGAGGAGTATAATGTTATGTTTAACAGTGAGGAATTAATTGGTACCACAGAACATGTGACGTTATATAAGAGGTGTCCCTTAATCCCATGTCGTTATAACCGGTTTCGATTTACTTTCGAAGTCGGAAGCCCGCCGTTTCCTACTGCTGATTGCCGAAATTTAGAATGCGTGGCGTCTTTCTAAATTACGGGGACATTTTAATATGAGTATGTTCATAACATTTTTGTTAAGACTTACACGAGAGTGGGCGCAAACGTTTCTGATTATTTTAATAGTATTGGCGATATCACTACACCTTTTATCACCCGTAGCGGTTTTTTAATGTTGAACGGTAAACAAACTGGTAATGCAAAAACACTAATAAACAATAAATGCATAGAGTTTTATCATCAATCGTAACACACTCCTACATGTTTCGACCCTGCTGGGTCATCTTCAGGGAGAACTTTTTGTTATCGTTACACTAAGGTTGCACTTTATAGTTGAGTGAGAATGTGCTGTTGACTGTGTACGGCGTTGTTTTCGGAGGCGTGAACTGTCTAGTGCAGGCCGGGACCGCAGACAGTTCACGCCTCTAGTACACAGTCAACAGCACATTCTCACTCAACTATAAAGTGCAACCTTAGTGTAGCGATAAGAAAAAGTTCTCCCTGAAGATGACCCAGCGGTGTCGAAACATGTAGGAGTGTGTTACAATTGATAAGCCGGGACCACAGAGAGTTCACGCCTCCAGTACACAGTCAACAGCACATTCTCACTCAACTATAAGGTGCAACCTTAGTGTAACGGTAACAAAAAGTTCTCCCTGAAGATGACCCAGCAGGGTCGAAACATGTAGGAGTGTGTTACAATTGATGATAAAAACTCTCTTTATGCATTTGTTGGTGATTAGTGTTTTTGTATAATATAGTGCACGGACATGGAGCACGTTAAATTTGTGAACTGGTAATCTTGGAGAATAACTGCATGCTCATTAGGACTGTAGAATTGGTCGCACCAAATGTTAACGTTTTTATGTTAACCAACATTTGCACTCAATAAAATACATTCAGAAGCAAATATAAAACTCCTGCATCTTTCGGCACGGAGGTGCCATCTTCAGGGAGTTATCTGAACAAAGGAATGTAAGGCTAGCACGCTTATATAGGTACTGTAAGTATTTGCAACACAATACCTTCATAAGCGTGCTGACCTTGAATTCTTTTGTTCAGATAAATCCCTGACGATGGCCTCCCGGTGCCGAAACATGTAGCAGCTTTATACTTCTGTATGCATTTTATTAAGTGCATAAATTGGTTAATGCATTAATGATATGAATGGTAGGGTGTTTACTGTGGAGGTACTGGTCGGAGAGATCAGTCATTTTAAATTGGCTGTCTCTTGCGTGAGTTTCAAACCAAGTACCTCGAGATAGCATTGTCAGCCGCGGCAGGCCAATGCTGTTTCAAGTATAGAGGTTATTCATCATAGATTAACCCTCTAAAGACGAAGCGTATCAGTTTTATATAAGGACTCAGTGCGTACCGCGCTGTAAACTCTCTCCACTTCGGTTATAAAAACCAGTCTCTTGATGTTTTGTAAGGCAAAAGTTGCTGTTTGTTCTGAGATCCGTACAAAACACATAAACGCAATGTGGGCACCACGTACAATTTTTTAATGTTAAACCTGGTCGTATGTAAAGTTACCGCTAGGCTTTAAAAGGGTTAAGAAGTGATGATAACCACAAAAAGTGACTAGATGGGGAAACATCACAATGTTTTCGGTATGTCGCTCACAAAATAGAGCCGGCCATGTGAACTGAAATGGGGGGGGGAGATGTTCCAGCGACACAATGGACCACCTACAGAAGAGATGAGTCACACACAACCACACTGACAAAACGGAACGTCTCGTTAGCTGATAGCGACATTTTGTCGCCACTATTTGCTCATCCAGCAATTGTGATTCGTTTAGCGGGTTCTCGTGATTGTCGACATAATTGTCAATTGGGGTTGCCGAAGTAAGTGGCATTACTCGACTTCTCGGATTCGAATCCGGGATAACCATCAACTTCATTGACGCAAACAGTAGTGTACCTGTGGTGTCGAGTTGTGGTAATAAGATAAATAAATAGCCGTCAGCACAACTGGTGTATGTTACATGTTTAATGTGGCAACATGTTTCGACCTAAAAGGGTCATCTTAAGGTCAGTGGTATAAAATTACAATTGTATGCAATTCCTTTTGTGTATTTGATACCACTGGCCTCAAGATGACCCTTTTACTACGCAACGTGTTGCCACATTAATCCTTTAAAGACGGAACGTAATATGTTTTATATACGGACTCAGTGCGTACCGCGCTGTAAACACTCTCCACTTCGGTTATAAAAACCAGTCTCTTAATGTTTTATAAGGCAAAAGTTGCTGTTTGTTCTGAGATCCGTACAAAACACATAAACGCAATGTCACTAAAATGTAGACATTTTTAACCCTTTAAAGACGAAGCGTATCTGTTTTATATAAGGACTCAGTGCGTACCGCGCTGTAAACACTCTCCACTTCCGTTATAAAAACCAGTCTCTTAATGTTTTATAAGGCAAAAGTTGCTGTTTGTTCTGAGATCCGTACAAAACACATAAACGCAATGTGGGCACCACGTAGAATTTTTTAATGTTAAACCTGGTGGTATGTAAAGTTACCGCTAGGCTTTAAAAGGTTAAAGATGTAACGTGTACTAGTTGTGTTGATGGCAGTTCATGTCTCTTATTATAAATCTAACAGAATGGGATGACAGACGTAAAAATTGTGATATTACGCTGGGATGGGCATGGGGCACGCAGTGGCGCAGTTGATTGAGGCACTGCGCTACAAGCTGGAAGTTCATGGTTTCCATTCCCGATGGTGTCATTGGAATTTTTCATTGACTTAATCCTTCCAGCCGCACTATGGCCCTGGGGTCGACTCAGCCTCTAACAGAAATGAGTACCAGGAATAATTCCTGGTGGGGTAAATGCAGCCGGTGCCTAAGGCTGACATACCGTCATGTGCCGATTGTCTGTAAATCTGGGAGCACCGGCCTCTTTGAATCCTACAGGCCTCTCCAGGCCTGTAGTGGGATAGCTTTACCGTACCTTTACAACGACTCTTGGGGAATGAACAAAGAGAATTGCATATACGTAAAGTGGAAACGTATACAGTATGATAAGTCAAGGAATTAACCTTTTAAAGCCTAGCGGTAACTTTACATACGACCAGGTTTAACATTAAAAAATTCTACGTGGTGCCCACATTGCGTTTATGTGTTTTGTACGGATCTCAGAACAAACAGCAACTTTTGCCTTATAAAACATTAAGAGATCGGTTTTTATAACCGAAGTGGAGAGTGTTTACAGCGCGGTACGCACTGAGTCCTTATATAAAACAGACAAGCTTCGTCTTTAAAGGGTTAATTAGGTTTTTTCCGAATGTATCGGATTGTAGGTATGTTCCTCTTGATGCGTAACTTGCATCCCGAATCACGCAGTTAGACATCCGTAATTGTGACGCTCAGTATACCCGCAGCTGGGCGTGCATTGTTATTAGTTATGTTCCTTATACGGATCTCTGTAATTATACTGCCATGGCACAAATCTATAGGTCCTAATTAGGCGCGGAGGAACCCACGTTGCTGTAAAAACCAACGAAGAGGAACATAGTTTTTTTTTTCGGACACCGTCACTGGTTTTTGTGACGATGTGCAAGCAGGAAACATTGCAGTTGGAGCATTCACTAATCTTATCGCGCTAAACAGTGTCGTCAGAATAGCAGTAATACACGCGTTTTCCTTAAGTGGTGTAAAATACGGAGTTTTGCATGAACCTTTTCCAAAACATTAGTCTGGGTTATAGAGTTTTCTGATGTGTGCATGAATTTAATTTATGGATAACGTAAGTGTAAATAATAATAACCGTCATTATTATTCATGGACTAACTGCTGACGTTTCATGTTTTTAGAAAAGTACATTCTGTGCTGCTGGCCTCAAAATTTTCAACAGTTTACCGCGTTATCGCGTAGGTCTTAAGAATGAAAAGACTCAATTTAAAGCCGTATTAAGAACATACTTAAATGCAAACTCCTTTTACCGTGTGGATGAATTTTTTATCCTTAACCCTTTAAAGACGAAGCATATCTGTTTTATAGAGAAGGATCCAGTTCATACCGCGCAGTAAACACTCTCCGTCTCCGTTATAAAAATCAATCAGTGAATGTTGTTTCTTCAGAGATCCGTACAAAACACATAAACGCAATGTGGGCACCACGTAGAATTTTTTAATGTTAAACCTGGTGGTATGTAGAGTTACCGCTAGGCTTTAAAAGATTTAGGATGATTTATAATACTGTAGGCCTATAGAGAACTTTGGTAGTATTTCGTTTTGTAGTAATTGTGTATATTTTGCACATTTTGTATGTTTTGTGTGTTTATGACTTGTTTCAGGTCCTAGTATTATTTTTACAAGCTGTGGTTCTATCGAACACACACACACACAGACACGTGGGTGTGTTTACGTGTGGCTGTGTTACCTAGTATGTGTGTTACGCTGGTTGTTGTGCGGCAGAGCGCTAGATGCAGATTCGTGTATCCTCCGTACAGTAACGAAACGCAATTCACCACGTGTTATATACTCAACATCGATTCCTGCTCAAAGTTACATCGTAAAAAGCACCGGTTTTTTTCAACTTTCTTCGGGTTTTAACATCCAAAATATGGATCCTAAGTACAGGTATGAGTGCTTTGTATTGCCACATGTCTTCGAGGACAGGAATTGCAAAACTAAAGTATTTGTAGTATGTTAGTGCGTTGTGAACGCGAGCTGTTTAAGGAAGTTATGTTTTGTATAAAAGTAGGAATTTTATGGGAAAGTTTGGTTGTGTAATGGTTTGTCAGGTGACGCAAAACAAAGTCATTATGTGGAATCTGTACGAAATGCACAGTTGTGTAATTGTTTCTAGTAACGTGAATGAACCAGTTTTGGTTATTTCCAAATTCCTTTCTGTAATTTCAGTGTTTATTGGCCCACTAGGTGAAATTTTTTAGATGCTGCAGACATTTTAATAGGAGAGTTGAGATATACCGTTGTAATGAATCCATTCGGAGCTGTTGATGGAAAATCAGCATTCTTAGAAACATGACGGCACAGGATTTCCCATTTACCGGTAACGTCGTTTCGCAAACTAATAGAATGAGTATTTTGTAATCGCCTCAGGTCTGATTGGTCTGGTTTTAATTTTGCTTGGCGCTGATGAGGTGCGCTGATGATGGTAATTTGTAAACTGTGTGGTAACTGCATAGTGAGTAAACTGTACGTAGTATTTCAGGAAATCCCTGATAATACGGTGCATTTGGGTAAAGTTCCGGATTGGCAGGAGCTTTGCCTTGAATGAGGTATGTAGGTTCATGGAAGGTGAAAGTGGCTTCAGACCGCGGGCGTTTCACTTTGGAAAAATTAATTACACTGCCCGGCTATGTAAAACTCCGATTCGTATTGGTTCTGTATTGGTTGATACTCTTTTGCATATGCTATGTCCGGGATTCATAGCTCGACCCGGAAATCGGCTGACCTAACTAAAGACTTTCATCCATTCTCATAGGCACATAATTTACTTTGGTATTACCCTAATAGTCGATCCCAGTGGCCGCACGGTGTAAGGCGTCGGTCTGCGGCCACTCTGTTCGTGGGATTGTGGGTTCGAATCCCTCCTGGGGGCATGGATGTCTGTCTCTTGTGAATTTTGTGTGTTGTCATGTAGAGGTCTCTGCGACGGGCCGATCCCTCGTCCAGAGGATTCCTACCAAGTGTGGAGTGTCTGAGTGTGATCTCGAAACCTCACCAATGAGGCGTTAATCTCGCGTATGGCTGTTGCGCCACTGGGGGCGAAATACCGTAATAATCATAGTGGTATCAGTTGTCATTCAATTTTGTATATAAAGAGGTGACAGTCATTAAATGGATGTAGAATTTATCTTGTTTGATGGTAATCAACTACGTATTAACAAACTTGTTGCATCAAGTGTCACCACAGTTGAATTTAGTTACGATTAAGGATTTTCGCACTAACGTTTATTAAACGGTAGCAAAGCTTGCAGTGTGGCCTTCCTCTGGTGTCTGGCGTGGGGTGTTTGGGTAGCCCGTTTAGGGGCGCGGCTTCGTGGGGCTGTCCCCTGTCAAGCTCTGTTTATTCATTCGGAAGTTCGTCTAGTGTATACTGCAGCAGGATTTGAAGTCTCTCACATAGTGCGTACGTACAGGTCGGACAGGAAACTGCGGCCTCTTGCAGGCATGGGTGCGTCCAGCGTGACTAAGTAGGTTTGGGTTCGACGTATAAGCTGTAGAATTGTGTCCGGACAGGTAGTTTGGTTACAGTGGAAGCGTATTCGTGCGCAGTCGAGTTCTCGCGAGTACGACCGAACCCGCTCGACCAAAACAAACCAGTATGGTGTCTTGTGTTTGTCTTTTGTGGAGAGTGTAGTTGGGTGACTCTGTGGAGCAGAGTCCTGTTTGAGAAGCTTACGTTGTCTCAGCTGGTCAAGACATACCCTGCTTTGCACAGAATCGGAACGTTTATCGATGCCTTCACAAGAACTTGTCACTGGAACTTACACGGAGGTACTTAAATGCGATCTGCACTCCTATACCGTCTTGCCTTTCTGCGTCTAGCTCTACCAAATGGTCTTGTCTCTGCATATTTCTGAGCTGAAGTTTCATATCCTTTTGTAAGCACAATTATTCGTGCTGCATGTCCAACCAGTCTGTTCCTCCTCAAGTTGATCGTCCTGAAATGTTTCGTAAATGTACAAATTATGAAGCTCCTCGTTATGTAATTTTCTTCGTCAGCCTGAAAATATGTTTGTAATTTGTCACTACCGGAATGTTTTAGAATTGACACATTTTCGATATTTTATTAAAAAACAAAACTCATCGTCAGAAAATGCAGTGTCGTCGAGTTTTGCTGAGGCATCTTCTAAACCCATACGAGTCTTTCTTAAGGCCAGTAATGGAACGAGACGTGCGGAATACTCTCCTGCTGTCACGTGCGTGCGACTTTTTTGACGTTCATTGTAACGGTGGTGGAGACATTTTAAGTGACCGTGCCGGTAAGTCAATTCCGCTCCTCTGTCCTGCATTTAGGCCTGCTGCATTTTAACCTGGGGGGGGGGGGGGGGAGCTGGGGTGATATTGCGTAAAAGAAAATTAGGGGTACTAAATGCCTTGCGAATTGTTCTCCCGGAACCTTGTTCTCATTTGGCAGAAGGTTGTAGCTGTTGGAAGCGTGACCAACAGCCATTTGTTATGTGGCGCGGGTCCCCCATTTTATCGCTCTTTATCTGTCTAGGTTCATCGGAGTTGATTTATGGACGCGCTGATATTTAAAAGAGACTGAAGCAGTTTTGATCATGAAATTATTCGATAAAGCAGTGCAAGGTACAAACCAGCTGGAGGTCTTTTGATGAAGTTCCACACATTCTGAGTTTCTTTGTTTTTTGGGTGTGCGTCAGAAACTTCCGGTTGCTGTTCTGTCTGCAGTCGGAACAAGTGTGTCATGTCCCCACTGAGTTGGACCCATGGCCGCGCCACTACGTCTCAACTCTACGATGTATTCCCATTCAGTCGCATCCATGGCCGCGCCACCACGTCGCACATCTACGATGTATTCCCATTCAGTCANCATCGCTCTTCGTTTTAATCAAAATTCAGCTGTTTGTTTCCTGACGGTACAACACATAGGCATAGAAGTACGTTTGGGTGAGGACAGCGTGAATGGATGCACGGTTACGAGAACAAGTCGTTTCCCGTAGACTGAACAGCCATATTTTTTTTTGCAGTACGGAAACAAGTACAATAAGTGGGAGGAGGTTTATTGCGCTGTGCGTTGTGAAATTCTGTTTTGTAATTAATGGCCACAAAATGTTTAGAATCCGTCGTCGTGTGTTTATGTTGTGGGATATTTTAATTCAGACATTTTTAATTAACGCTCTTCGGATATACTTATTAAAGCTATTCAGTGCCGACACGATATGTGTAATATTTCATTCCCACACGTGACCTGGTGCATTTTCCTGCTGGGCTTATAGGATTGAAGCCCACGCAGACATCGACTTCCAGTGTCAACTGCACTGCGGACGAGATTACGTCTATCTGTCAATATATGGGCCAATATTAATAAAGTGCGTGGACTCGAGTTAATAGAAGATGATTTTTTAGTGTGTAAATATCGTGGGAAATTTAGAAATCTATGCACTTTCTTGGATGTTAGTATCTTGACATTTATATTCAGATACGGATGCGGAAATTCAACAAGTGGACAACCGAACTAACATAATTCATTCCCCATATTTTATCGAAACCTGTGTACATGAATTCCAGACGCTTGTTTGGCTTTTCGAAACGTCCGTCTTTTTAAGAAGTACGTTTTGCAGTAATTAGTAAGGCCGTTTGTGTCGACTGTTCTCGTTACGTAGTTGAAGTTTATACATTCTTCTAAGGTTTGGTAAGGAGCAACGTTAACCATTTAAAGACGAAATGTGTCTGTTTTATATAAGGACTCAGTGGGTACCGCGCTGTAAACACTCTCCACTTCGGTTATAAAAACCAGTCTCTTAATGTTTTATAAGGCAAAAGTTGCTGTTTGTTCTGAGATCCGTACAAAACACATAAACGCAATGTGGGCACCGCGTAGAATTTTTTAATGTTAAACCTGGTGGTACGTAAAGTTACCGCTAGGCTTTAAAAGGTTAATAGCCTGGTGGTATCAATGCATATCACCCTCATAAATTCAACACTTACTGAAACTTATCTTAAATGCTGTATGAAATTAAATTATAACCTTAAAAACGGTGCCAATTTAGTTATAAGCGTTGGTCGCAGCACAGGGGTCCTTACGTAAGCTCTAGAAAATGACACACTGATGATGTTTTCAATTTTCTGCTGGTGTGATTATTAATTTCTCCCATAATTCCTGATACGCTACATGACCTACTTTGCTTCGCTTTGCATGTGAGCTGCGGTGAGGCTGATAATCGATTGCTTGTCCTAGTTTTGTGTTTCTTTATAGGAATGCGGAAGTGTTCCTTATTTGGTGATAGGTAGTTCTTCGTTATTTTGTTACGGCTGTGTTCTGCTATTCATAATACATAAAATGCTTGTTTGCTGTAATTAACTCCATTGGATCTAACCCCATGGAGCAGAGGCCTTCTTGAGAAGCTAACAGTTTCTCAGCTAGTCAAGAAATTCTCCGCCTTTTTTGGGACCCGGAGGTTCATTACCGCATTCACAAGAGCCCGCCATCTGTCCCTATTCCGAGCCAGCTCAATCCAGTCCATGCCCCATCCCATTTCTTGAACATCCATTTTAATATTATCCTACCATCTACGCCTGGGTCTCCCAAGTGGTCGCCTTCCCTCAGGCCTTCACACCAAAATCCTGTATACACCTCTCTTTTCCCCATACGTGCTGCGTGTCCCGCCCATCTCATTCTTCTCGGTCTGATTACCCGAATAATATTTGGTGACGAGTACAGGTTATTAAGTTCCTCGTTATGTAGTCTTCTTCACTCCCCTGTCGCCTCGTCCCTGTTAGGCCCAAATACGGATATATATATATATATATATATATATATATATATATATAACATGCACACAAATGTTCGTATAATTCGTAAATTGCAAACAACGAGGCTGCTCGAGAGGCATAATCGTGAAGGGGTTGATAATATTAAAAACGGTATTTGAGATAGTGGCCTGTGTGAAATGAAATACCGGGTTCAGTGGCTACCGTAGATGAAGATGCTGATTGGTTTTCGAATCCTGTAACAACAAGGAGTACCTGCTGAAGCGAATAGCTGCTGGCGACCCAGTTACGATTAATTAGTTCGTCGCCACAGTAGGGGTTGCACGTCACTGACCAACTGAGGACTACCGGCCTCTCAAAGAAGCCACGTGTTGTGTTGACAATTGTTTCCGCTGTGTAGGCCCGCTGCAGCCTTCATTCATCCGACTGGCCGTCCGGGCGGCCTAGGTGCGTAATGCAGTCCGTGTCTTTTCCGGCCATTAGTAGCACGTCCGGGTAGAGCCCGACCTTATTTGACGTCGCTGTGTATTCAGTACGGCATCCTTCGACGTATTTGTGTGACATCCGTTTTCATATTTCATTTTCACATTGTTTTTGGTTCTCACTGAGTTAATCTTTCGCAGACAATAAGCAATTGCAGTGACAGGCATTTTGTGCTTTTTTAGTCCTGCCACACGGATAACTTAAACATAAATTACGGATGTTCTTCTAGCCATTCCAGTTTACCCTTTAGTCGTCGTCCTTGACACAGTATACAGCCTGACCTAAACAGTTGAGGAAATGCTATTAAATAAGCTAATAAAACCGTGCTGGGAAAGACGCTGTTTAACAGAAGACTTTACGTAGTGAATGCGGCTGTTCCGGGTATTACATAGCGTGGAGTGGTAATTGTGTGCCGACGTTTCGGGACAACCTCTCTGTTCCATCTTCAAGGGTCAACAAGTCCAAGATTTCTTCTGGAACCTGTAGGTATTCCCGAAACGTCGGTACATAATTACTACTGTACGCTTCGTAGTACCCCAGAAGAGCGCAGATGTCATCTACAACGCGGCGGAAGCTTGAAATCACGGGTAGTTTATTCCTTATTGCCGAAAGACAGATGTACGAGTTTCAGACAGGGTTGCACAAACTCCAGCCGCCAGGTCGCCCGAGCAACTAAACTCTGTACGATGGTTTGTAACACTCGTGGATCGTCAATGTTGTTGTTGCTTCTTATCACCCTTCTGGGGCTTAGAATTTTGAAATGACTGCTAGATTTTTGAAACATTTCTGGTCCTCTGATGTAAGGCAGTATCTTGCATCTATTGTCTTACTGTATAAAGCTATGAAGTAACATCTTAATGCTTGTATTCCATAAACTGGCCCTTAACCTTTCAAAACCTAGCGGTAACTATACGTACCACCAGGTTTAGCATTAACAAATTCTACGTGGTGCCCACATTGCGTTTATGTGTTTTGTACGGATCTCAGAACAAACAGCAACTTTTGCCTTATAGACCATTAAGAGACTGGTTTTTATAACCCAAGTGGAGAGTGTTTACGGCGCGGTACGCGCTAAGTCCTTATATAAAACAGATAAGCTTCGTCTTTAAAGGGTTAATGCAGAGGAGTAGCGTGTAATCTTGATGCATCCAGGTAGGAAGTAGTCGTTTTGAACTACGACAAATTTATATAGGCCAATATGCTGGTACATTTCTTTTTGTCTGGGATGTGTTCTAGGGACCTGAGTATGTAGGGCCACAGTACCCCCTTCCTTTTGCAAGTGACTGCTTGATGTATGATAATTTCGTTTCGTAGTCCTTCCATCTTCTACCTGTTCACAGCAGGTGTCGAGGTGGTTTATTTTCACTTGATCACAGTCAGACATACACCACAATCGGTAGGACTCCTCTGGACGAGGGATCGGCCCGTCGCAGAGACCTCTACCTGACAACGCAAACACTCACAATAGACAAACATCCATTCCCCCGGTGGGATTCGAACCCACGATCTCAGCAAGCGCTCGGCCGCAGACCTACGCCTTAAACCGCGCGGCCGATGTATGATAGTGTTAATATGAAGTAATACAGCATGCGAGTGAGAAGATTTAGCTTAGGAAGCTGATGTTTTGCATTGTTTACAGTTAAGTCCTGTTTGTGTTTCCGAAACAGCCGGTTAGGGACGTTTCCAGTCTCCATGTCACTCTCTGTGGTTAGATGGTCTGACTGACTCACTTCCCGGCCTTCGTTCACGGCCTGGTAGGTGCAAGACGAGGAAATGCAAGAGTACTTTGCGTTTATTTATAAATAATAGAGAGACAGGAAGAATGAGGCTTCCGACAAGTGTCGGGTGCAATTACAACCGTGACAGAACGTTGCTTACCGACCGAAGTCATCAGAGTGACTCGGCACTCAAGGCTGCCTTTCAGAATGTAATCGTTTGTAGATGTTCAATAGTCCATTGTAATGAAGACTAAAGGCTTGTCACCGTTATAAAAGGGGGTGCCACTGGGCCATTTTATTCGAATTTTCGCAACTTATTTCTCATAAGTTATGGCATTATCCGCCCATACTTGCCACGGGTCTCGCTTGCTATTTTTCCACGACATGTTACAACCAGGATTTTATATTAATTTCTTGTTTCTTCCGTCTGCTGATGATGCCACTATTCTATCCATCTTAATTTAACCTTTTAAAGCCTAGCGGTAACTTTACATACGACCAAGTTTAAAGTGAAAAAGTTCTACGTGGTGCCCACATTGCGTTTATGTGTTTTGTACGGATCTCAGAACAAACAGCAACTTTTGCCTTATAAAACATTAAGAGATTGGTTTTTATAACCGAAGTGGAGAGTGTTTACAGCGCGGTACGCACTGAGTCCTTATATAAAACAGATACGCTTCGTCTTTAAAGGGTTAAACCTGATAACAGTAAAAATACAAGATTCAGGTTACAAATCCCCTCGCATGCAGTTTTCCCCACCCCTTGCCTTTCTCATACACCCAAATGTTCTTAGCATTTTTCAAATATCGTCAGAGCATGTTGTCACCCCTCCCCATGAGAATGAGATACGGAGTTTTGCAGTCGCAGAAAATGGTGGGGTGTCATAGTTCTGTAGTCCTCGCAGTTGACGTGTCGCTAACTTATCTTGATTGTACCGTAGGCACGTAATCCGTCCCCCCCCGCCCCCCCCCCGGCTCCGATGCGTTACTTCACATATTTGCGATATCAGGCATCTTACGAAACTGCAGAGACGTGTTTGATAAGGTAGGTTTTACGAAGTGTGCAAGGTGAAGCACACTACGATAACTCTGCGTGCAGTTGTACAGTGTGTGAACATGCATCGCTTCGTGTGGCAGCCTTCAGAAGCAGGCGCGTGTTGCTTTAGTAGTCGTTACCCACAGAGTATCTAACTTCGACGACCCTTTGATGAAATGGATGAAATGAAGGAGCGTGTGATAAAGAGGGTAATTTTTGCATGCATGAAATAATGAATAATCCTTCCAGAATTTTAGTCAAGCTGAATGAAACATACCAGTTGAGAGAACGGGACGTAAATGGGGAATGAGGTGTGGATTGGATTCGGTTCGCTCGAGTGACGGTGCCTAGGAAGTGGGCCGTCGGTTTTCACGAAAACTGGGGGATTTATTGACTAGCTGAGCGACTGTTAGCTTCTCAAGGATTCCGCTCCATGTAGCTGAAAACGTCAGTTACTCCTTCTTAACGTACTGCGTGCTGTGATTAAACGGGGATGGTTGCGATAGGAAAGACATGCAGTACGAATGTGCAAAACGCGTGTTCTCTAAGTTTAAAAAACTCTGTTCTCGTGAAACTTGATGGAAAGAAAACATTAGGAAGACCGAAGTGAAGATGGATTAATAACGAGCTGGGAAAAATAGATTGTGAGGACGTAACTGGAGTGAACAATCTAGGTGAGCGGGTGATTGTTGTAGTGGCGATGAATCGTCGGTTTACGTAGGTCACGTAAGGTGTGAATGTCAACAGATTCTCACCTCCTTGATTCTCGGTTTTCAGTAGCACGCTGTAGTCTCTGTATGGCTGATGCTGGCGACATAATCACGCTGTTCAGGATGTGCAGCTCTGTGCTTCAGCGCAAGCGATGAGAAAGAATTGCACGCCGCCAGCTCTTCGATATCAGGAAGAATCTGCTGAGTAATTTGTGTTTTGTACAACCGTTACCTACTTGCGAAACAGTTCGTGCTACAGTGAAGGTCGGTGTTTATTCCGCAGCGTTCCCTGCCGGTCACTGAGGTGTTAAAAAGGAGCAAATCATTTGAAAGGTATGCTGTGTACATTGAGTTACAACGGAAGGAAAAATAGGCCCACGTCACAGAAATTGGTGTGACGAGTCTCGTGGCACTACTTTACAGATTTTATGAGAACACGGGGCACAGAAGTGGCCGGTTTCATGTATATGATTAGGGCACGCGGTGGCGCAGTTGCTTGAGGCACTGCGCTACAAGTCGGAAGGTTGCAGGTTCGATTCCCGATGGTGTCACTGGAATTTTTCATTGACATAATCCCTCCGGCCGCACTATATGGCCGTGGGGTCGACTCAGCCTCTAACAGAAATGAGTACCAGGAATATTTCCTGGGGGGTAAAGGCGGCCGGTGCTTGGGGCTGACAACCTTACCACCTTCATGTGCCGATTGTCTGGATATCTGGGAGCCTCATCCTCCAGGAATCCTCAGGGCCTGTCCAGGCCTGTAATGGGACTGCTTTTGCTTTTACGTATATATATGATTGCAGATTCAGGGCACTTGTCAGTTTCGTCATTTTTGTCTTGGATTGGGGATGGAACGTGTCGAGGCAAGCCGTCAGGTTTTGTAATTCCGTGTAAGCTGTTACTGGGTTAGCAGAGGCATGAAATGTATCGCTCCACATTCGAGTCACCTAGTGCTGTGGTGCCCCAGTGTGCTCTACATCGCGTGTTGTTCCCACGTGACATGTTATGTCCAAGGTGTGCTGCCTTTGTGTCTGTCTGCTTTAAGATGCCTGATTACAAGTTGGATACCAAGTTAATTTAGGTATGGCCTATTGATTTGAGGTGACGTCAGTACTTGCTTCCTTGCGAACAGGTTTTCAGAATGTGTCAGAAGTTATGTAATTGCAGCAATGATGAAGCAAGAATAAGTTGGGGGTGACCGTGAGTATCGTTAGGATATTACGCAGCAAAGAGTGGTAGTTCTGAACCGACGTTTCGGAACAACCCATCGGTCTCGTCTTCAAGGGTCAAGAAGTCCAAGAATAACGGATACTTTATATAAGGACGTTCGTACATTTATGAGTGTCTCGCTTATTTTCTCTTAGAACGATAAATGTTTCAGGTAATAGTTGTAGAGAAAATCAAAGCACACATTTTATGTTCAGTAACTTTTCCCCGAAAATCGTGCCGTCTGTGAGATAATGTGGAGAAATGCGGTACAGCCAGACAGGCCGCAGATGACAGTGTAAAAAGGCGCATGCGCTTTGCATGCAGGATAACTAAGGCTACAAACACACACTCAGGATATGTAATACTTATTGCTTTTCCACTGCAACATTGGTTACGCGAACGCGCCTCAATGTCACGTTTACATGTACGTTGCCTGTCCGTTTCACTTCCGTGTAAGCTAACCAGCTGATACAGCGTCGATAAGAAACCAGTTGACGCTCAAGCCCCTAAGATATTTCGAACGCAGGCCTCTATTTGCAAGCTGTCACGTGTCTGTGTCTGATGTACATAGTTTGAACCATGCTGTCGCGGTGGCGGGGTGAGTTACGACGACTTATGCTAGTGTTGCACGCAGCGCTGTGGTGGTGGGCAGGCAGCTTGGCGTGAGAATTCGGAGCCACCGCCCATCGGAGGAGACTGTGGCCAGACCAGACCAGTTGTACGGGGAGGAGGAATGCAGTCACCCTTGGTGCGAATTGGAGGTGCCCCTAGGTGTGTGTCGTCTCTCTCGGTTATTACGGTTGTTCCAAAACAAAGTGATAAGGACAGGTCCGTACGCGAAATGGAAGGAATTACCGCATAACGATAAAACTAGCGGTTTATGCTGTTACTGTACTGTTGTTTACAAGTTTGGGGAAATCAAGGAACTTGCGACGGATTTTGACACTGTAAGTGTGGAAATTTGGAGGTTAGCTACTTGTAAGATTGGTCCGAAAATGGGAGGTGATGTTATTATGATTGTGACGACGTGACACTGCGCTTGGTTAGATCACTATAACTATCCGATATTAGCGGTCTTAGAGGTTTATAATTTGTTACCACAGACTAAATTTCATTGCTTCGCTTTCGCGAAATGTCTGGAATATCACAGTCGAAGCTGTACGACTGTCTTAAATTCAAGGGGGTTAATGTTACATCCCGTACTGTGTTACGGCCAGCTCTTACAGACCACAGATAATGATATGATACCCATCAGATGGTAAGCGTGTCCGACACGTGCGGGGGGGGGGGGGGCCCGCCTGCTGGCTTTAGGAGGAGTGACACTATTGACCCGCTATTGGTAGGAGCGACAGCCTGTTCTGCTATTACACGCAGACTTAAAGATCAAGTGTTTCGAGTAGCGTGCATTGAGTGACTGCACTTTGCGAATATTTTCAGCATGGATAGTAGCAACTTATTGGTTACGAAGTCTTGCGCATGCTGAACTGTAGGTTTCTAGCAGGTATCATCTCCAAGTATGTGGACAGTATTTTTGGCGAATCCAAGTTTCCAAGTCTCGTACAATATTCGTTTTGAATACGTTAGTAAATAATTGAGAAATACGAGGTTTGAAGTTCTCATACTGATGTTGCTGAAGACTCAGATCTTATGGGATTTTGCGCCTTGTTGACTGTTAGTTACCCAATTTCCGAAGGCTGCTGGTTTCTTCACGTTTAGGGACAAGCGGTGTCAGGCTAATCTTGTTTATCAGCAGCGTGCGACTGCAAGAGAACTCTTCTTAGACTGCTTGACCCTGAAGCCAAGAGCAGTACGTTCCTTCGAAACGTTGATAACTACCGACACGGCGTAACATCCCGGAAAACTTGAATCGTTATCATCAAAATATACTGGGTTTACCTACTGAGCAAACCCGGATATTAGTAAGTGAATGTTTCACCGTCTATTTCAGCCGCTTTTCGGTTGTTTATTCTAAACGTATCGCGATGTCTGCCATTGGGATTCCCGGACGACGGCAGTCTAAGAAAAGATGAGTGCCACGTGACCTACTTTTATTTCTGTCCGTCGATGACAGTTTTCACTTTACGGACTTGTGGCGCAATGTTTGAAAGCAAACAGTACCTCAGATGAAACAATGGAGGGTGAGAGATTCCATCGGTATATGCGCAGTAGAGTGTAAAACAATTCTTCTGTCCTAAAAACAATCAAGTGGCTTAGGTTTCTCGGCCTTCTAGATCTGTATCGTCCATGTTTGTTGCCAATAAAGTTCTGTGCGGCTGGTTAACTAGGCGCCGTGTATACAAAATGGTTTCTGCTGGCTGGTTGTGTTTCTCTGTATTAACCCTTTAAAGAAGGAACTATCTGTTTTATATAAGGACTCAGTGCGTACCGCGCTGTAAACACTCTCCACTTCGGTTATAAAAACCAATCTCTTAATGTTTTATAAGGCAAAAGTTGCTGTTTGTTCTGAGATCCGTACAAAACACATAAACGCAAGGTGGGCACCACGTAGAATTTTTTAATATTAAACCTAGTGGTACGTAAAGTTACCGCTAGGCTTTAAACGGTTAAAGATGCACGTAAAGTCTGTTTACAATAGTGTGTTTGTGGGGGTTGATGAACGCGTAAAAGTGAATTGTGGGAAATGACTAGCGAGAAGTAATACCTTTTTAGTGGTACTCATTTCACGGAGGTTAAAGGTTAGGAAGTAGCATCCTAGAACCATGAAAATCACCATAGTGATCGGCACAACTTAACAGCCACATCATATTCAATCATTGTTACAATTTCATTGTACTATACAGTCGAACCCGGTTATAACGACATCGGTTAATGCGACACCTCATCTATAGCGTCAGACATTCTGTGGTACCAATTAATCCCTCCCCGTTAACCATAACAATATACTCCTCGGTTATAACAACACCCGTTTATAACGACACAGGATATTCAGTCCCTTCCATGACGTTATAACCGAGTTCGACTCCATATACATTGTGATATTTTAGAGATCTTACACATAGCATTTTACTTTGTTTGTAAGAATTTGTATAACACGCCTAATGATGATCGATATCGATCGAAACATGTAGCGTTAAAACGAAATGCAATGTGTTGTGTTAGGTGGGGTAGAGTGTGTTTGTTTAACTGGACACAAGGGGGTGAATGTAATTACATTAAAGTGAAATTTAACTGCGGTTCTTTCCTTATTGTAAAGAGCAACTAGTGGAAGTGTTTAATGATTCGTGATTATACACTTCACTTTTTGTTATTTTGCAAAATAACTGATCAATTTTGCTGATCCCAGTGGCCGCGCGGTCTAAGGCGTGGGTCTGCGGCCGAGCGCTTGCTGGGATCGTGGTTTCGAATCCCACCGGGGGCATGGATGTTTGTCTGTTGTACAGTGTTTGTATTGTCGGGTAGAGGTCTCTGCAACGGGCCGATGCCTCGTCCAGAGGAGTCCTACCGACTGTGGTGTGTGTCTGAGTGTGATCAAGTGAAAATAAACAACCTCGACACCCACTGTGAGTAGGTAGAAGAGGGAAGGACTGCGAAACGATACGATACTGATGAGTGTTTTTTTTTCACGAACACCATGTGTACTTCAAACCAACTAACAGCCCGACATCATACAAAGACCGCTGTCAAAAGTCTCAAACCCTCTCAGTTTTACTTATGGCTGGATAATTAATGCACGTGTACTCCGGTAATAATGTAGAGACTGGAATTCTGCGTTTTTCTTAAAAATAATGCCACTAATACAGTGAGGTTTCGTATTGACGTTCTTCCATTCTTCAAAAAGAGTGATAAGTCTTAAACATTAAATTATAATTAGTTACTGTATTGAATTTTTCTAATAATCAATAGTGCTTTTGGTCCCATAATCGCTTAATATAAAGTTTTCCGTGAAATAAATAAAGACTTTGTATTGTTCACAACTGGTGTGCCGCCCTCGCACGTTTTGGAGTTTTTCAAATGGCCTTTATGCAGCGACAGGCTGCTGTACACTGTTTGAAACGGTTAACATATTGGCGTATTTGTAACCTCCGGTCTATGTTTCCTTGTTATTCGTTGAATTCTTCATCGACGCAATGACCTTGCTTGTCGGTTTCTTTAAAACAAATTTCATTCAAATCAACGACAAAGTTAAAATAATTATACGCCCTCCACTTCCCGAAACTACAGACTGTCGTGGGTAATTACATGTATTGCTTCCATCTAGCTGCACGCCACTCATTGGAGGCTCTTCAGTGCATTTCCGAGAAGCTGACAATTTTTATTGAGAGTAGCGGTACGTAATTGTTCTAAGTTTTCAGGCTCCCGTGGCGGGTGTTGCTTAAGATTGTGGTCTGCTGGGTTGTCACACCGTGTAGGATGATCCATTTCCTAGTAATGGAACACCGGTGGAATGAAATTGACAGGGGAAAACCGAAGTACTCGGGGAGAAACCTGGCCCAGTGCCACTTTGTCCACCACAAATCCCACATGGACTGACCCGGGGTCGAACCCGGGCCTCCGCGGCGGGGAGGCCGGCGGCTAACCGCCTGAGCCATGGCACGGCCTGTGTAGGATGATGGGTATGTTGTCATATTTCAGAGGAACAGCCTGCCTCCATCTTCAGGGTGACAACTTTTGTGGTACCTGTTCTCATTCCGTAGCTCCGATTGGCTACAGTACTTGTAACTTTTCTATGTGGTCGGCACATTTTCTTTCCCAGTCACTTCACCACCCACCTGAAAATAATTCAGTTGCCCTGGAGGTAAAAGACGAGAGTTGCTACGCAGTGTCGTAACAGATTCACCCTAAACTATGCAAGAACCTGGCAGACCATCTTTTGAAACATAGGTACTTAACGATTGCCCCGAGAAGATGCGGCAACTTCTCCGACATACCTGTTTAGCAGACGGATCTGAGTAGACACGATTCTGACTCACTCTTAGAAAATGAAGGAAACGCCCTGTATTCAATATGGCGGCTGCGCGCTATTTTGTTGGGTTGCGGGTTCGATTGGTGTCTCGTGCTAAACATGTGTGAGTGCTGTGGGGGAAGTCTTTTCGTGATTCCACAATTGTAATTTAAAACAAACCTGAAGGCATGTGTGACTATACAAAGAAAACAGTAGACCTTGGTGACAGTGGTTTCTTATAAACTAGGAACATTAATTTAGGAGTTAGGGGGTGCTCAAGTTCACGTACTTGTATGACGTCTGTGGAGACGAAATTTTAAGGAAATGACAGAGAGAAATCCCGGCCTTAAAACTTGATGGAGAACATGCTCCAACCATTTCATTTTGCAGACATCCACAGTAGCTTCCCCATGCACTTTGAGCAAACGTTCATGAATGGAAATCTGCTTCTCACCGTCAGCAACCAAATACTCTTCATGACCTCTCGTTTTTTAAACCTCACTTCCATCTCGGCTATTTTAGAATAAACTATGTTGCTGCCATCTGTACAGCGAAATGGTTCAGACGTAAAGGGTGTGGCAGACGAAGTCCAGGGACCTCACTGATATGGTTGTTCCCGTAAAGATGTAATGAAAGCAGATAAAAAATCGGAGGCATTACTTTCTGGATGTCGCTTGTATTTTTGTTCGGGAGCAGACTGTTTTAACCTTTTAAAGCCTAGCGGTAACTCTACGTACCACCAGGTTTAACATTAAAAAATTCTACGTAGTGCCCACATTGCGTTTATGTGTTTTGTACGGATCTCAGAACAAACAGCAACTTTTGCCTTATAAAACATTAAGAGACTGGTTTTTATAACGGAAGTGGAGAGTGTTTACAGCGCGGTACGCACTGAGTCCTTATATAAAACAGATACGCTTCGTCTTTAAAGGGTTAAAAATGTCTACATTTTAGTGACATTGCGTTTATGTGTTTTGTACGGATCTGAGAACAAACAGCAACTTTTGCCTTATAAAACATTAAGAGACTGGTTTTTATAACCGAAGTGGAGAGTGTTTACAGCGCGGTACGCACTGAGTCCTTATATAAAACAGATACGCTTCGTCGTTAAAGGGTTAATTATTCTGTGGTACAAGAAACTAGGAGGTTCAGTCTCCGTCAGCACGACAGCTCCAGTTCACAACAGTGTTCATCTACATAATCTGTTTCTCCAAGAGCCACATTGCTATCTTCGTCCTGTTCACAGCCAGATGCCCCGAATTCTCTCTTCCTCTGTGGTTTCCTAAAACTAATTATATTTATTTCCTTTTCTTTTCCTGCGTGCTTCTTGTCGTATCAGATTCAGGTATTTTGATTTAGTTTCCTTTTGCGTGGAGTACAAATTGTAAAACTCCACTTCCCTATTAATTTACTTTAACTCGCGTTGTCACTACATTGCTTACTCTATGAAACCTAGTCACACGAGTATGAAATAGTGTAAATATTACTTTAAATGGGACACGCCGTGGTGCGCTACAAGTTGGAAGGTCGCGGGTTCGATTCCCGATGGTGCCATTGGAATTTTTCATTGACATAATCCTTTCGGCCGCACCATGGCCCTGGGGTCGACTCAGCCCCTAGCAGAAATGCGTACCTGGAATATTTCCTGGGGGGTAAAGGCGGCCGGTGTGTAGGGCTGACAACCTTACCACCTTCGTGTGCCGATTGTCTGTAAATCTGGTAGCCTCAACCTCCTGGAACCTTCAAGGCCTGTCCAGGCGTGTAATGGAGTTGCTGTACCTTACCTTTACTGCTTTAACCCTTTAAAGACGAAACGTACTCTGCTTTATATAAAGACTCTGTACGTACCGCGCAGTAAACACTTTCAACCTCGGTTATAAAAAAGAATGAGTTGCTGATGTTTACGGTAAAAATTGCAGTTTGTTCCGAGAAATGTACAGAATACATAAACGCGATTTTAGCACTACGGAGGATTGTTGAATGTTGAACCTGGTGGTACGTAAAGTTACCGCTAGGCTTTAAAAGGTTAAATAAGACACTTGATGTTGCATTTCTAGAAACGCTCATGAATATATTAATGTTTTGTACACTACAGAATTGTAGTTTTTTTTTTAAATTGTGTGAGGTGTGTTGATGTCATTTATGTAGCTGTTTAGTGACTGTCTTATTGACTTTCCTTGGTTTATGGTCTCGGGGTGTCAACTTTCTGGATTGCTGAGATGTACGATTTTATTTGAATCTGTGTGGATCCTCCTCGGGTACTGCGCGCGAACCTCATACGCACATAGCTGTCTGTCTCTTTCCGTCCATGAGAAATACTCGTATTGCTGCTACTGCTGCATCTTCGGTCGTTGCTCTTTTTTAACCAATGTGACGGCTACACCTCCTCTGTAAATATTATTCCTAATACCAGTCAGCCGAACTTATGTTTGCTTTTGTTGTTGTTCCCACGTTCATTTGTTGTGTCTGAAAAATCTCATTTGTTCTTTTGTAACAGCTAGAAACGTCTTAATTTGGCTTTTATGTCTTCTTGGAGTTTATCACCCCCTCTAATTAACAAGTTTCGAAGGGTTTTTGTTTCTGTCCAGTTTTCTCCATCCGGGATAAGATAAGTGGGATGGTTTATTGGGTCGGCGTATTCAAACAGACGTCTGTGTTAACAAAAACACTCACCGTAACGTAACGTAACGAGAGTTAATAACTTCCTTTTAAAGAGAGCAGACGATTTTAGTTTTTTCAAATTGTCTGAGTATCGTTTTTAAATACCGTTTTTTTGTCATTTTTCGGGTTTGTGTTATCTGTTTTCCCAAGTTTGACGTACAACTTGGGTAGACACTTCACTTCTTCGCATGATAATTTCACATCCTACCATGTCTTCACAAGACGGTGTGTGTGTGTGTGTGTGTGTGTGTGTGTGTGTGTGTGTGTGTGTGTGTGTGTGTGTNGTGTGTGTGTGTGTGTGTGTGTGTGTGTGTGTGTGTGTGTGTGTGTGTGTGTGTGTCACACCTTTGGCTAGAATACTGAATTCAGCACATCTTCCGGCAACGCCGCCACCTTAGAATCCGCCGTTCCGGTTTCCTGCGATCGTCGCGGTGCCACCGAGCAAGGTAGCTCAAGTGACGATCCCTTCTGACTTATATGTGGGAGGTTACCGTTTCGAATCTCGGCCGGCACACCGACTGTCTTGACCCAGACTTTTCGTGGTTTTTATCAGTTTCGTCGGGGCACTTCCAGGATAGTACATTAACCTTTTAAAGCCTAGCGGTAACTTTACGTACCGCCAGGTTTAACATTAAAAAATTCTACGTGGTGCCCACATTGCGTTTATGTGTTTTGTACGGATCTCAGAACAAACAGCAACTTTTGCCTTATAAAACATTAAGAGACTGGTTTTTATAACCGAAGTGGAGAGTGTTTACAGCGCGGTACGCGCTGAGTCCTTATATAGAACAGATTACATTTCGTCTTTAAAGGGTTAAATTAGGTCACAGTCGCTTCCTTAGACATGCTTTCTGGCTCGAAAGTCAACTACCAACCACTCATCCAACGCCGTATAGAAGCGGAGTTACTGACGGCGTAGTTAAACAGCAGACGAAGACGATTTCTGCCCTCAAACGTTTCGATCAGATTTCTTATAACTGCTGTCTGCTGATACTTGTGCATGTTCATAGTATTGTACATCTGTAGCCTCTTTTTAAGTTTTAAGCTGCACTTTAGTTTTGATGACACTATCGCTGCATTGCAGCTTGGGTGACAGTGGCTGCGATACGTACATACCTTCTCGAAGTTGATGTGGTGTGTAATATGTTGGCCAGTTTTCAAAAGAATTCTTTTTCATGTGGAAAGATATAAGCCCAATGCCCTAAACGTCAAAGTAGTGTGTGTGTGTGTGTGTGTGTGTGTGTGTGTGTGTGTGTGTAGGATATGAAGGTTCTGTGTCGTTACTTAAGTTACTTCAAGTTACGTTACGCTATGTTTGAGCCGATCTGAACTTCAGCTGCCTTTAAATAACACAAAGGTGGGCAGGCAGACCTCCCGGTTTACTCTCCTTTAGATGTACACGGTTGATATTTATTGGTTGCTTTTAAGATACTGCTACGATTCGTAGTTTCCACAACACAGAAGTAATCTGTCTGCAGGGGTTGCCAAGGCGCAGGGTACATCAGATGACCCGTGTTGGTGTTAAGGTACAGTATAACTCCAATCATCCGGACTCTGGTTATCCGGATCGGCTTGGCCCTTCAGATAACTTTGTGTTGCCTTGAGATTACCGATTATCGAATCGAGTACAGTACTGTAAAGTGTTATGGCTGTCTAGAACTGCAAATCAGGCGCGGTCGAAAGGTTTAGACGCAGGTACACACTGTAAATAGTAACAGCCGAATGGGTTCCCAAATTAGACAAGGAATTCCCAATTGTCAAATACATGTGAGATATTATGTATTAGTGTTTCGTTTTTATACGTCAGTAAATATGTAGCACAAAAATCGCTGTTTGTAGAAATTTTTTTCCACTTTAAACTGCCAATGTAGCCTGTTTAACCCTTTAAAGACGAAGACTGTGTTATATAAGGACTCAGTGCGTACCGCGCTGTAAACACTCTCCACTTCGGTTATAAAAACCAATCTCTTAATGTTTTATAAGGCAAAAGTTGCTGTTTGTTCTGAGATCCGTACAAAACACATAAACGCAATGTGGGCACCACGTAGAATTTTTTAATGTTAAACCTGGTGGTATGGAAAGTTACCGATAGGCTTTAAAACGTTAAAAAGAATCCAATTATCCGGATTTTCTGCCAATCCGGACGGCAGATGGTCCCAATTATTGCGGACAATTGGAGTTATACTGTATTTGCTTGGAGGAAGTGACGATAAAACACTAAGGTCCTGGGCTAGTCGGTCCTGTAGTGCGGCTTTGTGCCGTTGTGTCTCAAATAGAAGCAAAACTCAGTATCGCTGTTCTGGTCGTTCAGTCTTATAGAGTTGTGTGAACAGAGTCCTTACTGACAAGCAGTTTGGGCACTCCTGCTGGCTGACAATAGTGAGCTGAATTATGTGGAGGGCAGCAGGGCGCTTCGTGTGTCGGGTCGCACCTGAGGCGCTCCGTCCGCTAATCACCGGAATGTTCTGGAATAGAGTCATTCGTCGACTTGGAGGCCTGGCCTATTGTCTCGAACGTGATTGTGTTAAACCCTCGCCCCCTCCACCACGATGAATGTATCTTGTAGCATTTGTCTTCTTTGCCCTTATTTCTTCCTTTCCTCTTTCGATTTCTTTAGTTTTGCTTTTTTTGCTTTCATTTATTCTTTTTTTTCTTCTTCTTCTTTTCTGCATTATAACTGTCATTCTCAAGATTTGCGTCGTATTTTCTGTCATTTGGCCAAAAATGTGCCTTATAGTAGTACATTTACTCACACCATACGTACGTAATTAATTAGTTAATTTCAGTATTGCGTTCGGTCGTATTTAGTATTAAGAGTGTCAAGAAGTGACAACTGTCAACGTTTTGACAAGATAAGTTGCATAGAAGTAACGTAATGTTACGTAAACTTTGTATTATTCATAACGTGCATCGTTTTTAATTAAATACAAATTTAATTAAATACAAATTCATCCCTACCAATGCACTGTATTACGATATTTATAGGTTATTCCAACATGTTTCGATCCCTACTGGGATCATCCTGAGGGAGACGTTGTAAAGTGGATATTACACAATCAGAATGACAAGATTTTGCTTGTGTTAAACGTATAAAATGTGTATCAAACAGTCAGGTGATAAAGCAGTTCACTTGCAGGTTTTTGTGCCTACCGTCAGTACAAAAACGTTCGACCCCTAAAGGACAGTAAAAACAAAAAGTTTACAAGAAGTGAACTGCATATCAACGAACTATATTTCTACAGATTTTATGCGTTCTAACAAACAAAATATTGCCATTCTGATTGTGTAATTTTCAGTTTAGAAGGTATCCCTGAGGATGATCTCAATAGGGGTCGAAACATGTTGGAATAACGTATAAATATTCTAATATATAAACGTATTGAATAATAGCAGTGTATGAGTTGGGTTAAATTTGTAAGTAATGTCACGTAGTTGTTTCATATTATCTTGAAAGTTTTCAAAGTGTGGCGCTCAACAGATTTTGGGGCGCGGTGTGTCTGGTCTCTGCACAAAACAGAAGGAAGGCTGCGAGATATGATCCTATGGTCCTTGGAATAACCCACAGTCTTCCTATTAGTAGACAGAACTATTATAAGCTGTTCAGGGTATGTGAAAGCCCCTCACCTTTCCGTATTCTTACAATCCCCCCACCCCCCCAAATTATGTTGTATTTAGGTGAACAATTTTTCGGATCTTTTCTGTAGAGTGAGAACGCACAGCCGGCCTGGCGGTCGCTGCCTGCGTCTTGTTATTACAAAGCATCGGCACCTTTTATTAGGAAATACCTCAGCTCCGCCCACTTTGTGTGCAGTTTTTCTTTTCTTAACAAGCTGCCCCACGCCGAAATTTCACGGTGGGTGGTGAGCCTGACGTTTCAGAGAAGTTCCCGTCCTTGTCAAGTGTAGGCGAAATTGTGTTATCGTGATGCAGGTTTTACATTCGCGTGCTGTGTGAGTGGTTGGCGATATTTCGGGGTACTTTTCAGCTGCCGTGCAAAAATAACGACCGTTTTTTGCACGTGATTAAAGATGCCAGTAGATGTGCAGTTGCATTGCGAAATTTCTGCTTTCCGCTAAGGTGTAATTGGGCTCTTCGCTGTTGTGGGATGTAACGCGTAGTAGGGCGTTGGTTACCGACGTTCCGGAACAACCTATCGGCCCCGTCTTCGAAAGTCGAGGAGTAAAAAATAAGGAATTATTCTTCAAGGTCCTTTCTAGAAGATACAGCGCATGAACGTTACTGCATAAATGGCACTGACTGCGTTAACCAATTCCGTGGCTGCCGTGATGCAGTTAATTGAGCAATCGAAATACCTAATTAATTAGTTGGTGAATAGATACGTGATGCTGGAGTACGCAAGTTCGTCGCCTGGTCGGCACAAACATCCATTCATATCATGAGCCATTTGAATCCACTCCGCGTTTACGGTAGTGTCATTGGAGTAATTTCGTCTGGTGAAATTTCTTGATCAGCATTTTTAAATGAATGTTTCCCCATATGCTATCCGCCCTTCCCATATGTTGCACTTTGACCTCCACTCCCCCCTCCCTCAGCATTAGTTGGTGTTACTTTTTTAGTCGCTTTAGTAGATCAGGTGTTTATTTAGACCGTCGATTGTAATCCGCATTCAAATTGGGATCGGATATTGGAATCTTGGTCATTGATTGCTCACGTGCTTTGTTGTATTTTGGTGTGACTGCTGATGCCTTTCGAATGAAATGGTCTCTTATCCAAGCATTCGTACCGAATGTGTATACGATATGTTTTTAACAAACTCCAAAGTTATGTAGGAACTATATGTACACGTGTTGGCCGTGATTTTACTTTGTGTTTCGGACAAATGTTACGTCAAAACTTTATACATTTTTGTAGCGTGAACTTCAAAAACTTTCAGGATTCTACAGTCAGAGACGCTCCCGTTCCTGACATTGAGAATATTCAGCAGTTGCAAATTTTGTCTGTATAATTGGTGTGGCCCCCAGCAGCCTGTAGCCTACTGGCCATGCCGTGGGTCAAGCTGTTAGTCGCTGACCGTAGCACGGAGACCTGATTTCGATGCTGGGACAGACCTTGTGACTTTTTGGTGGACAGAATGACACTGGGAGAGGATACTGTCCGAGCACTGCGGTTTTATCCTGTCGGTACATTGCATCAATGCACCATACTCATTCATCTGTCACCGACGCTCTATAATTTTAGCAATTGACAGCATAATTAAACAGCACACTTCAGTGAAAGTCGCGTATGTCTCTTACAAAGTTTCGAAACGACTTCATGTTTGTTCTTTGAGAGGAACTCGCTCATATAACGTGGCCTTTTTGAAAACGGGGCTTGAAACAGAGTTGATGAATGAGTGCCTAATAGGATGTGGCGCTACTGAATCAGCGGAAACGGCTGTGTGGTAACAGCGTCCCACATCTGAGTGAAACGCACTAGTGCGCTTGTCCATCAGCTGATTCATCGGATCAGTTTTGAATGAACATGTCACGGAAGGCAGCACACATTTCTCAATGAAATGTCATTCAAGTATTTCCCCTGGAGGTGTGTAGGTGTGTGCGCACTCAGGTACTGTCAGTAAAACACTCATATCGTCGTGGGGCGGATTGTCGTAAAACACTCAGCGATGTAGGACTGATGTAAAATGTGTAGTGAAGTAATGGTAGCACGTGTGATTTGTTTTATATTGTATATACAGTGGGTTTTGTCGTAACTCTAAAACCAATTAGCAACTGTACAAGATTATTGATATGTATAAAATATATTTGTGACCCCTACATATGTTTCAGCGTGGGCCGGGATAGCGTAGTCGGTATAGCGACTGGCTACGGGCTGGACGGTCCGGGGATCGAATCCCGGTGGGGGCGAGATTTTCCGCAGCCGTCCAGACCGGCCCTGGGGCCCACCCAGCCTCCTGTACAATGCGTAGCGGGTCTCTTTCCCGGGGGTAAAGCGGCCGGGGCGTGGGGCTAGCCACCCCATCCCCTCCTCGTGCCGAGGCTCACGAAAGGGTAGAGCTATACCTCTACTCCCCCTCTTGGGCCCTCAGGGCCTGTTATAGGGTGAACCTTTACCTGTACCTTACATATGTTTCAGCAAACGACATACCATTTTCAGGGGTTTTTTAGTAGAGAACTACGAGAACTTTTTACATCCAAGAATACAGCATGATAACACATGAAAAAGTTTCACAAAAAACACTGTACCTCTGGTGCAAGCAATAGCTGTAACTGCGTATTATACCTTAAAAGCCCAAAATATAAAGCCATATACATATGTAGGGGTCTCAAGTATATTTTATACATGTCTAAAATCTTGTTCCTTTGTTGGTTGATGTTAGACTTTGGTATAATTCATCTTCAGAAGACAAATGGCAGAAATCTGGGCGGAACATTTGGCATCCTGAGAACTTATCATGGGGTTCGTGTCTTATTCTAGGTGACTGCTGGGGTTTACTATAAACCTGAACGCAGCTTCGTTTCTTTTTAGTTCACCACACATAATCAACGTCCAACCTAACAAGACGTCGTAGCGTTGCCGTTCATACAGCTTTCGTGAACAGTGTACGAATGTGTGAAATGCACCGGCTGACTGCTGTCGTTAATAGTTGCGTAATATAAGGACATTTTGTCGCGAGTCTGGTTTTGCGTGTTCGGTAGATGGCACTGCAGTAGTGCTAACATGACTGGGACTGTCAGTGTCAGAAATGACAAATGACTGCTTTTAAGAGGAATCCTTCGTTGCATAGGTAGATAATGACTAACGAATAGAGGGGGGGGAGGGAGGGAGAGAGACAGAGAGAGAGAGAAGTTTTTATTTGATGACACTGTTATTTGCAAACATTATGTAGCGTCGATGGTAGAGCAACGAAATCTGAATATAGAGCGTTCTTGGAATGATAGTGTTAGGGGCACCCTAAGGGCTGGGAGAAAAGCCTGTCTGGTTATCACTTTGTACACCACAAATTCCACATGCAGTGGCCTGGCCTTTGCTGTGAGAGGCATCCTGAATCCATGCTTTAACAACAACAACAACAACAACAACAACATTATAGCATAATGACATGGTAGCTCTCTCAGTAGAATGACGATCGGCAAGTTTGATTGGAGCTTTGGTATTTTTTTCTTGTTTTTCCCCTGTAAAGCGCGCGACATGAGAGCACAGACGTTTAGTCGTGTCCGTCCATGTTGTTAGTAGACGTCACATGTGAAACAGTGCACCTGATTTATGTTGAACGTGGTATGATGGCGTCTACGTTAGAAGTGTCGGGGAAATTTAATTTTCTTTTCTAGTTGTTCAGTGTAGCTCAAACCTTCTTTTGCATGATGTCGAAATTGGACTGTGTTGGTGTTAAGAAACTGCACTCAAGTAATCTCAGTAACGTACACAACTTTATGTTTGAACAGTTCTTTGATAAGGTGCATATAGAAGGGCATTCAGGGCAAAATAATTCGTGAGTTTATACCAGTAATGTTGGCATTGGCAGTAAATGAAGTGTAATGTGTGTCAGCTACACGGATTCTCCAAGGGGACATTTGTAAGGTGTCATATGTTCCTTACCTCTAAAAATATATGTAGTGCATTAGAGTGGTGGAGGACGCCATGACCCTTCCTTTCTCATCACCACCCCTGCGTGCAGGAACGGCGCTTGGTGCCATCCAGCGTAAATGAGAATCTAAACGCAGGAGACACACCTGACAGAATGTTTGTAGCTGCCTTACTGCTCCCAGTGCAGATGCTGGAATATTACTTTAAAAAGTGCTACCATGCCTTCTTCTCATGTCTGTCCAGTTGACAGTGGAGGTAGGCGACCTGCGCGTTGATAAAATGTTGCTAAGTAAACCAACCTGCACCAGGTCCTTTTCCATATGGTAGTGCAATCGCAATGTGCAGTCAACGATTTCCCATCTAGTGCTAACGTCGATAATACTGGGGGGGGGTTCTTCAGCACCTCTAAGCATTCGTTTATGGACACAAAAGTTTGGTGGCCTTTCAGACATTTTTATTAGCTGATTGAGGTTTGACAGTGACGACTTCGATGACGGAAATTCGACTCTGCCGTTCAGAGCTGGGACGTTTGTAATGTCGGAACTCGTGACGCGCTAAAAGTAGTAAGGCGCTCGTGTCCTGTATCGATCTTGGTAAAGGGGAGTCCGTGGTTTGTTTCCTGGGTTGCATGTTTCCTTTGGCGTTAAGTAGGTCGTCGTTGCTGTATTGCCGCATTGTAGCGTGTTACAGAGGGGGTCAAGGTTTGACGCCGGAAACCTGCCCGAGCACTCATTCCATTGATGTAAATAAAGTGAGTTTGCAGAGTTGAATGCGACCACACCCTATAGTGACTTTATAGATTTTACAATTTCTGGAGTATGCTGTGGTCGGAAGAGCAGATCGAGGCCCGTAAGTTTGTTTTTTTAACGTGACTGATCATTTTGATACACATTTCGCAGTTTTCCGTTCGCTCATACGATGTTTTTCAGGTCAGACGTTGAGATTTCGTGTTTGAATCTCCTTCTGGATATTAACCTTTTAAAGCCTAGCGGTAACTTTACGTACCACCAGGTTTAACATTAAAAAATTCTACGTGGTGCCCACATTGCGTTTATGTGTTTTGTACGGATCTCAGAACAAACAGCAACTTTTGCCTTATAAGACATTAAGAGATTGGTTTTTATAACCGAAGTGGAGAGTGTTTACAGCGCGGTACGCACTGAGTCCTTATATAAAACAGATACGCTTCGTCTTTAAAGGGTTAATATTTGTTTTATATGAAGACAGAAACGTAATGATTATCTATCTTCGTATAAGAATGCCAGCCACTCGCCTGAACTATTGTCCATTTGAGTTTTATTTAGAAAAGTTTCTGTGTTTCTTTGTAACACAGATCAGATACTGGTACACACGTATCCGTAAGTAGTGACGTGTCTCACTAATGTCACGGTGTGTGGGTTCATATCCTGGAAGCGTTGATTTTCGTTTAGAGGCCGTATACCCTGAGGGTTTCGGGGCAACACCATAAACCGGGCCACATGTATTGCACTTCAGCCTTTATTGTTATACTCGCGTATGCGTGGACGCGAAGTAAATTAATGATTGTCTTTTGAAAGAAACAAACCGACAGGCTATTTTAATCGAAATAATTTTAAATTTTAATACCTTTGGAACCAGCAGCTGGTGTGGTGATATGTTGGCCTCTTGAAATGTCAAGTGGACTTTAAAGTAGCATTATCGGAAGTGCGTAACGTGTGATCTTCAGATATCTCGTATGAAGGCAGTATTTGGCAAGTTTCCTTGTACCAGTGTTCGGCCGTGTGTTGATGCAGTATGAATATCAATTGAAGGTGTGTGAGAACAGAGTAATAAGGGTGATACTAAGACCCAGGAGAGGTCAGGTATCGAGGAGTGAAGCAAATTACATTACCTGTAACTTTAGCCAGTATTGTTAGGATGCTAAGTGAAGGTGAATTAACCCTTTAAAGACGAAGCCCATCTGTTTTATATAAGGACTCAGTGCGTACCGCGCTGTAAACACTCTCCACTTCGGTTATAAAAACCAGTCTCTTAATGTGTTATAAGGCAAAAGTTGCTGTTTGTTCTGAGATCCGTACAAAACACATAAACGTAATGTGGGCACCATGTAGAATTTTGTAATGTTAAACCTGGTGGTACGTAAAGTTACCGCTAGGCTTTAAAAGGTTAAAGTGATGGTGGAGCTAACACTATAAGACGGACAACAACAAATAATTGTCGGTCTGTAAAAATGTGATCCTAATCTGGCTTACTATTTGGGGGGATAAACACTGCTGGAATGGTAGTAGTAAATGCAGAGAGTGTACAGCTCTACAGGATGCCGCTATGTAAATGCAGAGAGTGTGCAGCTCTACAGGGTGCCGCTATGTAACTGCAGAGAGTGTACAGCTCTACAGGGTGCCGCTATGTAAACGCAGAGAGTGTACAGCTCTACAGGGTGCCGCTATGAAGGTGATGAAGAGTGCTCAATTTATGTAACAGCAAGGAATGCGGTGACGAGCTCGGGAACTGTCCAGTGTCCAAGGACGGCTCTGCTATTGAGTTGTACATTGGAAATTGCCATAGTGAGCCGCAGAAAACAGCGAGAAACGCGCATGCGTGCCCAAGACCACCGCGCTGGTCTTGTTAGGGTTTTCTTTCCGAGATGTGGGTGGGCCACTCCCTCTCTCCATCCAGGTGGCGGTTCTTATGCACGCTGCACAAGTGAAATTAGAGGGTTGCCCGCCCGCTGTTGATTTTTTACCTTGTTGACGTTCTCTCTATGAGAAGGTGTATAATTTGAATCGGTCGGCTCCTTTTTTGAAATACGCGCCTGGTTTGTGTTATACTGGCTTATGTACCGGTGGCACGCATTTCTGTTATCCTTCCTCAGTTGTTCAGTACAGGTTCATTCCCCCACCCCGACACATATTGCTGCGTAAACACACGCGGGTTAATTTGCTGAAATTCGTCTCTCGTTTTCGGTGGAATTTCGTACACTCGAATTGTCGTCTGCTGTATTTTTTTTTTTCGTTGGTTAAGTAACTAATCCTTTTATACATGCTTTGACGTCAGGGTTCTGCGCCGTATGAAGAAAGGAACATTTCATCGCCAGGCCGAGCACACTTCATTGTTTCTGGTAAAATTCACAATTATGCCAAGTGGCTGTCTACGTCATTTGCAAGCATGAGGACGGTGCAGCTAATAAACCAAACGCGTTATGGAAAGGGAACTGTTTTCCATCTGGATCACTTGTACCCCTCTCCTGATACAGCCTACTCCGAATTCTGAATTCGCGATATATTCGAGAGGAAACCGATTTGAATGTAGTTCATGAGACGGGCTACGCCGAACTCCATTCCCTTTCACTTGAGACATGGGTCACTCTTGTCCGCTAGAGGACCGTAATGATCGGCTGATTGCCCATTGCTGGAACAGGTGAGGGGTTGGCATGTCTGCGGTCGCCGTGACGGTCTTATTGCCATTGTATGATGTTGACAAAAGCCGCCTGAAGGTTCAGAAGTTGTTTTAGAAGCGTATTAAATGAACAGTTTTTGTGTTTCGGTCCGAATTACAGGCTGTGAAATATCTTTCTTGTTATGAGATTTGACCTCCTACTGTCAGATTCGGCAGTCTTAGTGGTGGGTTTCTAAGAACGAGTGTTTCTCGGTCGTTTTATAGCCGCCTCTGTAATTTGTTCTAACAATAAAATCGGATTTACTTATTGTTTGCAGGGAACTCGGGCAGTAATTGCTTTTTTTTTCAGAGTTTGGTATTGAGGTTATGTTTACGTGTGCGCATCTTGTCGTTAACTAGTCTCTCTTTTGCTTCGATGCGTTTTGTGGGTTTTGGATGAGGGTTGGTTACTGTGGGAAATTGCCAGATATATGACATAATTTGTGTTTCTTTCGGTTTATAGGCTGTATTTTAGCTGTGTTCGATACAGCCGGAGTCTTGACGTGCTGGGATATCAGCGGCAGATCTGCTAATACTGTAGTACAATTTTTACAAAAATACCTTCCTGCGGTATCCTAGTGCAGATGGCTGTCTTCTTCCAGTTCTTAGGGAACGTAAAGTTCGTGGGTGGAGTACCGTCAATTTTATATATATATAAGTCGAAGTCGGTTATAACGTCATGAGAGGGACTGAATATTTTGTGTCGTTATAAACGAGTGTCGTTCTAACCGAGGAGTGTAATGTTATGGTTAACAGTGGGGAATTAATTGGTACCACAGAATATCTGACGCTATAGACGGGGTGTCGCATAAACCGATGCCGTTGTAACGGGGTTCGACTTATATAATTTTTTTTTAGATTTTTGAGACTATATAAAAGTCGTATGTCCGACCAGAACTGAAATACAATATGTCGTCATATTTTCCGGTACTAATTTTGTTTATAATTCGAATGGTGGCCTAAAACACAGTGTTTTTAAGACATTCCGCAGAGTACTATGTCGTCTGGGTGCTTCACCAACCGACAAAATTTACGGCCTCCTATTTTACTGTACTGATATCTTGAATTGAACGGCACTGGCCTGTTCAGACTCGTCACGCCTATGGACACGCTTCACGCTTACGGCAGCGGTATTAGGCCTATAGAGGGAGTGGAGGTGTAGCTCCACTCATTTTTAACATCGGCACTGGATGGAGGTGAGGGCCTACTCCACGGTCCAGCCGCTTTAGCCTAGAAAAGAACTCTGTTACCCAATTGAGTAGGAGAATGGGTTGGCCCCAGAGGCGGTCTGGACGGGTTGAAGGAGAGAAAATATCGTTTGTCTGCCGGGATTCTATCCCCGGACCGTCCTGTCTGTGACTAGTTCGCTGTATTGACTACGCTAATTTAAATTATACGTAAAGACTACAGAGTGAAATTTGCTTTGTGTCATAAAAATGTCGTTGTGTCTTGATTTTAGTATGACGTGCTTTTATAGCGGCGTGGGCGAGCAGTGGTAAGTGCTGGGTAACAGTGGCAATATTGTAACTTCTTTCCTTTGAGGTAACTTCTGTAGATTAACCTTTTAAAAACGAAAAGTCTCTGCTCTATATAATGACTCAGTGCGTACCGCACTGTAAACACTCTCCACTTCGGTTATAAAAACCAGTCTCTTAATGTTTTATAAGGCAGAAGTTGCTGTTTGCTCTGAGATCCGTACAAAACACATAAACGCAATGTGGGCACCAAGTAGAATTTTTTAATGTTAAACCTGGTGGTACGTAAAGTTACCGCTAGGCTTTAAAAGGTTAAATGGTGAAAAACTCGAGTTAGCACAGCACTATTTATAGGTCAGTTAAAATACTCTTGGCCCATAAGCTATAGGGTTTTCACGGATGGTGTTGCTGTTCTGTTTTTGTGTTATAACGTCCTGACTTTCTGAAGTCCGGTTCAGTATGCACCTGAACCAAATTTTGGTTACCCTGAAGATGGAGGCAGCACAATCCTCTGAAACGTCGGAACACATGCTTCATCCTACACGGTGTAAAAACCCAGAAGACTGTCATCTCAGTAATACATGTATCATTGTGTAGCTACATGTTTCGGCCACATGCTATTCTCAGGTTAATATGAACTCTATAAGGAAACATTGTATCAATTGCGGCACCACTGAGTGTTTGAAAACGTGGGATGCAATACTTTTTCGCGTTGTGTCTTCCATGATGTACAGTGGCTGAAATGGAATATGCGGTGTTATAAAGCATAGGATGGCCGTGCCATGGCTCAGGCGGTTAGCCGCCGGCCTCCCACCGCGAAGGCCCGGGTTCGATCCCGGCTCAGTCCATGTGGGATTTGTGGTGGACAAAGTGGCACTGGGACAGGTTTTTCCCCGAGTACTTCGGTTTTCCCCTGTCAGTTTCATTCCACTGGTGCTCCATTACTAGGAAAAGGACAGAAAAATAACAATCATCTTCATCTTCGTCATAGGGTTGCACAATAAGCCTCAAGGCTGCGGTGGGTCCGTAGCGTCTGCTGCGGGGCCCTTCACCACTAAAAAAAAACATAGGATCCACATACTTAAGTAAGTAGTGGTACTGTGGTTGTAATGCTTCCTTATGCAATGTAGCACATTGGTGTGATGATGATTTGTTATAAAGTTGAAACGTGTACCTGCATTTATATCTGCAGTTGAACTCGGTTATAACGTCATGAAAGGGACTGAATGTTTTGTGTCGTTATAAACGAGTGTCGTTATAACTGAGGACTATAATTTTATGGTTAACAGTGAGAAACTAATTGGTACGACAGAAAATCTGACCTTATAGACGAGGTGTCGCATAAACTAATGTCGTTATAACGGGGTTCGACTGTATTTTATATATCTTCTTACGCGAAGTTCTTCTTGCTATATAATCAACTGAATATTTCACAGTGAGATAAACCAGTTCAGAAAATGGTAATTCCTGTACGCTGTGTAACCTTCATCTTAGTCTGTGTTTCTTTTTCAGTTGATGTAACTTCGTTAAAAAATTACCCTAAGGCACAAACTGGGGAACGTGCCATGTAGCACAGAGTGAACTTTGCCGCGTGGGTCAGGCATAAACAGGAGACAGACGCAGCTCGCACGACACTTTATTTCCTTTTGGACGGAGTCGTAAGCATGCAGAATGTTTCGATTTTGTGGTAATGAACCCCCATGTCAATTGCACGGTAGACAGTAGTGACGAGAAATCATTGTGCTGCTGGTTGTCATATGAAGCCCAGGGATAATCGGTACCCCATTTGACGGCAACACTGTCAACACCAGCAGTTACATAGCTGTCCACGTTTTGCAATAACGTCATACCTAATTCAGGACTGCACAAATCCCAGGTGCCGAAGTCGCCATGGCGAATAAATTGTACGTATACGTTGGCGCCTAATAGTTGTGCGTCCCCAGTGTGGAACTTGCTTCTTGTCACAAGTTTGGTGCCTAGAATTTTGAGGTGGCTTCTGGTTTTTTTTTTAAATTCGTGCACCCCTGCGCGGCTGCGTTGCTGGTTAGCTCTGAGTGTGTGTGCAGATGCAGCTGGGCCACACGTACCGTTATTTGCTTCGTAGAAAGTTTGGTCCTTACTGATTTTTCTCGTCGTTTGCCTAGTGACCACAACTGCCAACAGGCCCGTTCAACCCATAGCCCGCTCATTAATGCGGGACATTTGGGGGGAAGGGGGCGGGAGGAGGGTGGAAGTCATGAAGGAAAACCTGTAAGCAAGGAGATGTGGTACAGTCATGCGGATTGTGCTGGAAATACCTCACAATGCAGCGCTTCTCTTTAAGAGATTGGGGGGTCACGCGGTGGCGCAGCTGGTTGAGGCACTGCGCTACAAACTGGAAGGTTGCGGGTTCGATTCCCGATCCTTCCGGTCGCACTGGGGCCCTGGGGTCGACTCAGCCACTAACAAATGAGTACCAGGAACATTTCCTGGCGGGTAAAGGCGGCCGGTGCGTAGGGCTGACAACCTGACTACCTTCAAGTGCCGATTGTGTAGAAATCTGGGAGCTTCGACCTCCTGGAACCCTAAGGACCTGTCCAGGCCTGTAATGGGATTGCTTTTTTTTTTCTCTAAGAGGTTGTAAAGCAGACTGGACTGAGAATAACGTCCATTGTATACGTGCTTGTGTCCCTATGGGGGTTGTGAGTTTTTTTGTAAGAAATTCAGATTCTTTGGATAAATAGTTGGGGTACGAACCTGTAGATTCACTTTGATCTGTTGTTCCCATTTTTAATGAGTGTAGTTAAAACGGCTGGTCATAACGACGTATAGAATATTTTATGACTCGATAAAACTGAATTTAACAAATTAAAGACTGGAATTCGATTCTCATGCCGTTAGTAGCGCTCCTACTCGACCATGAATTAAAAAAATGTATATCAGTTGTCAGTTGTCTAACGGAAGACTTAGAACATCGCACCACTATGTTAGCGTTATATTTCCCTGAATTTTTTTGTACAAAGCACATACAATTAACGCAGAGTCTGTTTAGTGTATGCGGTGTCCTTGTGTCTATTGGTTCGCATGTTTCATATCTGACATTACTGTGCGGATTTCAGTTAAACTTAGTGTGGACTGTACTTTAATGATGTGGCGATACGCCTTCTTTTCCGTGTTAGTTCGTTCTAAATCATAAGCCATGGACCTACTTTACATGAAGCCCTAAGCAAACTTTATTGTAATGCTTTTCCAAATGGCTTATCATAAAAATAAAATAACACGCGACATGAAAGTGGAGTATGGAATCCGATAAAGGCCATTACTTGTATTTCATATGCACAGATGTTTTTAATAAAGAACAAAACTGTCCTTTGAACACACATATGAAGCGCTTACAGTGAGGATTTGGCGTGATTTTAATATCAACAAATTTGAAGTGTAAGTGGAGTTAAGTTTGGCTCAGCAACATAAAGAATGTATGCAACAGATCAGATTTACTGCGGTGTGAATATGGTACTGACACACCTCGGCACTGAAGAAGTATTCAGTACACTGTGTCGAAATTTGAACATCGACCCTACCAACCCTTTCTCAGTGGTCGGCAAGGCCCTGCAGTGCAACGCCTGCAGTGCCGTGTTTAGTCTGACCCATATAACAGTAATGCTGGAGAAGTTGCCGGTACGTCACGGCGCAGATTTTTCCGGGCTGACAATAAAGGGGGTTGATTGCAGACAGGTGCAACTCTTCCGTGTGTTTCCGCTGGTAGCACATAGAGTGATTTGGTTCCGTTCCAGCTGGAAGATTTCTTTCCAGAATTACGGAGACTGTGTCAGGTAACAGGTAACCTCACTGTGATACAGTGGACAATATGGACTGAATGTATGAAACGCTGACAGCTTTTCAACCTTTTAAAGCCTAGCGGTAACTTTACGTACCACCAGGTTTAACGTTAAAAAATTCTACGTGGTGCCCACATTGCGTTTATGTGTTTTGTACGGATCGCAGAACAAACAGCAAGTTTTGCCGTATAAAACATTAAGAGATTGGTTTTTATAACCGAAGTGGAGAGTGTTTACAGCGCGGTACGGGCTGAGTCCTTATATAAAACAGACCCGCTTCGTCTTAAATAATAATGGATAAACCGGTTCATGGTACAAATTATACTGTTAGGAGAATAATATAATTCTGAACGCGAAGTGCGTTGCGTGGAATTTAATCAAGTTAGGAACTGCAGAGGCTGGGGCATGCTAACAGCATGAATGAGACCAGGTCTGTAAAGAAGATTTCTGAAGGAAAATTAGAAGGAAGAAGAGGCAGAGGGAGACTAGACTCGGGTGGATTGATGATGTGGCGGATGCTGTAAGAAATCTGGGTATAAAACAATGGAGAATGAAAGCGCTGGATAGAGATGAATGGGCAACAATTGTAAAGGAAGCCAAGGCCAAACAGAAAGGGCCGTAGTACCATAGGAGGAGAAGGGGGAGGAAATAACATCGCATAAAGTTATGTGACTTAGAGCATTTAAGAAAATACCAACTTACAGGTCAAAATTTTTTGATAACTAGACCAGAGAGAAAGAGGCCAGTTGACGTCATAAGTGAATTTTTTAAGACTTCTGTGATTGGCTTGATGATGTCTGTCGTGAAATTAAACAGTGAAAGTAACATAAGAAGAAGTACTTCGGACGGGAAATTGGAACTCTCGTGTGGCGTGTGCGTATGAAGGGCTGAGGTAAATGTTCAATAGACTTTAGTTCGCTGGTCACCGACTGGAGGAGTAGAAAAAGGAAAGCCGAAATTGCAGTGGCTGGAAATTACTCAAGGCGATGGGCGGAAGGAATTTCAATGAAGAATGCTGGAGTGATGGACAGTTGTGAAATACGGTGGTGGGGAACGATCTCACGGGATTCCGTGTTCTTTCCCGTTGGCAGCTTAAGAATTAAAGTTCTAGGCCTACAGACTATACATGTGTCGATTTATCAATCGCCGTATAAAGTGTAGTTGTATAAGGTTTGTATCCTGTTAGTGATAATGTCATTGTTATGTGTATATTTAACCTTTTAAAGCCAAGCGGTAATCTTACGTACCACCAGGTTTAACATTAAAAAATTCTACGTGGTGCCCACATTGCGTTTATGAGTTTTGTACGGATCTCAGAACAAACAGCGACTTTTGCCTTATAAAACATTAAGAGATTGGTTTTTATAACCGAAGTGGAGAGTGTTTACAGCGCGGTACGCACCGAGTCCTTATATAAAACAGATACGCTTCGTCTTTAAAGAGTTAAGAAGGTCCAAATGACAGTGCTTTACATGGAGATCTAATAAAGTCTGTATTGGTTACAGCGCCTATGCTATATAGCGTAGCGATTCAAAAGATAACTCGTTGTTGTGTTTCCATGGCAAGGTCCAATATCCGCATCTCGTTTCATGGCAGAAGTAAAACGGCTCGGCTGATACGCGCGTTAAGGGAAACAAAACCCGACAGCGCTACAGTGTTACATTATACGTACATTGCTGTATTTTTAGATTAGTAAGCCGATTTCTATGAATGGAAACAGTGTTGGGCCGGTCATCTCGTTCGGAGGAAACCGGCGGGACATTAGTAGCGCTGCTCATAACCCTCTTGCTGGCTGGGTGCTTGCTAGTTCAAGGTCGCCACCTCTGGCTCTAAAAGTGGCATAAGTCAAAATCACATGGCTCACTTATAGTAACAAGAGTAACAGTTATTATTAATTGCTACGGCATGTATTGTTATGCACCAGTCAGTGTAATGTTTAGGCTATGTCTGTCCGAGTGCCTTAACTTGAAAACAGGACTTCCGTGGGGTTTAACCCTTTAAAGACGAAGCGTATCTGTTTTATATAAGGACTCAGTGCGTACCGCGCTGTAAACACTCTCCACTTCGGTTATAAAAACCAGTCTCTTAATGTTTTATAAGGCAAAAGTTTCTGTTTGTTCTGAGATCCGTACAAAACACATAAACGCAATGTGGTCACCATGTAGAATTTTTTAATGTTAAACCTGATCGTATGTAAAGTTACCGCTAGGCTTTAAAAGGTTAAAGAAAGCCACAGGGTAATCGTAATTACTGCCGTAGTCTGTGTGCGATAAATTCGCGTTCATGTAAACAGGACTTTATAGTTTAATCAGGAGTTTTTTGAAAGTAAAGGAAGAGCACATTTTGACAGAGATTCACAGTGCCGCTGTACTGCTGACACCTGTTCTTCCATCGCCAAATCTTTTGCGCTTGTAACTAAACTTTTTCAGGAACAAGCATTCGTTACAGACATTTGAGGATGGGGAGACTGAACTTGTGTAATCGCTGTCTAGAAAGACCGCCGGGTGTACGAATCCATTTTCCTCAAGCAAACACTCTTCGGGTTACTTTTCTATTTAAACCTTTAAGCTGCATCCCCGGGTTTGTTGTTCGGTACAAAATGTTGTCTATCACGTGCTTCTTCTTTCCCCAGCATAGTTATAATTTCCGTGTTAAGTGGGTCCCTGTCACCACAGCATGACGCGTCCTCGAGTTGCGGATGGAGGAACGGCCTCCAGTTATGGAGGGTAGCTGCGAATACACTGAATAAGCAGTCGAGGACAGCCGAAAAAGGGGTCGTCCTCCAGCTTGGGGGTTGGGCGAGGTGCTAGTAACTCCTCACCTTAAAAAAGTATGATGGGACGAAACCTATGGACAAGCCTCGGACCTGGACCGATTCTTTGGTACGACCCCAGCTACCGAAAAGATAATATTAAAATGTATCTTCAAGAAGTGGGATGAGGTCATGGACTGGATTGAGCTGGCTGGGGATAGGGACAGGTGGCGGGCCCTTGTGAATGAGGTAATGAACCTCCGGGTTCCATAAAATGGGGGGAATTTCTCGACTAGCTGAGAAACTGTTAGCTTGTCAAGAAGGCCTCTGCTCCATGGAATTAGTTAGTTAGTTAGTTAGTTAGTTAGTTAGTTAGTTAGTTAGTTAGTTAGTTAGTTAGTTAGAACCGAAAGTAGGGACAAGAAACTGTCGGCTGAACTTTAGGTCTGTCTTAGTGCCAAGTCTTAAGAAATATTAGTTCTGTCCGTAACAGTTGGTCTGGTTACGACGTTGTTAGATGCGCTAGTGTAGTAACCAGGCTGTAGCACGCGACCTACAGACTGCTCTTCTGAATCAGGCTTGTCCTGTCTGTCTAGCCTCTCAGTCTGCCGTGTTCCGTGGTTTTAACGCTGGCGGTTAACACATCTCATTTGTATGTCGCTCGGAGCTTCGTAGTTTTCTTCAGGCTTTTGTTTGAATGCTGATATATGCTGATATATGCTGATATATGCTGATACGTGTAAATATGTTTGAAACTATCGCTTCCTGCCCATTATTACCTGCTTGTCTACATGAACATTCTCTCACCTCGGTAAAGGCTAAATAATATTTACAGATGATGCTTCACTGGCTACGGACTGGATGGTCCGGGTTTGGAGTCCCGGCAGGGGCAAGAAATTCGCTTTTTTACCGAAATCATCCAGACCGGCTGTGGGGCCCACCTAGAATCCTATTTTGTAGATACCGGGGGTCTTTCCCGGGGCCAAAGCCGCCGGGGCGTGAAGTTGGCCACTGACCTGCATCTAGCGCCGAGATTACGAATGAGTGGAACTATACTTCTTCTCCACCAATATGCCTTCGTGGCGGAGACAGAAACAACGTTACCTTTCCTCCATACGTCGCTAATCTATGAGTTACATTTGTCGTCTGGTCCTTTGCCCTTCATGCCGATGGGGTCATATATATATACACATATACATATGTATATGTATGCGTGATAAATTAAGTCTAAGCTACGTAACATTTAACCTTTTAAAGCCTAGCGGTAACTTTACGTACCACCAGGTTTAACATTAAAAAATTCTGCGTGGTGCCCACATTGCGTTTATGTGTTTTGTACGGATCTGAGAACGAACAGCAACTTTTGCCTTATAAAACATTAAGAGACTGGTTTTTATAACCGAAGTGGAGAGTGTTTACAGCGCGGTACGCACTGAGTCCTTATATAAAACAGACACCCTTCGTCTTTAAAGGGTTAAAATACAGCAAAGCACAAAAACAGGTTCTCGCACGTTTGTCATGAAGAAGTGATGCTTCTGTGCCGGACTGTACGTGTATCGTGCACTTTATTCGTACGCTTAATATTGCCGTGTCATTATGCTCTCCTTGTACTGTTTGTAGATCTGATTAATATTTTACGTCCCCCCTTCGTAAAAACTCAGTTGTCTCGAAAACCCCAACAACGGGGAGGCCATGGCGCGAAAACGGGCCGAGGCACCGTACAAGAAGAAGAAGAAAAGGAAGAAGAAGAAGAAGAAGAAGAAGAAGAAGAAGAAGAAGAAGAAGAAGAAGATGATGATGNGAAGAAGAAGAAGAAGAAGAAGAAGAAGAAGAAGAAGAAGAAGAAGATGATGATGATGATGATGATTAATATTGTAGGAAGTGCGGTTTAAAAATTAACTAGATCCAGGATTGTACTAGGAAGGCTGTAGAACCCACCGTTATGAGTATTTGATGAGTATTTCCAGGTGTTGGGGGCCGCGGTGGCGCAGTTGGTTGAGGCAATGCACTACAAACCGACAGGTCGCTGGTTCGATTCCCGATGGTGTCCGTGGATTTTTTCATTGGCATAATCCTGTCAGTCGCACTATGGTCCTGGGGGGTAAAGGCGGCCGGTGCTTACGGCTGACAACCTTACCACCTTCATGTGCCGATTGTCTAGAAATCTGAGAGCCTCAGCTGGAACCCTAAGGGCCTGTCCAGGCCTTTCCAGGTGTTTCGCATTTCACATCGTCGTATGAGAAACTATGGAAATCCTTTTAAAATACTGAAAAACACGCCGTTGTTTTACTTATAGTTGCTGGTAGAGGCCCGACGTTGTTTCCAGCTGGGTGTCGCCATATTCAAAGGCCCGTTGTGAACATATAGAGCCTACAGATCACGGAGTTTAGGGTACTGCTGAAGTTTAAATGGTGTGTAATTTTTAGTGCAGTGAAATTTACATTAAGAAGTGGCTTCATAGCTGTCCTAGCCAAGGTTCGGAACAAGTCTCAATTAACGATTTAAATTTTCGAACGTCTTAATGTTTAATTTATGCAGAAACGAATAGTGTAATGGTTTGATCCCTCCAGGGCTTGCTGTTGCCTGAAATAATAGCGGGGTTGCGGTTTCCGGCGGGCTGCTTTGCTCTTTTGTCTGGTGCTGGTGTTCAGACGCTGCTGTGGACCTGTCGTCATTGCTCGCTACCGTAACTTGACATGATTCATCCCTAGGATTTGTTCATCCTTTCGTGTAGTACTGTCCAACTTTCCCCTCCTCAACCCCTGTACAGAAATTATTTAAACCAGCGGTTCCCAGCCCTTTATGTGTGTGAGCCTGAAGTAGCAAATTGTATGTGACCCGCGAGCCTACCATGGAAACGGCAATAGTCAGTGATATTTACTGTAAATAAACTAATACTGACACCTTTTCTTGAACATTACATAACATTGCCACTTATTAAAAAAATATTAAATGTTTAATTTTACTTGTGAAATCCAATGTTTTTGGGACAGTATTAAATACACAAAAATGCACGAAACAAATATTTGCAATGTGAAGTGAGAACAACAGCCTTCACAACTTATATAATGTATTATTAACTTATTCTAAATTTGGCTACATGTTTCAGTCCTATAGGACCAGCATCGGGCCTACGTACAAGAATGGATGTATGGATAAATAAACAAAACCTTAGAGATCTCAAAGGCGTCTGTATTATTCTGGTCTTATGTTTTGGTTGCTAGGTACCAGTATGGTGTAACACACTAAATACTATATATCGGTGGGGATTTTTTAGACTAAGTCTCCATAAAAAGAAAGAGCTCGTAAGTTTTAAAAATTGCTTTGACGTTGTACCTCTGCTGTGCCAGGCAGAGAGCTAAAGTAGTTTTTCTTATTTCCAATATCTGTGCGGGTAACATAACGCTACAGGTTGAACGGGCCTGGCCTAGTCACTATAGTGACTGAGCTATCTCGGCTCCATGTAAGTACAAAACTGTTTACTGAACTTCTAGGCATTTTCACGTGTAGTCTGTGTTTAAATATTTCCCACGCAGCCGAAGTTCCCAGTGCGTTCTGTCTGTGTTGGTCTCACAATGTAAAATATGACAAGCATTTGTTGTCTGTTTATAACCTGATGCAGGCCAAAGACACAGCAGTCCGTGTCCAATGCAGGCGGTCACAGTGTGCTCTCTTGTTGTTCTGACGGTCCCATCATTGTACGGACCTGTTAATAGTTTGACAGTAATCGGCTTTGTTGTGGCCGCTAACCAGCCGTGTGCTGTTGTTGACAGTTGGTCACTACCTAAATCTCAGAAGGGGGTAAATCCCTCCGAAGGGGTGAGACCACCTGGGAAATACGGCTGCATTTTCGACGTGTGGACGGATTTCGGGTTCTGTATCCGAGCCCAATATCTTTTGACGGTCGCTTTGTCGTTGATTTCGGATTATGGGGGGGGAGGGGGGAGGGAGAGAGAGAGAGACTCAATAATAATAATAATAATAATAATCGTGTTACGTAATGGGTTTTTTACTTTTTCCATCGTCCGAAGAATAAAATAACTAAAAGTAAAATCACGACGTTTCGGAAGCTGGTTCTGCTTCCATCCTCAGGTGAGAAGAGGGAGGAAGGGATGAACACCTACTCTGTTGGGTCTCGTTAGGTGTTCCTCCCTTCCCCCCTCTTCTCACCTGAGGACGGAAGCAGAACCAGCTTCTGAAACGTCGTAGTTTTATTTGTAGTTATTTTATTCTTCCGACGATGGAAAAAGTCCAAAAACCCATTACTTCACAATATTGTACACCGTTGTCAGAACCTTTTTGAATACGCATCCTATGTATTTACGTGCTGAATTAACAGCCTGGTGGCCAATTACGTAGGCATCGACCAGCAACGACAAGAGCAAAGCCAAGACAAAAAGAACAACAGAAGGAAAAATGTTACAATTGATTTAGTTATAAAGGAAAGTTAAGCTGAAAGAAGGAAAAAAGTCTATGGGTCTACCTAATTATAGTGCTTTCTAATCCATGATCATGATATCTAGCAGATACTACAGCGCCGTGGTAACGTGCAGTGTGATTGGTGGAAGGCAGTGTTATCTACGTGTATCAATAATAATAATAATAATAATAATAATGCTAGACATACTAAAGATGTTAGTAGTAAGTCTTAGCTCGATGACTTTAACAGGGATCGCGGTTAATATGCGCTGCATTACGGAGTGTGGCTGTGGAATGGTGATATAATAATACAGTCAATACGGTTCAGTTGAGTTGAATTTGAATAGGTGTTTATTAACGTGCAGGTTGAACAGCAGAAATGAAAATTATAAATAATAATAATAATAATAATAATATTGCAGTTACTTATAATTAAGTTACTGAATCATTAAGAAAAATCTGTTTTCGCTTGAATATACTGGTATCTGTACTGATGGCGTCTAACAGGACGGTTGCGACGTGTAGAATGGACATTCAGCAGACTAGTATCTCTCGGGTTACGGACCGGAACACGAAAGCCGACAGTTTCAGTAGGAAATAATAATGATTCGTTTAAACTGTGTAACTGCCTATATTTCTTCAGTGTTGTTGTTGTTGTTGTTGTTGTTGTTGTTGTTGTTGTTGTTGTTGTTGTTGTTGTTGTTGTTGTTGTTGTTGTTGTTTCTGCTGCTCCTGCTGCTGCTGTTGGGCTCCCCTTACTGAAAATGTTTAGTGAGTTTGCTACATAAAGGATTTGTCTGTTGGTCATTTCTGTTCTCTTCTCGGTTACTTTTACCTCGCAGAAAATCGTAAACTGACCTTTTTCGAATATATCCGTAGTGTACTGGTAACGAGTTCGTACGTCTGGTGATAACTGGCACTTGTAAGTAAGTTGCGGCATGATTGTGGCGACATTATTGCTGTGCAAGTGCAATAAAGTGTGACCAGTATTTGTTATTGTATGATCATCATCGTCATCATCGTTGCCTGCGATGACGATGTGTAGATAATGCCCAGTGACATGAATGACGTGAAATGGGAACACGGGTTGACGCTGTGTAGCCTCTTGTACCAGGCTGCGCCTCGGTGCGTGCAACCCGATACAGTTTCAGGATGGCAGCTGGGTGCCTCGTCCACCCTCTTATGTTTCTGTCGATCACAGCATATGGTTTTATAACGACACGTGAATGAAGGGTCTAATCTGTCGTGCCAAACAAGCGAATCGCTCCGTCAGTGTTTTGTTACGACGAAACGTGCGCTGTTTGTTACTGCTAACTACCGTATGCGTAAATATTCCAATAAATAAACGTTTAGCCCTGTAAAGACGAAGCGTATCTGTTTTATATAAGGACTCAGTGCGTACCGTGCTCTAAACACACTCCACCTCGGTTATAAAAACCAGTCTCTTAATGTTTTATAAGGCAAAAGTTGCTGTTTGTTCTGAGATCCGTACAAAACATAAACGCAATGTGGGCACCACGTAGAATTTTTTAATTTTAAACCTGGTGGTACGTAAAGTTACCGCTAGGTTTTAAAAGTTTAATTGTGTTGCGAGAAGTTACAGAAAGAACTCTTCTATTGATTGCGTCCATGTTTGCAGACAAACCAAGCAAACTTCAAATGGTATTGCCCAGTTAACTATTTTTGTATAAAATTCCGTTTTGGTTAGTCTTCCAGGAACTAGAAATGTCAAACATGCGGTAATGTTAAAAGTCCGCGGCCTCTTAAATATGTAGGCCTTCAAATAATAAATAACTGTTATATCCCTTTTAGGTACCGTTGTAACTTGTTGCAAAATTAATTTCAGTTTATTTCAGTTCTTGTTTGTTAAGGTGCTAAACCAACTGCCAAGTGGTTTGTAACGGAAACAGCATAAACATACGTACATAAGAGTAACAGAAGGACATTAGACTGTTTTGATTGTCAGAACAAAGGACAGTAACACAGAACACATATGAAACAAAAACAAAACGTAAGATTTATATAAATAATACGTCAGGACAAATTATGATAAAACCAGAAGTTCAATATAAAATCTGATTTAAGTGTGCTTGCTTGCTGAAAATATAAAAATCTCTACAAACGACACCTGCCACAATTGCACATATGGCAGGACACTTCTCAACGGATGCAATTCCTCATAAAGTCGCACTCGTCTGGTTGTTTTCAGTTTTCGTGAAAAGAAATTCTGATCATTTGGGACGAAAATAGTGTACTTACAAATTCCACATTTTATACAGGACCCGGGCGGTTGTTAAACAGTGCAGTCGTGTTTTGCACCTACTGTGTAAATAATTTAGTTTCATCCTGTTGTGAAATCCGACACCACGTTGCTTAATCTGCATCACCCTGGTGGCGCACGAGCGGAAACGCGCACTTGGGGGGGCAGATCGGTTACCACACAAGGAGGGATGCTATCCATTTGTCCCCCATCCACGGTATCTTGTTTAGTTCGGGACGAATGCGAAACTGTCGCCTGCTTGCACGGTTTTTTTTTACCTTAATAATATTTCCGTTCATTTAAGTCAGTTCGGCATCAATGTTTATTATTTATGTCTGCGGTTAATTTACACATGTCCCGTCTAAAATACAAAAGCAGTTCCTATTTTGTGTTTCCCTTATTTTTACAGAAACATGTTTCGTAATTTTGTATCTACTGGTCCCCAGAGAAGCCTTGACTGCGGGCCGTGCCGTGGCTCAGGCCTCCCACCGCGGAGGCCCGGGTTCGATCCCGGGTCAGTCCATGTGGGATTTGTGGTGGAAAAAGTGGCACTGGGACAGGTTTTTCCCCGAGTTCTTCGGTTTTCCCCTGTCAATTTCATTCCACCGGTGGACAAGGACAAAAGGAAAAGGACAAAAAATAATCATCATCTTCATCATAGGGTTGCACAATAAGCCTCATGGCTGCAGTGCGTCCGTAGCCTCTGCTGCGGGGCCCTTCACCACTAAAAAAAAAACTTTGACTCGGGCTTCACTAAATGAGTGGGGTGAATATTATTTGTTATTTAGGTCTGTGTCGTCCTGTGTGTGGCAGTGTGTGCAGTTTCTTGTTGGAATGTAACAGAAGTTGAGCGGTGGTTATTGAGACACGTGCAGGCACGTAATGAAAACTGAAGCGATCAGTTTTGTTCTGATAAACTGGATTACAAAGGTGCGTGGTGCTGCGGTGTGTAAGGTGTACTGTGTGTGACGGAGTGAACAGGTGTGTGGCAGGTAGTTTGTAGCAACAGTGGCATATAGCCGTTATGTTCAGGTTCGATCACTGACTTTGTTAGCGCCCGCGCAACTTTCAGCACGTTGTGTCTCTCCACCCCTCGCTCACCTTCCCATATAGAATCTACGTTACTGCTTGCCGGCTTTCTTCTCTTCTCGGACTCTTGACGCTTGAAGATGGGACCGATACGTTATTCCAAAACGTCGGTAAACAATTACCAGACGACGCCGCGTAACACCCCAGAAGAGCGCAGATGTCATCATCTCAGCGGAAGCCTGAAATCAATGCTTTCCAGTTAGTTTTGCCATGCGTCTGACCATCCTTACGCATTTCAGTTTGTCAGTGGCACGCTAAATTAACGCGTTTAATGGACAGTATTATTGGTTCGCTACCGCTTATAAACAAATGTCATACTGGTTCGACCCGGACAACTGTACTGCTGCATTGTCTCGTGGTTGTAGTGTGCTGGGAAGGTATCCGGTCGACGAGCTGGCCGAAGACCGTCGTCTCTTGGTTTTGCTTAATTCTTAGCACCTTCAGGTATGCCACGCCCACTTACTTTCTGATTTATTCATCATTCATTATCATCATCACATGTTCTGTGATGATAAATATCATCTGGGGTTACGTATTTTAATTTCTGATGGTGACAGAATTCGGTAAAATCTTTCTAGGCTGACGGCCACGTGAGATGATTCAAATGAACCGACGTTTCGGAGACCGACTCCGCCTCTGAAACGGTAATCATGACGACGGAGACTGGGTCGGTCTCTGAAATGTCTCTTTGTACTACCTGATGCGACTGTCAGCTCGAGAAAATTTTTATTGAACGTTGAAGAAACTTGCGAATGCAACTTCTGTTTGAAAACAAAGTGATGGCATTAGTGTCGACTTGGTCCACTCAGGCTGTGGGTCGCCAGGATCAAGGGGAAGCAACGACCAGCTGGGAGGAAGAGCCGCAGTCCGTATGGCACAGACACACATCACCTGGCCGGGGCCGGGCCGCCGACCGTAACTCGCAATTATCGGCAAGCTACTGCAACGTACAGCACTGGCAGTCTAGCTGCTCTTTCTGTAATCTCCCTTCGCTTCGTTACATCTTTCCCTCTATTTTCTTTTCTGTCATAATTCAACAAGTACAGTAATATATTTTCGGATTGAGTAAAAATCATCTTACAAATTTGAAAATTTGTTTCAAAAAATGAAAAGTACGCACATCAGTGAGCGCTTTATAGTGACAAGCATTCGCATTTTTCGTAGTCGTTCGAATGTTATGAGTGACATATTGTGTTGATTACCTTGTTAACTTTTATGATTGATGCGTTTATTCTGTGGGGTTTCTTAAAAGTAGGAAACATTCCATGAAATGCCCTCCAACCCCCCCCCCCCCACCCCCGTTTTTTTCTTATTTGTGAACTTGAATTTCTGCAGTCCCATCAGTTTTTATGAGTCAGTTTAGTATTTTTGTGTTTCAACGGAAATAACTCAGAAACATTTGTGCTGTGAATTTCTGAAACACGTATTCTGGTATCACTGATTTTACCAGGGAATGAGTTACTTGTTCGGTTGCTTAGCCAGTGGCAATTTTCTGTCGCCTTTAGCAGTTTAACCTTTTAAAGCCTAGCGGTAACTTTACATACTACCAGGTTTAACATTAAAAAATTCTACGTGGTGCCCACATTGCGTTTATGTGTTTTGTACGGATCTCAGAACAAACAGCAACTTTTGCCTTATAAAACATTAAGAGACTGGTTTTTATAACCAAAGTGGAGAGTGTTTACAGCGCGGTACGCACTGAGTCCTTATATAAAACAGATACGCTTCGTCTTTAAAGGGTCAAAGGTGCTGTTGCAACTCTGGCGATGAAGCTGTCCGAATCAACGTGTCGACCATCAATGGCAAACAAGACAAGGTCCCGGTGCTGATGTAACTTGAGAACTATAGCTGGGGTTGGGCGTACAGCGCCTACTTCCTTCCTGTGGGTGGTCGTTAGCAGCCCTTGAGAGGCCATCCTTTGTGCTGTACTCTCTCACTGACTTAGTATCTCTGGTAACTAAATTAACGAACGACCAAATTTGTGTTTATCAGCCGGATGAAGTGACCTGCCAGTTGTCTTCTATTTATTGGGCTATTCCCCGTTCGAAATGTCGGAGAGCGGAGGTGGTTTCTGAAGGCGATGCACGCTTTGTTTCCCGCGTAAAGTAACTTCTGATATCGTGACAGTCTGCAGGAGGATCATGCCATGGAGGTCACATGGACACCTTACGTTGCGGAATATGACCTTCAGTGACCTCGGCATGAGGAACTGCCACAAAGCCCTCTTCTTCCTTGTCCATCAACATGTTAGTCTTTGTTGAAGACCCAGACTCTGTAACTGCTGTCGCTGTCGGGGCTTATCTTATACGTAAGGGGTGACGTTTTCGCTTAAGTGTAAATTTACGTTATGGGTTTTCTGATTAAGACATTGTTTAGCGTGACGGACCGTTTTCGACGTTTCGGAGGAAGCCTATTTCATCTTCAGGGTAAGACTAGTGGTAGTAATATTTTTAAGTGTAACATCCCGTTATGGTGCAGATATACAAACGTAAGGAGAATACGGTCAGTTGCAGCAATCTTCGTGTAATAAGTTGCAATGTACTAAAGTACATGTTTCGGCTCACTATAAAAGAGCCATCATCATGCAATAAGACACAAAAGAGAAAATTGTGCATGTGCAATACCTTATGTAGTTTTAGTATTAACCCTTTAAAGACGAAGCGTATCTGTTTTGTATAAGGACTCAGTGCGTACCGCGCTGTAAACACTCTCCACTTCGGTTATAAAAACCAGTTTCTTAATGTTTTGTAAGGCAAAAGTTGCTGTTTGTTCTGAGATCCGTACAAAACACATAAACGCAATGTGGGCACCACGTAGAATTTTTTAATGTTAAACCTGGTGGTACGTAAAGTTACCGCTAGGCTTTAAAAGGTTAACTGCGTTGAGATCTGAGTTTGTGGTATTATAATATATATATATATATGATGAGCCGAAAATTATTGGGTGCAAATAAATGTACACAACAGCCATCGGCTGAAAGGTTAAGAATGTTTATAGTTATAGCAATAACATGTATTATGCATTATTAAAATAGAATTATTAAAAATATTAAAATTGGTGCTTTCCAGTAGAATTTGTAGAAATTATAAACAGCTTAATTTAACAACCTGTTCGTACTGTATAACCTAACGTCACCTATTATTGATCTATTTGTTTACAGTTCATCCCTACGAAGAAAGACCAACAAGAGAAGGACCATATATTCACTAGCAATGTATAATTTTCAAAACTATATATATGCAGACTTAACATGCGCCCGGCCACCGGCACTGATTAATTTCTACAATTCTACTGGGAACCGCCAATTTTAATAATTTTAATAATCTAACAATTTTAATAATTTATAATTCATGTTATTGTTACGATTATAACTATAAACATTCTTAACATTTTAGCTCGTTGCTGTTGTGTACATTTATCTCGTACTCAATAATTTTCGGCTCATACTTTATCGTGTGTATAAATTTTATGATGCCACAAGTTGAGATCTCAACGCAATTAACACTAAAACTAGATAAGGTGTTACACATACATAATTTTCCGTTTGTGTCTTACTCCCTGCTGATGGCTCTTTTATAGGTGAGTCGAAACATGTAGCTTAGTAAATTGCAACTTAATTAACCTCTTAAAGCCTAGCGGTAACTTCACATACGACCAGGTTTAACATTAAAAAATTCTACGTGGTGCCCACATTGCGTTTGTGTGTTTTGTACGGATCTCAGAACAAACAGCAACTTTTGCCTTATAAAACATTAAGAGACTGGTTTTTATTACCGAAGTGGAGAGTGTTTACAGCGCGGTACGCACTCAGTCCTTATATAAAACAGATTCGCTTCGTCTTTAAAGGGTTAATATACGAAGATTGTTACGGTTAACGATACTGCCCTCACCAAGTGGCAGTAAGTTAGTATCAAAGTGTCTGTCCGGAAGGACCAAGGGCTCGGACAGGGTGTGAAGCTGGAGCGATAACCACATAATTCTCTTACTTTTCAGAGGCATGCTCCAGCCGGTCGACCCCGAAGCAGCCCCGGCCGCCTGTACCCACGGCGCGCCCCAACATAACATTCCACACGTTCCCCTGTCCGCCGGCCTACAACACCTGGTACTGCTTGAACGGAGCCACATGCTTCACCGTCAAGATCGCCGACTCGTTACTCTACAATTGCGAGTGAGTACTTTGCACGCCATGAAGGCACGGGGGGGGGAGTGGAGGTATAGCGCCACCCATCAAGTTGAGGAACATTGGCGTCGTTAATGAAGAATGCTGGTGTTTTAGATTTATGAAATATATGGGTAAGTTGAGGGGGCACGCGGTGGCGCAGTTGGTTGAGGCACTGCACTACAAACCGGAAGGTCGCGGGTTCGATTCCCGATGGTGTCATTGGAATTTTTCATTGACATAATCCTGTCGGTCGCACTATGGCCCTGGGGTCGACTCAGCCTCTAACAGAAATGAGTACCAGGAATATATCCTGGGGGGTAAACGCGGCCGGTGCGTATGGTTGACAACCCTACCACCCTACCACCCTACCACGATTGTCTAGAAATCTAGGAGCCTCAGCCTCCTGGAACCCTAAGGGCCAGTCCAGGCCTGTAATGGGACTGCTTTACCCTTACCTTTATGGATAAGTTGATAAATGTACACACAGCGCAAAAATTCGGGCCTCTTCGCTCTGGTATTGTTTCTGAATTTGTAATTTGCGAGAGCTAGCTCTTTTGTAAATAGCGTAAAACTACGCTGTTCAACTGCCAACACAAAAGAAGGACACCTGATCAACAACCGCTGTGAAAATCCGAGAACTGATATTTGTTTCAACCAAACACTGATGAAAGCGGTATTTTAAATGTCTTCCAGTCTTTACTCAACAAGCATTGCGGCCGAAATTATGTGAACAGAGAACACATAATGAAGACTATGAAGACCTGTTCCCATGTGATAAATGTATGCTTCAAAGTCATATTTTAAAAAATAATAGTAGCCCCCCCCCGCCCCCTCGCGGGATTTTGCATTTTGTCGCTGTGTGTTCTACACACAACGGATGGAGTGTAGAATGACGTGAAAGCAATTTATTTTTTGGGTCCTGATTCAGGGCTTCTTCGACTCCTGTTTTAATATGTTTCATATGAGTGGCACGAGCTACTAGTGTCTTTGTGTGTATCTATTTCTTTGTCATGAGACTTAACTTTTTAAAGCCTAGCGGTAACTTTACATACGACCAGGTTTAACATTAAAAAATTCTACGTGGTGCCCACATCGCGTTTATGTGTTCTGTACGGATCTCAGAACAAACAGCAACTTTTGCCTTATAAAACATTAAGAGACTGGTTTTTATAACCGAAGTGGAGAGTGTTTACAGCGCGGTACGCACTGAGTCCTTATATAAGACAGATACGCTTCGTCTTTAAAGGGTTAAGAAATCAGTAATGTGGTTTCTGTCCTGGGGGGACCATACGCGTAAATGCACCGTGTGACCATTTTTAAATTTACCAAAATTTTACAAATATCAAAAGTGTATAGTCAGTGCTCAGTAAATAACACTTGAAAAGGACCTCCTACATTATTGACTTGTGAGTCAATTGTGGCCTAGACTCGCAGTCCATGGATTCTTGTACAGTAAGAAACTGAAATGGGGAAGGTCGCAACCTAATCCTGCTGGGGTTTGCCCGATCATGCTTCTAATCTGTGTGCTGCACTTCACTGAACCCAGGGGGTTCAAAACCGCCTACAGAAAAGACGAAAAATCCCGTCATCAATTGTGCGTTGTAAAATGCTCACTCAGTATACAATAAGCAGCATTGCCATGTTCTCACAGGTAATCTTCTGGAATGCGTCAGATTTATAACACGGGTGGAGCGTGCTGCCACATTACTTAAAGCAGAGGGTGTTCAGAAAACAAAATTGTGTGGCGTCTGTCTCTCTCTTTCTTTCCCAAGGAGGAAAGCGAGGTCAAGAATCCATAGGCGTACTTCGTCGAATGCTGAAGATTTTCTAAACGTGATCTCTAAGGCTGTGCTTCGTTTTGGTGTTCATTTATTCAATGCTAACCGGGACGCTTTCCCCGGGGATAAAGGGGTCGGGGCATGAAGTTGATTGCTGACCCCGTAACGAATATGGAGGTTAAGAATTGGTGGAGTGTACCCGTCGCTTCCCCATTTGCCGCCATGGGGTATGCAGGGACAGCTTTACTGCACTTTACACCAATAAATTTGTATACCCCTAGTTGGTACATCGTTGATTAATCATGGGTAGTTCTTGTGTGTATACATATGCGTACATAAATATCCATACTCGTGTGCTGAAATTAACCCTTTAAAGACGAAGCGTATCTGTTTTATATAAGGACTCAGTGCGTACCGCGCTGTAAACACTCTCCACTTCGGTTATAAAAACCAGTCTCTTAATGTTTTATAAGGCAAAAGTTGCTGTTTGTTCTGAGATCCGTACAAAACACATAAACGCAATGTGGGCACCACGTAGAATTTTTTAATGTTAAACCTGGTAGTACGTAAAGTTACCGCTAGGCTTTAAAAGGTTAATAATCCTATCTCATACCTGCTTTCAGATGAGGAGGCCATTTTGTCAAAAGAAGGCGATGTAAAAATGAAAGGGAAGCGAAGTTGCGGCGCTGGTTATGTCGCTGTTTAACACAGAACGCACTGTACCACGTATGTTGGAATTGTAGACAGGAATGTCCGACCAAATTATTGAAAATCGGCTGACAAGAGGGGAGCCTATCGCAAACAGAATGGAATCGCCCTAATCCTTCGCGGCAGTCTTTCATGTGTGGGGGAAAGAGGAAAGGTTATCTTTTTGTTCAAAATCCTCTTGTAGTAGCCAGGATTTTTGTGGAATTTTGCAGGGGTTTCAGGAATACCTCTACGTGTTGAGATTTTAAGTTAACCGGCTTAAGTGTCATTCCAGCGCACTGTCCGTCTTTTGCCTCCGTCTTCATCGTATTTCGATGTATAGGCTGTTTGCCAAACAAGAGAACGTCTGTCCGTCCAAAATTGGCTCCTTCTGAGTGTACGTTTCCCCACCTGTGTAAATAATAAATAGATTTGTTCCCGTATACTTCATCAAGATATATAGAGGAATGGAGGTATAGTTCCACTCATTCTTAACTAGATGCATGTGAGTGGTCAGCTTCACGCCCCGGCTGCTTTACCCCCAGTAAAAGCTCCACCGGTTCCCAGTGACTAGGAGGCAGGGTGAGCCCGAGAACTGGTCTTTACGCTGCAGGAGGAGAAGTCTCTTGTCCCTGCCAGGAATCGACCGACGATTACTCGGTAGTCTGACCAGAAGCCCGGTGACTGTATGAACTCTTTGCTTGTCTCCCGAACGGTGTTTAAAACTCGCTGTGAATGCTGTGTCAATATAGCATCCCGGCGCTGTATTTATTGAAGTCATAACCTGCAGCAGCTGTAATGGTTGTAGGCTTTAATTTCAAAGGGTGGAGCGGGTGCACAGTGTTGTCAAGAATTAAGAAATCTGTATTTTAATAAGGGTATAAGTGACCTATGCGACGTAAATTTATGTTACAGTACCTGTTAATGCGCTCCTACACATTTTGGGATGTCTGTGTTCACTCGTTTTACACATAGCGTCCTATTCAGCAAGAAGAACTAATTTGCAGTTGTGCAGACTTTTGCATTGCGAACATTTGTTGCACTTTGTGAGATTTAGGATTATCGGGAGGTGATTTTGAAGATTCTTGGCCGGTAGATATGTACAGGCTGTGCAGAGGACCTTGCCGCCTTTTGTCACAAGCCTTGGCAATGACGTTGGCTTGAGATCCCGTGTACTTTTACACGCAGAATGCCAATATAGTATTTTGAAGTAGGTTCGACTGTTTCCTTATCTTGCACACGTTTTTAGGCCCATTCGCAAAATTTGCAAAAAGTAAACATTAGCTGCGTCATGTCTGTTTGTCCGTCCGTCCATCCGTTCGCGTGGAAGAACTCGGCTGCCTCTGGACGGATTTTCATGAAGTCTGATACTTGAGGATTTCTCGAAAATCTGCCTAAAAAATTCACGTTTCATTAAAATCTGACAAGAGTGACAGGTGCTGTACGTGAAGAGCTATGTACGTGTGTAACAATATCTCGCTGAATTATTATTAGAATGAGAAATGTTTCAGAAAAAAAAAAGTTGTTTATTGACTAATTTCAGTGAAACTTCACTGTCTAAAATTTCATGAAAATTCATCCATCATATTGGAAGTTGTTGTATGTAGATGTACAGCTTAACTTGGTGATGCTAATAGGGGCATTTTTGTACCTTAACAGTATGAGTGAATCAAAAAGAAATAGCAATGATGCAACCTTAAATCTGACCACTTTCTGGTCCTTTGTATTTGTGAAAAGACTGATGACCACACGTCAGAATCACTGACACAGATTGTCAGTGTCTGGAAGCTGATAAACCTAACCATAGTGGTTCAGTCTGTTGCCATGTTGACATGTTTCATGCAATGACTGGATGTTGTCCTGCCATCCTTAAAGAAATGGATAGGGAGGAATGGTGCAAACACTCTACTGTACTCTTTAAAGTCACAGTACTTCAACTTACTTATGCTGTTACAGGAAGATAATTTAGTAAAGACTTTAGTGCAGCAGTGTTAATGATAACACATAAAATGCTCATATTGAGTGCTTTGTCATTCATAAGTCCATTTTCTGTTAATTCGTCTGAAACATTTGTTTGCGAATGCTATTTTTCTGTTTTACAGGTGTGCAGAGGGCTTTATCGGACAGAGATGCGAATTCAAAGACCTGGACGGATCCTATATGCGTAAGTATGAACTCATGTTGTGAGCCTTCTCTATTTAACTGTGTGTAATAGTACTTTTTAATAAAGGTAAGAAATGTGTACTGTAAGAGTTATGGTACTGACCAGTTTCTGTTTCATGATGTGCTAAAATGATTTTACTGAATATATTTGACACTAAAATGCAGATCAGTGGTCTGTGTAGGACTTAGGTTCACAAATACAGTAGTTAGTTTCGAATTGTGCATAGAATATGTCATTAAGAGGATCTCAGCTTGACTTTGTATGCTGATCAGGTAGATATATTGTACAACAACATAAATAGCTCAAAAGAAGGACAGCAGTTCTTTGAAAAATGGGCTAAATATTGATACACAGATGTAGGAAAAACTGTCTGTTTTGCACTGTGTGTGTGAATTCATGATTCACATGATGGGAAAAGTACAAGTTTACAGGTTCTGAAAGTAATATGATGAGGTTTGTATATCAGTGTGATGGAGATGAAACAAACGCATCGCCATCATTTTTATTTGAGATATATCATTAAGAAAGTTAAAGAAAATCATAAGAGACTGTAACTTAATGGATCATAACAGGTACTTTGTATTGTAATATTCTGATGTACTAGTATTTCAAAGCGTAAGTGGTCTAAAATGGAAGGCAATACTGTTAGAAGCTGGAAAGAATTTGTAGTTTGAAAGAAACACAGAAAATTATTGGTGTTGCAATCAGCATACACAACAAAGTCATAACAAAAGAATTGCTACAAAACTGTTTGAAGTGTGTAAGGGTTTATTTGTTTGGGAGCAACATCAAAATTATGATAAGAAAGTGAAACCAGATTAAATTCAGAAAATGCGTACTGCAGTTCAATTTAGAACCTTGAAATGTGTCATCTTTCTGGGTACTTGAAACATTAAAATGTGTGTACAGAACTATAACTTTACCAGCTGTGTTATGTGTGTAAGCTCAGCCTCTCCATTATGAGGAAATAAGAGACATTGAATCTGGTTACAAGTGTTGAGATAAAATATGAGAGATAACGTAGATGAGTATTGGGAAATAACACATAGAGCTTCGTAATTTGCTGTCTTTATGTAGTATTGTTAAAGCGATTAAAACAGTAAGGATGAGATGAGCAGATAAGTAACGCATATGAGGGAAAGGAAATTTGCAAGGAATTTAGGTTGGAAAACCATGATGGAAGAGACTCATGACAGAACTTGGGTGTATACAGGAGCATAATAGTAAAATTCATCTTTAAGGTGTAGGTTGTGTTGTTATGCATGCTGCACAGGGTACAGTGGTGATAGCCTTGTTCATGTGAATAATTGTTGTTGTACACAAGAATTTTGTGTAGTTGTACCGCTTGTTATTGAATTCAGACAAGTATTTTATGTTTGCAGCATCAAAGCAACGCACCATGTTCCAGACAGCAAGCATAGCAGGTGGCGCCACAATAGCAGTGTTCCTGGTTTTCATCGTTTGTGTAGCTGTATATATTCACTTGCAGCGGAAACAGAAAGAAACTCGAGCCAGGTACAGCTGGTGTCATTATTACAATTTAAATATAATGATCTTAACTGGTAGTGAAGTCATTTTTTGGCATCTTTTAATGAATTGTGAAGTATTTTGTTATACATCCAGTAGTGAAGTCTTATCACAGGCAGGGTAATACACCAAGCCCTTGTTTTATGCCCTTGTTGTGTTCTTGAAAAAGTGGGCATAAATAAAATATAATATTCCCATCAGAAATAATGGGATGGGTAGGGGTTAGTGCAGTCAGCCAAAGGGCATTAAACCAAAAATGAGGGGGCATAAATTAAGAAGTGGTGTATATGGGCAAGGGGCATTAAAGCAGAAAGTTGTAGAACAAGTGGGGTGCAGAACAAGGGCTAGATGTATGCAGAAAATGAATTACAAATAGATGGCAGGAGTCTAGTAGCATGCATGGGGAAATTTAGGTTGTATCAATGCTAAGGGAAGGAACGATTTGGGAGAGAGAGGTGTGTGAAAGGATAATATTTAGCTGGATCTTAGAGAAGTAGGTGTGAGGATGCAAAGCAAAGCATTCCTTAACAACAGAGAAACTACACTGCTACAAACACCTAAAAACTCACATAGGTCAGAGAACGTCGGTATATTTGTAAAATTGCTCATGTCCTCTTGTAGCTGTGTGGACGGTAACAGTCAAGATCCTGAGAGAGAAAGACGACCGTTTAGCCGCACGTTGGCAATCCCCATGATTCACCAGACTCATACACCATGTGTAAGTACAGAGTGCAGGAGGGATTTGATGACCCCTGAAACTTCCTTAATTGTTGCTAATCCAGTGCTCAGTGCATGCTGTCAGTCGGACAGTATATATAATGCTCGTCATGAAGTAGAACTTTTTTTGATTTCCTGCCCTGAGATGAGAGTTTCTATTGCTGTGCCATCTGTAAGTCAGCTACATACCCCAACTCACTCAGCAATTATTCTGATAAAATGACAGTTTCTGTTAATAATTACATCATCAACATTTCCTTGGCACAGGCTGTTTCAGTTATTGTAGCTGCAGATTTGTTCTTAGGATCTCATTGTAGCCCATTGATTGATGTGTTTGTTCATATTTCTTCACTTGAATTAGTACTTACTTTTTGGAGGCTTTGAATATGCTGCTTTCGATTCCCATAAAATCTCAAAACACAAACTTGCTAAGGGTTTTATCGCAGAAGAAATTTTGTAGTTCTTTGTATTTTATGGACTGTGACTCATTTTGTTGTGTATTACCATTGCAATTTTTCATGTCAAAAAATTAAGAACTGACAATTCAGTATCTGTGTGGGTGGATTAAAACAGTGTCATGTGTCAGGCATTTGTAAACATTTCATGTATTTTAATTACGTTAGTGTCATGAAGGCGGTATTAAGGCTTGACTTTCAGAAGATATCCCTGTTGATTCTGATGTTTGGCCCCATTTCAGAAGTCTGCCCTTCTAATGCATGTAATGCAGTTAGTATTGCAGCTCATTTATAAAATTTAATGACTTTTCTAGTCATACTTGGCAGTTGCAGCTTTCAAATTGTTTCACATATTTTCTGGAAACATTGAAATGCCATGTGAACAGCAACATGTTTTCGTGCCGAACCTAAGTAATGACACTTCATGATGTGTTCACTTACTTAGTTGCTGATTATAGTTCTAGCTTTGGCAAGGTGTTTTCTTCCAAAAGCTAATATTTTTATTGTGCTTGAAGATAATTTTGATCTATCATTTGGATATTTCATTCACTTTATACATGGCCACTCGTAGGCTACCTTCCATATGATATCTTACTCATCATAAGTATGAAGAAAACTTTATTACCTGTGATTTACAATAAAACGTTATAATTTCTATATTCTTCCTTCTTGTTTCTATTGCCATTTGAATTTAGCAATATAACCTTTGTAGTGAAAGTCCTTGTTGTTGAGGGAAGGCTGTCTGAAGCATTAGTAAGATGCTACTGTAAAAATTACTTATTTCTTTCAGGAGCCTTCAGCGCAAAAGGACCCTGGAGGTGCACCGGGGCTGTTCCCCCATCCATCTACCAGAGTGGCACCACAGCATGGCAGTAACGAAGGACAGCCACCACCATAGTGACAACGCAGTGAGATGAGATGCAAGAGGATATTTCTGTTGCCTCATAGTCTGTGTGTTGCTAGTCCATTATCCACCTGCTTCCTCTTCTTCATCCACTCGCACGACTGTCCACTAAGTATAGGACAGATGGACAGACAATATATTTATTGTGTATTATATTGTGGCAGTAGTTACTATCAAAAGAGAAAAGAGAGAAAGAGTCTGATGTGTGGTGGCCAAAGAGTGTGGAATGCTTTTATTTTGAGTTTATGAAACATTTTGTATGTTGGAAATCAGACAGAATGGAACTGCCATATTGGGGAATGGCATGAAATGTTAATTTCTCGACATAAATCCAACATCTTAGTAATTTATTTACCCTCTGATGAAGATTGTACATAACAGTTTTCTGTAGTGAATCACATAACAAGAAACAGATGTTGTTTGTGACATTTGTCTTGCAGCGTCGGAAGATTGCATTCTGAGATACTTTGTGAACATTTCAGGAAACCTGAAGAAATTGGACATTTAAACTGAAAATACGCTTCAGGATCCAGATGGGTCCATCTCGACTGAAATGCTTGCAGGATGAGGATGGAGAAAAATATGTAAATTGTGTACTATTTTTTGTCTCTCTCTCTCTCTGAAGCCCTACACTGAGTAAATATGGTATTGTTGGCAATTTCTTTTACTGCTTCATGGCCTCAATATTTCTACCTGTTGGGTGGGCCCAGGAGGTTGTAATAATAATGTGTTCTGCGTGAGTGAGTGTGAAAGAGAAGGGATTTAACTATGTGTAACATTCCGGAACACGATGGCGTTCATTTCTACACACCAAAAATAACCACGAAACCAAATAATCTCAGGTTCTTTGACTTACACAGAAAGTCATGAAGATATAGATGGGCTAGTAGTAAAATACTTGCTTTCCCTCTGCAGTTTTTATTTTATGTCTCAACACCATGATATGCATTAGGTATAGCCAGGACCTTGCTCAGGATTGTACATAATGTGGAGTACAGGTGGGCATATTCTTTAACTGCTCCAGCACTGCGTCAGTAGCCAAAACAAGCAGATTGTTGTGTCATCAGCTGGAGAACATCCCATAGGAAGAGAAATTGAGCCAAAATTCTCTTTTTATACATAAATGTTTTTTTCTCTGCATCACAGATATGTACATTTTGTAGATAATTATAGATTATCATGTCTTATTTTTCCCTGCCTGTGTACAAATTTTGCCATAACTGAACAGAAAAAGAAAACCTCTCTAGTTTCTAAACCTCTTAATATGTACTTGGTTCCTAATTTATTGTAATTTTTAGAAGGTAATATCTTTACTAAATTTTTTTTTTTATTGTGTGTGGTGTACATAAATGTGGTGGCCTCTGGCAACGATTGCCATCTGGTGGTGATGTATAGAAGTTTCATTCCAGCTTTTGCACTTGTTTCACTTGCTACTCACACTTGGCCGGATTTGAGTTTAATTCAGTTTCCTTTCTGACAGACCCTGTTTAGAGAAATACCAAAGATTGAAAGTAATAAATACAAGAGGTCACCTCCCTTTTTGTATGTTATATATACAGTATATATATATTCATACCAAAGCATCAGTCAGACAGTCTGCTAAGGAATACCTCTCAAAAGTTCCTTTGCATCTACAGGAAAACTCTGGTGAGGTGTATTATGTCATCTGTACAAGAATGGCAAAAATGTTCTCCCAAACCAATAAGGGAAAGAGGTACAAGGAACAAAACATCATCTATGATATTATGTAAGTTTAAAACATATTTGTAAGGTGTTTATTGCAAGTCACACATGCCCATATTAGAGTGTAGCTCAAAAGAAGTAATGGGAAGGAAAATAGTATGTAGACTTAAAGCAATTTCCAGAGTAATGTTCCTAGACTACAGTTATATTGCACTCCAACAGTACAGGTTGTTTTAAATATGTCTACCATGGCTGCAGGGAGTCATCTCAACACTGTGTGCAGGCTTTGCCACATCACACCAGGCTACCAACAGTTCCATGCATCTATTAGTGAAAAAATCAAATAACATGAAAATTTTACACCAAAGCAATAATGTACAATACGTTTGTCATTTTATAGTATTTGAAGGCCTGTGTACAGTGTTGTGAGATGGTTACCAGGTAGTGTTCTTGTGTTTGTAGAGTTATTTGTTTAGTTGAGATCTTAGCGGTATTCAAGCTCTACAACTGTGGAAGTATTTCTTTTTAAGTGCGAGGATATTTTTTCTCTTCATTCTCGTATTCATTTTTACAGAGATGTTCATGCACAAGCCTACAACCGAAAATGTTTTCTTGCCGCCAGATGTAATTCACGGTTTACAAGCTAGTCAGTCGTGAGAGGTTCCACAGCTTCGTCTGTATTACAGCAATGGCTGTCTCTAGTTCGGAACACCACTATCTGTCGTGATAATATGTTGTATGATATAGTAATTATTTTCCCATAATTTGTAAAATGCTTTAATATTTAATTTAAAATTTATTTAATATCTAATTACCATGAAGTAGAACTGTTGTAAATAATGTTTTTCCTGTTTTGTTCAGATGTATCAGTTTTAAAGAGAGTTGGTGTGTTCTCCTGTTTAATATGCATTTCAGAATATTTTGTTTCTTTGGTGTCCCCATAATACTACAAAGTTTGTTAATCGATACTGTACCATCTCAATTTTACAAACTTGTTTTTTAATAGCAGGGAAGTGTATACTGGGCTATTTCCAAATCATTTAATGCCAAGTCTTTCAGAGACTCCTCATGTGTTTAACATTAGCATTGTATTAATTTCTTAGTTAAGTTTTGCATTCTGCTGTGTATTTTGGGAAACAGAATAATGGATGATGAACAGATGTGTATTAGAAAGAGGTTGTAATATGCTACCTTTAGTCACAAATGCAGTGAAGTCTGGCACAAATAAAGTGCCATCTTGCATGATTTCTGCAGCCATGGTTAATGGTTACATTTATTTAAGCGATATTTCATTCATCCAATCATTCTAAAGTTGAATTCAGGAATGGTTCAACATAGTAAATGTATTCAGTATTCTTTTCAACCTTTGCAACTCTTTGTTTGTGGAGGTGTTAACCACAGTGAATAGCAGTCCGGGTAACAAACACTGCACTGTGCTTGAGGCATGTAAATCACGAGAATCAAGAATCATCAACTTATGTCATTGTTCATTTCAAATAAGTGCTGATGTATTTCTTTCGATATTACAGCTGTTCATTTACTTGTATTGTATTCGGTTGTAACATAAATGCCATGTACATACATTTCAGTGTCCTGGTGAATTGTAGATCCTTCATACTCTTCCACAACTGGTTATAAGGCTGCATTGAATGTGACCATGTACAATGTAATTTTGTATAAGCTTTAAAAATGTTACATTTTACTGCATTAATAGTATACAGATGTGAGTGCATGATGTCACAAGTTCCAGGTCACTGCTGTATATCACTAAAATTGATGTTGAAACCAATACTGGTCTCTTCTGTTTGAATAATGGGTTTACAGTCACGGTTTTGTACTGAAGAAAATCTCTTGTGTAGTATTTGTTGCGAGGTTGGATGTATGATCATCTTCCACCATTGTAAGTTCCAGACCTGTACTCATCCTTTATCATTGCTTATCCAACCAGCAGCACAATGTAATGTGACTAGGTCTACCATTACAATACCTTTCTAATACAAGTAAACTCTAGATGAAGTTTACACAAAAAACTAATTTTGAACAACAAAAAGTAATAACTGAGAATAACGTAGAATGGCACATTTGTTACCTGTTTCCATTATTTTAATGGTCAGTTGATGTCTTAAGAACAAAGTAAAAAGGAAACTTTCTTGTTTAAAAATAATAAAACAGAAACCACTCATTTTGTGTTCAATTTATACAGAGTACATCCTTTCCAGCACAGCACATAACCAGTCAGGGCCCTCGTGTGACTCAGTAATTGGGACCTCCATATAACTGTTGGTGAGGTTACTCCCATGTCTCATAACAGGGATCCAGAAATCTTCCTTCTGTCAGAACGCAATTCAGTCCAAAATAATCCATAACAGATTTTAGAGTTTGTGCATCTGGGGGCCCTCATGACCTAGAGGGCCTCTGTGCCGCAGGGTCTGTGGGATCCCTATCTACACCACTAATCCCTTCATTTTTCCATTTATTTTCATATAATCTTAAGTACCACAGTAAATGTATGTAAGGAAGTGGCTCTGTGAAGTTTCCAAAAATGGGTACTTGTCATACGCATTCTGTACTGTGAAATTAAGTACAGTATCAAATAATGCATTTCCAACTTCATGTAAAATAGAAGTCTTTGTTGTCCAAATGTGTTCCAAGGTGCAAAATGAAAAAAATTTAAATAATTGTTTGGCTTAAATACTGCAAAATGCATTAATTCAAAGTTTAATTATTGTATTTTATTCCATACATACTGTGTGGATGCTAAGATGTATGGCAGTGGATGGGGATAATACTGCACATTAATTGATTAACTGTTGCATTGTTTATCACGTGTTATGTATACAGCCCATCTTGTGGCCTTTCATGTTGTCTCCTTTAGTTTTCTTGATTACTTTTACTACAGTATCTGCAGTCCTATTATTTATTAACACATTTACTTCTTGTTATATTGGGTCTAGTGTCTGCCAATGTGATACACCCAGCCCTTCTTTTACGCAGTAGTTGCATTCCTGAAAAAGTGGGTGTAAATCAAGAAGGTGTAAATAAAAAATTATGTTCCTGTCAGAAATAAGAGGTTAGTGCAACAGAAGGCAGCCAGCCAAAGGGCATTAAATCAAAGAAAAGAGATCACAAATTAAGAAGTGGTGTAAACTGGCAGGGGGTTTTAAAGCAAAACTGTGTTAAAACAAACGCACATAAGACAAGGGCTGGGCATATTTGCTCCAACAAACATGTATTTAACCTTTTAAAGCCTAGCGGTAACTTTACGTACGACCAGGTTTAACATTAAAAAATTCTACGTGGTGCCCACATTGCATTTATGTGTTTTGTACCCATCTCAGAACAAACAGCAACTTTTGCCTTATAAAACTTTAAGAGACTGGTTTTTATAACCGAAGTGGAGAGTGTTTACAGCGCGGTACGTACTGAGTCCTTATATAAAACAGACACGCTTCGTCTTTAAAGGGTTAATATGACATAAGCCATCAATATTCCACAACTACCAGAATTAACATATTAGCGCCTGACAGACTGTGTCAGTGACACAGAAGCTGAAATGTGACAAGTGGCTCTGGGGCACAGTGTACTTTAATTTGTTCTTAGTGAAGTGGAATCAGAAGTGTTTGTACAGGTTGAGCATCCCCTATCAGAAATACTTGGGACAGGAAGTGTCTCGGATTTTGGATTTTTTCAGATTTTGGAATACTTGCATATTATAATGAGACAGCTTGGGGATGGGAACCAAATCTCAATGCAAAATCCATGTATGTTTCGTATACAGCTTATGAATATATATAGGTTTTATTTAGGGTATAAAAGCAAACTGCGCATTGAATTTAATTACAACCTGAAACTGAGCATTGAATTATTTACAAGTGTCTACGTCTGTACAGCATTGTGTTCATAGTCATGAGATGTCGGTGTGCAAAAAGTTTTGGATTTTGGAGGTTTTTGGCTTTCAGAATTTTGGATAAGGGATATTCAACCTGTATAAATTGATGCACATTTTTAAATAAAAGTGTTATGTTATAATACATTTCAGAAATTTTCAGTTGAATACTGCAGCCTACTTGAGTTCACATTCTTCCTAGGTATCAGAACAAAAATTATAAATATGTAGTAATCTGGGTTGCTATTGCAGTTTTATTTCTTGCAGATACAGAGTATGATTGTTGATTTACAGTAGTAAAAACTGCTGACTTTTCACCTCTATGCGAAAGTATGCAATTGGTTTCACATAAAAGTCGCATGTCATGTTCCATGCATCATTGCTGCCACTTAGGTAAAAAGAAATCCAAATTGTTACTTGATGGTGACTTAACCCTTTAAAGACGAAGCGTATCTGTTTTATATAAGGACGCAGTGCGTACCGCGCTGTAAACACTCTCCACTTTGGTTATAAAAACCAATCTCTTAGTGTTTTATAAGGCAAAAGTTGCTGTTTGTTCTGAGATCCGTACAAAACACATAAACGCAATGTGGGCACCACGTAGAATTTTTTAATGTTAAACATGGTGGTACGTAAAGTTACCACTAGGCTTAAAAGGTTAATATTAGAACCAAATCATATCATTCTGTGTTACAGGCTCACTTCTGTCTTTGTGTACTAAGAACTTAAATGTGTCATGCACAACAGTGGATGAAGGTAATCAGATAGCATTCATATATTACTGCAGAATATAAAGTATCTTGTACAACATCATAGTGATATCAATCACCAGGAGCATAGAGATACAAGCAGCTTATATAGTTAGGAATAGGTTCTACTAGGTTGTGTTGGATGACCTAGAAATCAGGGTTTGTCTTCGAGCAGGAGCAAGGATGTATGTTTTCAGGTCTGCTAGTTATTATTCCTGTAGTTGTCATATAGGTCTTGACACCATAATGTATGCTGAGTTTGTTCTGAAAACATTTTGAGAAACATGCTATTTCCATCCTCAAGGTGACTGAATTTGATTTAGGCATATTCTGAAATGACTGAACAGTCAGTCAGTAGTGTTACGGCTGTTGATCCACCAGTTTGTGCCATTACAGACAGTTTTATCTGCTAGTTACGTTGTTGAAAACTGTTAGAACTCTCCCTTATGTCCTTACAGACCGCTAGATGTGTCCCTTGTATCTTCCAACTTTAGCGAGGAACGTTGTAAGTCTGTGTGATGCATTGACTGTGTAATTATTTGAGGCTTTAATAAAGAGTGGTAAGTATTTTTATGACTTCCTTCAATGTTAAAAAATTTTACTTTGCCTGTATAATGTATTTGCGTGTTTCATATAATTATTACTGTTAGCAGCTAAGCGACATTAACTGGCTGATTTTTGTAATGGAGTGTATTTTGTTTATTTCAAAGTATGAACTGGGTTTCTATGTATTATGTAGATGAATTATCTCACTGAACAAATACTGGGAACTTCCTTGGGAAAATCAGGGGCATATGAAAGAAAAGTACTACCAGTTTGTGTGTTTCCAAACGTTACTGTGCCCCTTTGGTCTGCAACCCGAAACTCTCCCTCGGTAACACAGCTCGCTGCTACGCCCCCCCCCAAAAAAATGCAATTTACAATCACATTTTATTTGAAAAGGTTAAATCTCGACATTTGATGGATCCGAGGAAAAAAACTTTTTCCTCGTTTCGTGGACTGTCAGAAGAAATTTGGGGTATATTATAGTCTTTTAAGTCTTTGCTATTTATTTGGATTTGTAATTACAAGTTGTGAACTATGTTGTGCATTCCGCAACCAATTTACTTCCGATCTGACCTTGACACGTGCCGTATGTTTGATCAGTGCATATGTACTTAACGCGGTTTCCTCCAAAACCCGAACCACAAGTTCGTTGACATACGGAAAGGGCAGATGTCTCTTCGGTTCCTCCCGCCTTGCAAGCTGCACGCTGCTTGCTGTAGTGGGGTAGTTCGCGAGGCAATAAATGGGCTGCGGTTCCAAGCTAGTCAGCAGGTACATATGATTGTATATTAATTTACTTACTTTAAAAGCACTTGTAAGTTAACAGAAGCTCTTATATTGTGATATTAATATTATTTCGGCGCTTTTCGAAGTTGAGAAATTAACACGTAGCGACTTCGTTGTCAGGGTGTAGATCACAGCAATTGACCTTGTATTTTACAATTACGTATTTAAAGTTAAACGTTTTGCTAGTCACACTTAAGTGTTGCTGGTATAACTGAACTCGAAATATTAGGTTAAAAACTTTATTTTCATTTTATTTTACTCTGAATATGCATCTGTAACGTTCCTAATGTATTCATATGCCAACGAGTGCTATAGACTGCATTATGTATTCTGAAAGAAGGATGGCCATCTAGTACGTAACGCGGTTTCCTGTAAAACCCGGACCAGAAGTTCGTTGACATTCGTAGAGGGCAGACGTCTCTTCGGTTACTTCCGCCTCGCAAGCTGCAGACTGCTTGCTGTAGTGGGGTAGTTCGCGGGGCAATAAAGTGGGCCGCGGTTCCAAGCAAATCAGCAGGTATATGTGATTGTATATTAATTTACTTACTTTAAAAGCACTTTTAAACTAACAGAAACTTTTTATATTGTGATATTAATATTATTTCGGCGCTTTTCGAAGTTCAGAAATTAACACGTAGCAACTTCGTTGTCAGGTTGTAGATCACAGCAATTGACCTTGAATTTTACAATTACGTATTTAAAGTTAAACGTTTTGCTAGTCACACTTTAATTGTTAATTGTTGCTGGTATCACTGAACTCGAAATATTAGGTTAAAAACTTTATTTCCATTTTATGTTACTCTGAATATGCATCTGTAACTTCCATAATGTATTCATACGCCAACGAGTGCTAGAGGCTGCATTGCGTGTTCTGAAAAAAGGCTGGCCATTTTGGTTACATACGGTACGAAGAGGCAAACAATTATAAGCGATATTTACGAAGATATTTACAAATTGTGTGGAAAGAACAAGTTACGTGCTGTTATTGTTATGTTATTGGCTTGCATTCGGCAGGCAACCAGTTCGAATCCTGACAGGGAAACGATTTTATTGTTATCCGGATTCATCATGGCTTTCTTCGACCAGCAGTGGCATCGATAGAAAATGAAACTTCGTACGCATAAATTCAGTTCAAGCTTTTATGTTGTTCCTTTGCGATACTGTTTTGTAATATATTACAATTGCTTCTTTGCACATGCGTTATATTGATAAAACGTATTACGTAGTCGAATATTAATTTATTATCTCATTTTAGAACTTGCTGACAGAATTTTTTGAAACATAATTATAAATCGTAATGTTTAACTTAAGCCCGAATATTATGAGGTACTTATTTGACGAAGTGAAAGTTGTAGGTTTATGGGGTTTGTTTGTATAAGTAAGTGATTTAGTCGAACGTATGGGAAAAAATGTGGACTCCATCACTCTAATATTTTATTGTTACTTTGTTTTACTATTTTAGGTAAGAAATCCAAGAATACAAAAACATTTTAAATTTATGTAGTTTTATATAGGTAAGACTCAGCTCCATATAGTGCAGATGTTACGAATAAGAGGAGGTATGCCTCTATTACAACTACTCCTGTTGAGTTGTGAATTTTAGGACGTACACAGAAGAAGAAGTGGAAGTTGGAGGATTATGTGTTTGCTTTTTTAGGTAACTGATTTAGTGAAACATCCAAGAAAAATGTGAACTTTATTATTATGTTATTACATCATTTTTTGTATCAATGGGCCTAACAGCACAAGCCCATATTTAATTATAAGTAGGATGGGGAATATGGGTGGTAGATAAACTGTTTATTAAATAATATTGTTTGTAAACGTAGGTACACAGGCTGAACACTGGACAGCATCTGATGTTAGTGGATGCAGTATTCTGTTTAATTTGATTCAAATAATGAATTTTGGGTTTGATTTGTTATTACTATGCGGGACATAAGACATTGTTACTAGTGTTAGTATTAGCATTAGTATTAGTATTAGTAATAGCATTAGTACTCAACCTCCATCTAGCGCTGAAGTCGAGATTGTGCGGAACCATTCCTCTACTTTCCGTCTGTGCCTTCATGGCATGTATGGGTAACTTTACCTTTATTGTTATTATTATTATTATTATTATTATTATTATTACTATTAGAATTAGCACCACTCTAAGTTAATAATTTCTTCACTGAATATTATTCGGGTGATCAAATGAAGAATGAGTTGGGTCATGTAGCACGTATGGGGGAGGGGATAGTTGCACAGAGGATTTCGTTGGGTAAACCCGAGGGAAAGAGACCACTTGAAAGACGTAGGCTTAGATAGGAGGATAATATGAAAATGGATCTTCGAGAAGTGGGATGGGAAGGCATGGACTGGATTGATCTGGCTCAGGATAGGGACACGTGTCAGGCTGTTGTGAATGCGGTAATGAACATTTGGGTTCCATAAAATGCGGAGAATTTCTTGGACTAGGTTTGGAACTCTTAGCTTCTCAGGAAGGGCTGTGCTCTGTGGAGTTAGTTAGTTAGTTAGTTAGTTAGTTAGTTAGTTAGTTAGTTAGTTAGTTAGTTAGTTAGTTAGTTAGTTAGTTAGTTAGTTGGGAAGTTAGTTAAGTGGGTGGCTGGGTGGGTGGATGGTACGTAGGTAGTGCGTAGGAAGGTGGGTGGGTAGTTAATAACTTACTGTTTATTATTTTGGTGCCTTTACATGTTGTTACGCTAGCTATCCTGTTTACGTGTACAGTCCTGAAAGCCATTGTTGCCAATATTTGAAACCCAGTTTACATTTTAATGAACAATGGCGTATCCTGCTAGGAATATCCGTTTCTTAAATTTAAAGCTTTTGTGGCTGATGTTTACATTTCTGCTCAGCTGTTCCACTTTAATGTCAGGACACTAGCACGATGTACCTCACTGCGGACCTCTCCACCCATCTGTTCGTCACTCGCCGTGCGTTGGTTCCAGTTACACATTCGTTGTTGTCCTTACCTAGCGCAAGCCCAGGTGGCTTGCTGCTGACCGTGCACAACGTAATCTATCTGCGTCCAGATTTGTAACCTTCATCAACTCATGTTGCCAGTGCATTCCGTCTGTATTCCCGTGTCTTCTATCTGTTGCGACGTATGACATAAAGCACTGCTGCGTCCTCTGCACAGAACGACAATGGTTTAACGGAACAGGTTTTAGCTCTTGCTTATTGTGTTTTATGCATCGCTACCGTACCTCTGTTGTGCTTAATAAATCGGAATACTGACACGTCATTAGGCTAATGATATTCTGGAGATATTTTGTGCAGTTGAAACATTAAGTATCTGAATGCGTTTCGTACGTTATTAAATCGATTATTGGGAATTGTATTTTTGGCTAGTTCTTTAGAACAATCAACCGAACAGAGCTTGAGTAAATACTTGACTTTTCATAAAACAGCGTGACTTATTTTGAGATAATCACCCCAACCCTATGTAGGTAATTTGTCCATTTTGAAAACAGTGCTACGTGAAGTATACAGGATTTGCTAAATACAGACATCAAGATTTGCGATTTTTGTACGTTGGCAACATGCATATGAATGGCACAGATCACGTCAGTGTACTTCTCTTTACTAACACACTAAAAAAACTAACACTTCACTTCTTTCTTCTGGTTGTGGGTTTCCTCTCGCCTTTCTGCATGGCCGGCACATACTAAATTAACACGATCTGTACATCCACATGCCTCCATTGCCAACCGGTGTCAGTTACACAGGCTATACGGCATTTTTCTTTCGATTCTAATTCCGAAAATGTTTACGTAATCTTTTATACTTTAAGTGGATATTTGACTATGCCCCTATCTGATTTGTTACGCTGATTAAAATTTCATTTTTGGCACAACAGAGCTTACTTTACATCACTGTCTTTCCAATTTTACCCGTTGGTCCTTTAACGTTTCGTGGATGGTAGATAAAAGCAACAATGTATGTATGAACAAACACTTCGAATATGTGATAAAATTGTTAGTAACAAGATTGCAAATCGTGTACCCCATGATGCAATACGTTGGCTTTGCCAAGGCATTGTTTATTTCTGAAATGTCACACGGCTTTACGACACGCTAAATTTAATGAAAATCAGAGGACCGGTTTAGTCTAAGGTGTTAGGCCATAGACAGACGGACAGGTAGACAGACGTGGTCTCCACATAACGCATTCTTTTTTTTTTTAATTTGTAATGAAGGGATAACGAAATGCAATATGAGTTGTATCATCGTAGCAGAATGTGGGGCGTGGAGGAAGAAATGTAGATATAATTGAATACGGCGTTGGCCATTCACAATTTGGAAATGATTCTCGTCGCCAACATTTCCACACTAGAATATCAACACAATATTAACCCTTTAAAGACTGAGTGCGTCTGTTTTATTTAAGGACTAGGTGCGTACCGCGCTGTAAACACTCTCCACGTCGGTTATAAAAACCAATCCCTTAATGTTTTATAAGGCAAAAGTTGCTGTTTATTCTGAGATCCGTACAAAACACATAAACGCAATGTGGGCACCACGTAGAATTTTTTAATGTTAAACCTGGTGGTACGTAAAGTTACCGCTAGGCTTTAAAAGGTTAAATTAATACCAGTGCCCTGCCAGGCACACTCATTGCTCTGCTATTTTTCGTATTTTTATCATTGTGTCTCCGAAATTTCAGCGTCACAAAGTGTCATTATACCCAACCGTGGGTGAGTTTAATCACGTTTACGCCGCCAAGATCTTCTCCGAAATATCATATTTTGTCTTCCAGTGCTGTTCAACACGAAGATTCCCAAACAAAATTTTGTCTAAAATTACAGTTTTGCCTTTCGTGCAGTTGGCCCCTCTTCCTCCCCAGTCAGAGTAGCCTTCATTAAAGGGAGGAACTGGCTGTTGAGTCACATAACATTTACTCCTATTCAACTTGCGTTTTTAATGGTGGAAAAAGAGCGGGTAATATTTTCGGGATTAAAACAAGCGAGGGCAAATACTTGTGCGTTGAAAGAGGTCAAATATTTTGTTGTTTTGTAGATTTTGAGAAAGTGTTCAGCTCTGTTTATAGGAAAGACGTATGGTTCTAAATGTTAAATAAGGGTCGGTAAGAAAATACTTATTTGTGTAACGACAATGAATAAAGATACAAAATTTTGCGTGAGATGTGGAGACAAGCAGATATCCAGCTTTGCCCCGCAAATATGGGGCAGCGTAATGTTGCTCGAGTCCCTACATGTTTCATCATTTTATAAATTGTGTTGAGGTATCAGAAGCTTTATTTCCGGGAGCAGGAGGGTTAAATATTTATATAACTTGTATATTCAAACATATTGAAATAGGAGGGGCTACATACCCAGGAACAGGTGTGTTAAATACTTATATAGCGTGTACTTTCAAATATATTGATGTAGGAGGGGCATCATGCCTCGGCAGTAGGATTGTTACATGCTTCCCTAAGTTCATCGTGGAATATATTGAGAAGGACGGGCTTCATGCCCGGGAATAGGAGGGTTAAAATTTTCTTAAGTGCATTATAGAATATGCTGATATCTAAGGGGCTTCATGCTCAAGGAATAGTAGGGTTAAATATTTACATAACGTGTATTTTGAAATATATAGATGGAGGAGCGGCTTCATGCCCGGGAATATGAGAGATAAATATTTACGTAAGAGTATTATAGAATATATTGAGAAAGAGGGGCTTCATGCCCCGGGAGTAGGCGAGAGAAATATTTACGTAAGTTACTGTAGAATATATTGAGAAGGAGGGGCTTCATGCCTCGGAAGCAGGAGAGAGAATTATTTACGTAAGTTTATTGTAGAGTATATTGAGAAGGAGGGGCTTCATGCCCCGGGAGTAGGAGAGAGAAATATTTACGTAAGTTTATTGTAGAATGTATTGACGAAGGAGGGGCTTCATGCCCCGGGAGTAGGAGAGAGAAATATTTACGTAAGTTTATTGTAGAATATATTGAGAAAGAGGTGCTTCATGCCCCGGGAGTAGGAGAGAGAAATATTTACGTAAGGTTATTGTAGAATATATTGACGAAGGAGGGGCTTCATGCCCCGGGAATAGTAGGGTTAAATATTTATGTAACGTGTATTTTGGAATATATTGATGGAGGAGGGGCTTCATGCCTCGGCAGTAGGGGTGTTAAATGCTTCCCTAAGTTCATTGTAGAATATATTGATGTGGGAGGGGCTTCATGCCCGGGAATAGGAGGGTTAAAATTTTCTTAAGTGTATTGTAGAATATGCTGATGTCTAAGGGGCTTCATGCTCAGGGATAGTAGGGTTAAATATTTACATAACGTGTATTTTGAAATATATTGATGGAGGAGGTGCTTCATGCCCCGGAATAGGAGAGTTAAATCTTTCCGTAAGTTTATTATAGAATATATTGAGAAGGAGGGGCTTCATGCCCGGGAATAACTAAATAACTAACTAACTCCATCGAGCGGAAGCCTTCTTGAGAAGCTAAAAATTTCTCAGCTAGTCAAGAAATTTCCTACATTTTGTGGAACCCGGAGATTCATTACGGCATTCACAAGAGCCCGCTACCTGTCCCTATCCTGAGCTTCATGCCCGGGAATAGGAGAGAGAAATATTTCCGTAAGTGTATTGTAGAATATATTGATGCAGGAGGGGTTTCATGCCCCGCAAAAGGAGGGAAATATTTACATCACGTGTATTTTGAAATGTATTGACATGGCGGGGGGCTTCATGCCCGGGAATAGGAGGGTTAACTATTTATATGAGATGTATTCTGAAATATATTAATGTAGGAGGGGCTTCATGCCCAGAACTAGGAAGGATAAATATTTCCGTAAGTGTATAGTTGATTATATTGTATTTGGAGGGGCTCCATGTCCGGGAATAGGAGGGGTAAATGTTTATATGAACTATATTGTAGAATATATTCATGTAGGAGGGGCTTCATGCCCGGGAATAGGAAGGCTAATTATTTATATAAGATGTATTCTGAAATATATTGATGTAGGATGGGCTTCATGCCCGGGAATAGGAAGGTTAACTATTTATATAAGATGTATTCTGAAATATATTGATGTAGGAGGGGCTTCATGCCGGGAATATAAGGGTTAAATGATTATATGAAATATATTGTAGAATATATTCATGTAGAAGGGGCTTCATGCCCGGGAATGGGAAGGTTAACTAATTATATAAGATGTATTCTGAAATATATTCATGTAGGAGGGGCTTCATGCCCGGGAATAGGAAGGTTAACTATTTATATAAGATGTATTCTGAAATATATTGATGTAGGAGGGGCTTCATGCCCGGGAATAGGAAGGTTAACTATTTATATAAGATGTATTCTGAAATATATTGATGTAGGAGGGGTTTATGCCCGGGAATATGAGGGTTAAATGTTTATATGAAATATATTGTATAATATGTTGATGTAGGAGGGGCTTCGTGCCCGGGAATATTAGGGTTAAATGTTTATATGAGATATATTGTAGAATATGTTGATGTAGGAGGGGCTTCATGCCCGGAACTAGGAAGCATAAATATTTCCGTCAGTGTATAGTTGATTATATTTTATTTGGAGGGGCTCCATGCCCGCAAATAGAAGGGGTAAATGTTTATATGAAATATATTTTACAATATATTCTTGTAGGAGGGGCTTCATGGCCGGGAATATGAGGGTTAGATATTTATATCACATATTTTGAAATATATTAATTTAAGATGGGCCTCATGCCCGGAAATAGGAGGACTAAATACTTTTATAAATTACGTGTTAGAATATTTTGATACTGAACTGCCTTCATGACCCAGGGATAGGTAGGTTTTTCTCAGGTGTACAGCGTTATAAGTACTGGCGTATTAACAAACTGCATCACCGTGTCCGGTTGGACACGCCCTAGTCGTTGAGAAGATATGAGAAACTGTAGGTAAAACAGCAAACGTGTAATTCACACATTTATCGGCTTGAGCAAGTTAAGCCCAGTTCACACTGTCGCAGTCTTGTTCCATCTTAATGTTATGATCCCATAATTTAAAGTAGCCACTTCTGATTAGCCCCCCTCACAACATACCTTCTGCGTATCGTTTTTAGATTCGAGAAACACTTTCAGGTTAAAGTAAAGATCGTTTGATTTGAGCGCATGTCAACGATGTTCATGTTAACGTAATTTTCTCTGTTCTCTTAACGTCATTTAGTAATTATCGACAGAGACTGGCGTTTCTCTAAGTTCGTTGCTATTGGAGAGGGTCACTTTTAACACTGCAGAAAAACCCGAGCCCAACAGACAGCTAACCTGGGGATTAATTTCACGTGGCTTCAAAATTTCGGTCTTGTTTATTTTCGGGAGTGTTTAGGGACCGAATATAATAATTCTTATACTTGCGAGAGCCAGTGGGACGTCTAAAAATTTGCGAGACTGTTTGTGCAGTGAATAATAATTCGTATACAACATGTTTTTAAAACATATTATGTTCTTCGTGGTCTTGAATAGTATTTTTCCAGTGATTAGTTTTTTCGACTGGAACCTTAGAAACTTGGTGTTCGTTTTGATCGTTCAGTGTTTAATTACTTGTGATGTGAATACGGAAGTGATTGCAACGACCTCATTAAGTGTTAGTGCTAGTCATAGTGACAGTGATAGTGTTAGTGATGGTGATAGTGATAGTGGCAGTGATAGTGCTACAATAGCAAGTGCTGTGATTGTGTCAACGGTGGCAACAATCCAAGGATTGCAGCAGCAGTCATCCGGAGTAGAGCTTCGAACCCAGGACCAAGTAGAAAGGAGCAACCTGCAAACCGTAACGTTACCGATACTCATGCATTCATTTGTTAGGTACGCTTGTGTGAATGTGGTGTGAATGCGCTGTATAAATCATCCCACGGTTGAACATCTGGAGCAGCCATCGAGGGACAAACCAAAGGTAGGTCCCGGATGTCCAGGGACCAGCAGCGAGGGGACGTCGAGGGATAGGAATTGAAGGTTGGTTGTGTGAGTCATTACGAATGGAGGAGTGAAAGTGCATTAGTAGACCTTACGTTTCGGGTGCCTTTAAAGTCACTGAATTATCGTCGTAGGCGTCCTGTTTTGATATCCACACAGTATAACTGATAATAATCAGTACCAGTCGAACAAGCTACCGTGTTAGACTGCGAATGAATTGATTGGCGTTGGACGTTTCTGTGAATAGTCGCCAGGATGTGTTACACGTGGCAGGTTTTGTATTACAGTCGCGAATTTCTTCCATAAGCCTGAAAGCAAAGAGTAGGAACGTAGTTTAGTGGATCGTGCTTGCGTTAGCGTTTGATTTACGGAATAAATGTAGCGTTCTTCGAATATGGTGTGTTTGATTTGAAGGTTTCAATAGACGAAGAAAAAGAAGAAGAAGCCTTCGACTTTTTTTTGATGCTGCTGTCACCCTTATTGAAAGAAGCGCCGTTCCAACGCAATAAATGCACGTTAGACTTCAAAGGCAAGAATATATTGATTTTTTTTACCTTCCGATAAGTAACCGTAACTCTGTCTGAAAATGATGGTTTTTTTCTTCGTTATACCCTGTGTTTATTTTCATCCGCAACAGTCGACGATATACCTTTGTATTTAAATGGTCATTGTGTGATCCTTTTCTGAAAAGGATTACATATGTAATGAACCAAGAATACAAAGCACTCATTCACGCGTACATTTTCCACATGCGTGGCGTACTGAATCAAGAACTATACATACAAGAAGATGAACAATAATGAAGTACAAGAACACGGACGGCACAGGTAAGTTTTCAGCATTTCCAAGTTTATTATTTGCAGACTGTACTTATTATTGTTTTCAATTGTTCCCAAACTGTACGTGTTACTGTTTTACTAATTGTGTCCTTTCTCTTTTTTTTCTTTTTTTTTTTTGGTCTCTTTTCAGGTCCCGCTCATATCCTGTGCCTCACCGTGGCGAGCGGGTGAAACAAGGAACGGTGCATCCCCGAAATATTTTCGTTACTGCTTACAAAACTTTTTTGTCATTTTGTATATCGCGTCACGTTTATGCTGTTATTATTGCATGGTGATATATTTGCGTTGCCTGCAAAATTTGTGCATCTATATTCTGCCACACGTGAATGGAGATGAAACTAAAGACATTTCCACGAATATGCCTAAACAGAAAGAGCTTTCAATAGTCAGAACTCCCCCCCCCCCGCCCAAAAAAAGCGTTTTTCTTTCTGAATGTAACTTAAGCAAATCCTCCAATCCGTTAAAAAAAACAGTTCTCCAAGCATATATATTTCTTCAGAATTATCAGTTACGGAAGTGCACCGTTCCTTGGCCAAACAGGATGTATTTATTGCAAATGTTAATTTTTCTAAGCAACTCCAAGCTGTATACGTATTTATGCAACAAGATACACGTGCACTTGAGAGCTATGTGTATCTGCTTTCGTAACACAGTGATTTATCGTAGGCATATTTTGATATCTTCTTAAGGCATTCTTTGTTTTAAGATACTCTTTTGAAGAAGGGGCAAAGGCTGTAAAGAAATTTCAAGGAAATGGACTTATTATTATTATTATTCATTATTAACTGCAAATGGGTATGTACCCGGTGGCAGTATACTACAATAACCACAAAATATACACAAATATACACAATACACAAATATACAAATATACAAATATACACAATACTGCACAATACTACACAAAACTATAATACACACAAAATACACACACACACACACACACACACAAAACAATATACACACAAAAATTGCAAACAGAATAACACCAAGTTACAAAATACGAAACTAATTTCAAAACACAAATCAAAATTACAAAACACAACCAAATTACAATACACAACCAAATTACAAAACACAGTTGCACACAAAAATTACAATATAATCATACAGAAGACACTACAACAGTTGACTGCACCCCTTTCAAAATTTTTCTACCACTTAATAACACTGCACATCATTACAGTTCACTTCACTTTGCTTAGCTTCACTACACTTCACTTCATTTTACTTCACTTCACTTCACTTCACTTCACTTCATAGCACTTTTACACGATTTTCGTCACAATTATATTTCATTCATCACACCCCCTTTATAATTGCTTTCCTAACTCTCATTCTAAAAATGTTGGGTTCAGATGGGGAGGTCCCTAGCACTTCTGCAGGTAGTTGATTCCAGATTTTTATGGTCCTATTTACAAAGGAGTACTTCCCGATCTCCGTCCTTTCCTTCCTGTCCCTAATTTTCTGGGCATGATCGACCCTACTTAGATAGCAAGGCCTATGCAACCTGGCGCCTATTGTTTTCCAAGCCCGTTCTCCATTGTACGCTTTTAGGAGTGCGCATAAACGAGCTACTGACCTGCGCTGAGCCAAAGTATCCCAGTCAGAAACATTTGTAAGGTTTGCGAATTTAGCAGCTTTACTTTGTACACGGTCTAACGCATGTATTTGGCCGTCTCTGTATGGATCCCAGCATGCAGACTTCCAACAACACGTGGGCGCTACGTGGCAGCGAACCGTCAGTGTTGCAGATCCGCTGCTGTGTTTTGGGGGAAGGAGACGGTTAGGATGCTTGTGTGGAGATGATACAAATATCTGCCCCTGCCGGCATTCGAATGACGATTCCTGATCCGACCCGCCTTTTGCAAACCGCACTCATCTTCTGTTTTTGACTGCTTCTAGGTAATGTGGCAAGCTAACGCGTCCTTTGTGGATTTGAATGTGCAACATAAATATTTTATGACAGTTTCAGTGTATTGTGTATTCCGTTTCTAAGGTTAATTGCACAGTGTTCAATTTCCGTTCTTGTACTTGACAATATACTTTGTGTTTGACGGTGGAATGTTTTACCTTGTAAATTAAGGCAGTGCAGCTTCTTATTTGACAAGGTTTTGACGTTCCAAGAAAGATTATCCAGACGTTCCTGTCCTGTTCTTGACCAAGTCCGAAAATAAATAAACCTTATATATCCTGCTGTAACGATGATCAGCTTTAAATGAACTGACTCGCAAAATTGTTCCTGAAAGCCCACCTTTCAGCCTTCGTTTACAACAACCACGCATCCGTAAACGCGTGACATGTGATAGGCCTGTTCCTTGATCGCGCAGAAGTTGGCTGGTTAGTACTGTACAGTTGTGGTTTGTTAAAATATGCGCGCGTGTTTTTAAAGTAGTCGCGCGTGAGTTATCACTGATCCATGTCACGTAACAGTTGTCTTCCAGTCGACTGCTGCGTGTCACGCAGACCTGTTGGTGAGAACAGATTGATATAAGGCCCTTTACGATATTTTGATGGACAACTTTAAATAATTTAGTGAGAATGCTTTCTGCTGTGTACCGTTGGGTCATCAAATTTGATATGGTAGGGGAAAATTAGGGGTTCGTGATATGGGGGAGACGACGCCACACCATGGTCACTGTTCAAGTAACCAAATGAATGCAGTTCCCACACACATATGGCTTTTGTCTTCCTCTTCCATTTACTTCAAAATCCTGGAATCTCGCAAGGCCTGTTGAGGACTTTTCAATTGCACAAACACTGCAGTGAAAATGACGCTGTCATGCATGTTAAAAATCACTATCCCGCAAGCTTAATCACGCATAGCGTATTCACGGACGCGATATATTTGAAAACCACGGATTCGACGGAGCTCCACTATCTCGTAAAAGATAACGGTGTGACACGGAGCTGTTGAAGATGGTGCTCTATTCAAGTAAAGTACTCTGGGACACGACGACGTGTACTTGGGCGTACTAGGATTTCGAAGGAACGTACTGCTTCCATTTTCATACTAGAAGAAATTACATAAGGTTGTCTCATCTTCGAGGGTGGAAATGCTGTATGTAAATACGCCTATTAAGAAGCGTCAAACTGACTGGCCACCTCCATGAAGCAAAGCCTGTCACGAGAAACTAATTGTTGCTTAGCTGGACGAGAAATTCCCTGCATTTTATGGAATCTGAAATTGTATTAACATGTTACAACAGATTAGGGTATACAGAACTATAATTTTACCTGTTGTTCTGTATGGATGCGAAACTTGGTCTCTCACACTGAGGGAGGAACAAAGACTGAGGGTGTTCGAGAATAGGGTGCTGAGGAGGATATTTTGGCCTAAGAGGGACGAGGCGACAGGGGAGTGGAGAAGACTACATAACGAGGAACTTAATGACCTGTACTCATCACCAAATATTATTCGGGTAATCAAATCGAGAAGACTGAGATGGGCGGGGCATGTGGCACGTATGGGGGAGGAGAGAGGTGCATACCGGATTTTGGTGGGGAGACCCGAGGGAAGGCGACCACTTGGGAGACCCAGGCGTAGATGGGAGGATAATATTAAGATGGACATTCGGGAAGTGGGATGGGAGGACATGAACTGGATTGATCTGGCTCAGGATAGGGACAGGTGGCGGGCTGTTGTGAATGCGATAATGAACCTTCGGGTTCCATAAAATGCGGGGAATTTCTTGACTAGCTGATAAACTGTTAGCTTCTCAAGAAGGCCTCTGCTCCATGGAGTTAGTTAGTTAGTTAGTTAGTTAGTTAGTTAGTTAGTTAGTTAGTTAGTTGTTACAACAGCCAAACACTTGTCCTATTCTGAGCCAGATGGGCACAGTTCACATCCTCCTGTTTTACTTCTTTAAGACTCGGTTCAGTATTATCCTCTTATCTACGCCAATGTGTTCCAATTGACACATTTCTTTCAGGATTCTTTAGCAAAATCCTGCATGCATTCCACTTGATTGCTTTGTAAGCCACATGATCAGCCCATCAGATTTGCTATTTGGTTACCCAGTATTTAGGGGGAAATGAAGATCAAGTTCAGGCCTATATAGGAATGGGCCAGGTAGACGAGATTTTCGAGCCATCGCTTTAGCCGTCAATTTAGGCTAGAGCCATGCATTGATAAAATAAAATTCCTTTTCTTATTTAACAGCCCCTTTTTGTTCATCCACATAACTATCTCAAACTAACTTATAATTTAGTTTGAGTTACTTATGTGTATCCTTGAAAAATCTTTTAATACTGCATTGACAGTCGGCTTTGTGTGCATGTAAACAAGCAAAATATTATTTTTACAAGCAACTTGACCCAAGCCGAACCAGCAACCTACACGAGCAGCGTTGTGGTCACCCCTGGGATGTAGCATCAACTTTCAGGGAGGTAAGTAAATAGTGAATAGTAAGGTATGTTAAATAATGTGGTTGTCATTGTGGAAAACAGGAAAAGACAATACAAATAAAGGTTAACAAGACACAGGACTTCTCGCTAAGAAAATCCAGTAGGACCACAAGGGGTGTGTTGCGACCTGAAGGAACTAGTACTAATACTACTACTACCCTAATTATTGGTATCATCCTAGAATTTCCCTGGGCATACAACAAATACCCAAGAAATGCCTCAGTTGGAGTAATAAGTGTCCCTATCGAGATTTGAACCTTAACCTCCTGAATACAAGGAAAAGAGCACCACATGAACATAGTTGCTCAGTGTGTATTTGCGTACGTGAATTCTATATGTGTATATACAAGCAGTTTCTTGACACAGCTGTGAAGTGACCTTATGCCTTATTCCTCGACCTGACTTAACCATTTGCAGACTTAATTTAACATGATTTATGTTTAAATATTCACTTCATACCGCACAGGAAACTGCTCCATCTCAGTTACAAAAACCAATCATTTAATAAGTTAATGAGAACTGAACGTGAAACTTGGTAGGCATGGTTATGACTGCTCTATCTGGGGTACTTCTGGAAATATGTAGTCAGGTTTCCTAACAAATGGAAGAACAGTGTCTGCATTGACAGTTAGTCCCATTATTTCACAGTCTTTAAGGGAGAAGAAGATGAGTCTTGGAATTTATTTTGTGGTTCCGTGTTATTACCAACAACCAACCAAATGACTGGCTGTCTGGCTGACTGACTGACTGACTGGACTGACTGACTGCCTTACTGGCCAGCTGTCTGGCTGGCTGGCTGGCTGGCTGGCCGGCTATGTGGCGCAGAGCAGTAGGTGTTGAGAATTTAAGAGTTACTCCTGTAGTCAAGAAATTTCCCGCATTTGATAGAGACCAATGGTTCCATACTGCATTCAAAAGTTTGCACTGCTGCCTCCCATCCTGAGACAGATGAATCCAGTTCACTACCTCCTTTCCTAGTTTTCAGACATATTTTAATATTATCCTAGTAGTATTATCCTACTAGTATGTGCGATGTGTTATTACATTTGGTAATGCACTACGCTGCATAATAAAATATATTGCTCACCAAATAAAGTCACGGTTAAAAAAATAAGAGGGATAGGATGGGCAGCATTTGTGGTGTACATGGGCTGTTTCTGAATCAATAACCTGTGTAGGTCAGAGAAACAAAATGGAAGAGAAATTAGTATGGATCTCATTTTTGACAACTGAATAGAAGAGATTAGTTGGGAAGCCCAGGCATAGATGGAAGAAAATAACACCATCTGACATATGTGTAATTTCGCTGATGGTGCTGATCTGGATGAGGGTGCTTGTAAACGCAGAATGAATGTTCATTCTCTATGCAGTGTGGGTAGCATCTGTACTTGTTGAGCAACTGCTTGCTTTGCAAGAAGGTAGTGCTGTGGGCGGGATGGCATTGACAGTGTGTTAAGTGTTTGTTGGAGTGTTGTAACCATCGTTCATATGGTGCAGGTCCCACCAGTACACCCAACGAGAGGATGGATTACTTTCTGTCAGGTATTGCACCTTTATTATTTACCCCTAATACATTCACTATTTGCAGTGAGTTCACACTTTATTAATACATTACTAGCTCCAGGTTCCACCTTTATTTAACCACCATTAATTCATGTACAGGTTGGAGTGTCCCGCTTTATTTCTGTCACCACCCGTCAGTCCTTTCATGCCAACTTCACAGTGCATGTCTCTTTCTTCTTATTCTCCTCAAAAACGACTGCTGCCAGTTCAGCAGACCTTTGTATATTCCTTTAATTTCTACCCCCCCCCCCCCCCCCGCACGCCCTTGTTATCCTCAACTTCACACCCTTTATATTTTTATTTCCTTCTGTCCTCCTACCCCTATCAGAGCGAAAACCCTAGGATGGAGGGTCAAAAGGTCCTTGTGGGAGTGAGGCTGAACACACACACTTACAAACAACTTTCCCAGTGTTCAGCTACAGTGTGAGGAATAGGTCATAAGATTTGAATATTATTCATATTCAGTGCATTAAGCACATTACTCATATAACTCCAAGTAAATGTAAGTGCACTCAGTTGGAATTATATAAATAAATGTCAAAAGGATTTCATTGGGAGGGCATAATGTTGGCAGCACTGTTGAGACAGTTTGTTGTCACTTTTCAATATTTGTGTTTGTGTCAGTTTTTAATTGCAGAGCAAACATATATGGCGTATGTGTGGGTTTTAAGTCAATCTGTTGGTACACTGCCTTTTGCTTAAAACAATTGAGAACGGAGATTTTGAAATGGCAGGTGTAAGTGCTGAGACGAAGGAACTATTTCAGACATGATATCAACTGGATGGTTATACTCAACCTCCAAGATACAGATTGCAGCCACATTCCACAAGTCAAAGTTTTTTTTGGTGCTTCTGCTGTTACAAGTAGTCTTAAGGCTAACAAGTATTTTTTTTCCGACCTAAAATGCTACGTTTAATGTTAAGCTAAGAGTTCACCCATTGGCGTTCCTTAGTTTTTGGCATCACAGTTCAGAGTGGAGTAAACTTTATATTTCCATCTAAAACAGATATAATTGTTGTAGGGAAGGTGCAAAATTCAAGCCATGATGCTCCTATCCGAAACAGGTACACAATTTTTGCCTTTTGTCACTTAAACCTAAGAATGATCAGATTCTGGTTGTAGGGTTTGGTTGGACAACATCACCTTCTGTCAATAAATAAATAAATAATAAATAAATAAATAACCGAACCTAACCTAACCTATTCCATCCTATCCTAAGACCTACGATCTAAGACATAAGAAAAAAGTGACCAAAGTGACCACAATGAGCAAAATGACCAAAGCATTAAAGGACATTAATAAACACTGTTTTGGTGCGTGTGCTGCTTGGTGTATGACAAGTGTGTCTGTATGCTAATCTTACCACAGAATTTGTCTGTGGGAAAAGTCGCTAGAGGAGAGCACTAGCGTTAAGAAACGGAAGGAACTCTTTGCCATCATGTTGAAACATTTCCCACAGGAATGAACCTCACTACTGTCCTGGAACAAGGAAGAATATAATTTTTATTATTTAAAAGTGACAGACGTTGTGTGAATTACATGTGCAGTGTTGTTAAATTTGTTAATTTGCTACACTTCATAATAAAATGTAGTGTTCACAAAATAATATCAAAGTCACAAAATTAAAATGTAGTGGACTCGCAGGGCATGTCACGTGCAGGGTAGGCTTCAGAAATTATATTACTTTTTGGGGAGGGAAACTGAATAAAAAATGAATGGAAATGTGAGAAGTATTTCGCTTGTTGTTCCCAACTCAATGGAAGAGCTGGAGCAGCCTTCTGGGTCTTTCGTCACAGGCAGTCTGAAAATGGAGGCAGTATGTCCCGACTGAAACCTCTGTACCCACCAGTCAAGACTCCTCAGTCCCATAACTAGGAAGACTATAATTTTGAATCTTACTGTATCGTATATTAGGTATTTATGTAGTCATTGTGACTTGATGTGATGCCTTTGAGTATTTCTATATCCACAGGTTTTTCGAACCTTGTTAGGATCCATGGGGGTGTAAAACAATAAATAAATTATTCCGCATTTTCGTGCATTGTATCACGAATAAAAAACAAATGAATACATGTGCTAGGTAATAAATGCACTTTATTATTGTAAATTATATTTTAATGTAAGCAGAAATATGTCGGAGAAAATATGATGTAAAACAATATTTCCTAATAAGTGTATTTAGAAGGTTTGTAATAATGTCGAAGTTCGCTATTTTTTTGTACCGGTATGATCAAGTGGGGGATGAGGGAGAGGACATGGCAAAGCACGGGGCCGGCAAGCCCGTGTCATGCAACATAGTTCCGTAGGTTACCAACAGGAACATGCTTTACCCGCAGCCAGTGAGCCTTGCCGGCAACAATAACGCATAAAGGCGCCGCAAACGGCGTTGTAATTTCAAAGTTTCCCAGGAGATCTCATTTGGTAGAGATTTCTATACATCTATGGTTTCTATACATTTGCGGAGACCATGCATAGAATTCAATAATGCAGGGAATAAGAATGATCACTTATCCGCCAGCAAATTAATATGTTATACGCCATGCATGATTTCTGATTGATTAGGTTTGTTATTTTAAATAATAAGTATATTTAATTCGACTGCGTAAGGTAAATGTTTGGACTCCCCCGTCAGATGTTTGTGGCGCTGATGACACAAAAAACAAAAGACGATCATTAAACGCAGTAGAGTAGATTATCTGTGACAGCAGAGTCGGTGTAGAACGTTTGTCGTGCGTAGATGGTGCCGGCCAGTGGGTAACCTGCATTTGCGTGATTGGCACGTGCGCGTGATATAATAGAATGATTGGAGGCAACTGTCAGCAGTGGTCATGTATAGAATGCGTAATAAAGAAACAGGTAAATATTCCATGATTTTTACGTGTTTTGACATGTGACTTAGTGGTTAGGTTTTAAAGAAGTGTCGATTTTTTGCTATTATTTGAGTTTAGGGAACATTATATTGGTCGTTCATATGTGTTGCATTTGTCAGTTATATAAATAGTGTGCGTATTTTATTGATAATTTATTGTAGTTGAATAAGCTGCACGGATGCCGGTTGTTGCATGTGGACAGAACGCCATGGTATAACAAACCCAACGTAGTGATGTTTTTCTAATGGTACGAGGTGTCGGTACTATTTAGTTGAAGAAATTATATGAAAAGTGGGCTTTAAGTCATATATATATTGCCGTGCAAGGTCTGTCTTTTGTTCTAGAAAATAAAAAAAAACAGGGTAAAAGTTAAAGTGCGTGATTTCAGCCTTTCGCGGTGGTGTGAATGAGATCTCTGCTGTTGTGGGATGTTACGTAGTGTAGACTGGTAGTTATTTACCGACTTTCAGGACAACGAGGTGCCGAAGCGTCGGTAAATAACAACCAGTCCACGCTCCATAACATCCCAAGGTGTCAAAGGTTAAATTGTTTCTGTGCTTGGTTAAGTACCAGGGCATTAAAGCTTATGGAACGACTGAGGTGTAGCTTCGTGCATTCTTAACGTTAGTATTATCCGGAGATTAGTGCTGGAGATTCACTGCATAGTTGCTTTGTTTTCTGAGAGGATGCCACAGTATGTATTTGCTACCAGGGTGGTTGGAATGTTTTGCAAATAGAAAACCCCATTCTTCTGCCAGCAGTTGAACCATATTTGTTCAGAATGTACTTCGGTGTTATAGAATTTAGGATGGAATGTATTTGCTGTCTTGCAAGTTACATTATGTAAATGCATTCTTACCCATTGACATAACCTTGTTTGAGATATTACTGTTATATCAGCTGTGGTAACTTCAAATATGATATATTACATAACTGCTATATATATGTTTAATTTTTCTGCAGAGGTCACATGATGAATTTAATTAGTACATGTACAGATGCACCCCTACTTAATGCAGTAGTTAGATTCCTAACAGTGTTCCCTCCAATTTTTAATGGCCTGTGTTTGCAAACATTTCAAGTTGTGAAACCTCCCGAAGGTCTGGTGCAAGTCAAATTTTGCACAATTTGGAACTGACTTTGTCGTCAAGTGCATATGTACTATATGTAGACTGTATACTGTGTATATGCACGTATTATACTTGCTACTATATGTGTAGGCCCCCTACAGATGCACTGTATGAGATAAAATTCACCCTGTAACCTGCCACGAAGGCACAGAGGAGGAGTAGATGTATAGCTTTGCTCTTTCTTTAACCTTGATACTAGGTGGGGTGGGTGGGTAATGGCACACCCTGGTCGCTTCACGCTTGGGGAATGACATAGTATGCATTATGTAGGAGGCTGGGTGGGCCCCAGGGCCAGTCTGGGCAAGTGCAGAAAATTTGCCCCTGGTGGGACTCGATCCCCAGATGGTCCAGCCTGCACCTGAACTGTTATGAATTTTAAACGTAGATGATAAATGTTTGCTATGAAAAAATGTATTCATGTGAATGATAATAACAAAAAATTGTGCAAGTTTCAAATGGTGTAATTTGAAATTGTGTAAGTAGGGTTGTGTGTATAGTTATGATTTCCCAAGGAGTGAAGATACTAACAAGCATGTTTGTAGGTTTAATGACGCAGTTACGGTTACCAGTTGTCAGTCTTAAAAAGCAAACAGTTTTACAACATAACCTTATGTGCAGAAATAATTTGTAGGCTCCTCATATTGTATCTTCATAAACCACATGAAGAGGTTTTGTTTTTTTAAATACAGACAGGAAATATGAGCTCCTGACAGTAATGTGTGTGGCCTCGTGTTAGATGCTCATGCTGTATTTGCTTTTCAGGAATATGAAAATAACCTCAATAAGCTGGAACAGCGGTTTATGGTGTACAAACAGAAGCTGGTTCTTACAGAGTGAGTATTTCTTGAAACATGTTTATTTGAAATATGGTTCACAATACTGGTCTAAATCTTAACACCGGTATTTTGGTATTTTTAATTTATGAAACTGGGGTACTGGTATTAATACTGGTATTTAAAAAAGAACAATAGACACTTTTTATTGTACCAACTACTGCTCACAATCTCTTCTCTTGTGTTCCTCGTGCATGTTTCGGCTGTTACTTCCAGCCATCTTCAGGGAGTCAACAGCAAGTGGTTCACACAGCAGCAGTCTATCATTAATGGCATGTCATGCACTCATTATTACATAATCAGTATCACAAGTATGCATTTGAAGTCACAGTACAGTAAGTAAAATAAAGTAATGAATAAAATGCAGTAATGAATAAAATACTATGGTTGTACATCAAATATCTACCAATTGTATAGGAGGAACACACGAGAAGAGATTGTGTGGAGTAGTTGGTATAATAAAAACTGTATATTGTAAAAGACTGCACGGAAATGTATAATATTAAGTATTCAAAAAAACATCTTTCTCAATAAATTTTGGTGACAATTAGATGCAATGACATAAGGGAAAAACAGGTAATTACTTAAATGCATGTTCTAAATCAAACTTTTATTAGAAGAATGAATATTCTGACAAAAATTATTAAAATACAGTTATTCTAAAAACAAAAAGTATACATATTGATGACGGACATACTTATCGACAGTCATGCCATTGAGGCCTGGGTCTGCGCACCGCGTGGCTACAGTGTGCTACAATTCCAGGAAAGGTAGTCAGTTGGTTGTTACGTCTGATCTTGGCGATAAATATGTCATGACTTTCCATCACACGTTGTTACAAAACCACCTTGCTTTTACATTTTTGTAATACAGCAATCTCTGAAATCTTAACATGCAGTGTTTACTTTTTCTTTTGTGTGCAACAAAGTGTCTAGTAAACCAGATTTGACTTTCATGACGTTTTCAGGTTGCCGTTACATTTGTATTATGCATGACAATCTGTCAGTTATGAATTCAGTAATATTAGTAATTTATTGGTGGTGTTTTTTATTACCTTGGTGTGAATAAATCATAAACAATTATTTTTTCAATTAGTACTGAAAAACTGGTATTTTTGTGTCAGTAATGGTATTTGAATACTGAAAAAACTGACTGGGATCCCGGTATTCGGGAATAAAGCATTCTAAGTGCTAATTTGAAGTGATAATTTTACATTTATATTGAAGTTATGCAGATACATCAGAATTGGTGTCCCACTTCCCAGGAGACTAACCTGTCACTGCCATCCTTCATGCATAGTATGGTCCTGCATTTTATCATATGCCTCTGCCTTCTTTGTGAGGAATGAAACCACTCATGAGCTAATTTATCACCATTTCATATTTCGCAAATAAAAATGGCTGACTCGGGAGCATTTTCTCTTGTTTCTCGTATGTTGATGATATAACTGTGTCTGAAGTGGTGTATCTATGGAGGCTAGGGTCTTTGCTGTCTGTGTGTGTGTGTGTAAGTAGGCATCATTGATTGTACGCTGAGTATTTTTCTTTCGTAGAAAGATGCTTGTTCATTTAATGCTGAGGTTGGACTAGACCGAGGTTTGAATACTCTGATATTAGAGCTGAAGGAAAATTTGAACTGTTATGCAAAATGAATATGTGTGTTACGATATGACTAGCCAACCTCTGGGCTCCAGGACACCATTGTGCATAGAAGTTTATCATACTGATAGTATTTTGTACAGAAATTATTTTTACTTCATATCTGCTTCCCCCCATCCCCTTTTTTGTACATCCAATCTATCCCTGTGGCTGCATCACAGAAAGGCCCATCTTCCAGCAGTGAATAGTGTAGTAGTGTAATTATATATGTGATTAGGTCTGTTAATGCTTTGGCACTGAAGTCAACTATAGTTTATGTGCCTTGTGGTGCTGACAAAGCCAATTGCCTGCCAAACTAGTTGGCAAAGAGTATGCAGAGTAGTGAGTGGCTCTTTAAATCCTAGGTTCTTTTGCAGAGTGCACCGGGCACGTAATTCTAACCTGAAAGAGTTAATAGGGTGTAATATTTACTTGAATGTAAGATGATTCCTTTTTCACAGTATTCAGTTTTCAGGGAAGTATATGTACAGAACATGTTTAATGTTCACAATTACAAGGCAAGTCCCACCCAGCCAGGTTTCAGAGGCTGAATTAGAAAAAAGATTCTCACCCTTTCTGATGGTAAATACAGTAATATTTTTCTTGATATCTGCTGTAACAGTAATGTAGCGCTAGGTAGTTTGCAAATGTGATGTATTTTACTCTTGGCTTCTGTCACACCTTGCTTATTATGATCTGTGAAATAAACCTGTCAGAGAGAGAGAGAGTGTGTGCGCGTGCACATGTGTGTGTGTGTCAGGCAGGAAGGCTGGTGGAAGTACATGGATAATTGGCAGTTTACTGTCCTTATGTGGTTGTCATGGTGATATTGTGCTTTTGTTTTTTATAGTGAGCTGATAAGTAAGTATAATACCAAATGCAAGGAGAATGAGAATCTGCAGAAACAACAAAAGAAGTACAATGCCTTGTTAAAGGAGTACCAGAGCAAACTGATAAGTGCTGTGACAAAGCAGGTGCCTTTGGAGGAGGTAAGAAAAATCTGTACAGCATGTGCTGGCTTAATATGCAGAGCGGGATAAATGATCTCGTAGACTAATTGTAATTTAACCACGTTGTACGTGTTAAATGGCCTTCTGTTCATGGTTAAGTGATCAAAGGCCTAAGCTCGCTTCAAAAAGGTCAACAAATTAGAGTCGGAGTATCTTGAATTTTATTATGCCCCTGGTCATTGTCACATATAGGACACAAAAGGTCGGTAGGAGTATAGGGGATTCTCATTATTTATGGTCATTCGGGACAAGAAAAATGTCTCTTGAAGAGAATCCCTCTTAGGCACAGATTTTCTGCCCACAACAAATAATGTAAATATGTAGTAATAGTGACTGGTTTGGTATATACAGTACCTTTTACAAATAAACATTAATTGAATGTGGACATATTTTAATATATCGCCTTTTAACGTATGTGGGGAGAAGGATTGGAACCACTTTCTGTTGGATAACTTGTGGTTCATGGACGTGATTGTTGGAAGTGCAGGAATTTTGGTTATGGTTCCTCAAAAATTAGGTCATGTGTATGCAGGGAAACGAATATGGGAGACTCTGAAATGTCTTCCTCCTCAAACCTTATACATTTAATTTCGTGAAGTGGAACTGTTGTTTTCCTGTGGGTGCGACAAGAGGGAAGGAATCGCTAGGCTAGCTGAGTGTCTAATGTAGGTAACCATTACTTCGGCAGAGCCTGCTGCTTTGTCGGAGACAGAACCATCACATTCTGCTGTGGCGTTCATAAGTACCAAGAACACATGGTGTCATAACCCAGAAGACCAATGTCTGAATTGTCATTGTTGTAATGATCTCAAACCTCATGATTGTTACTAGTGTATTGAGTATTAAACTAGGTAGCTATGAAACCAAAATGTTCAAGATTGCTAACACCAGATCCCACCTTGGGACCCTATTTTGAGTTGGTACATTGCAGCTCACATTTTAGGAATGGCATCTTACCCTTTTATTTTATAGTCCTTGAAACTTCCTAATCATTGTCTATTAATAAAAGTAAAACCATAAGTACTATGTGAAAAAATCATGCTAACAGCATGTTTTCAGAGCTGCTAGGGATGAACAATTTGTCATTCTTTTCATATTGCCACCTGAAGGAAGTTAAATATGAAATGTGTACTGACAGGAACTGGAAAAGTTGAAGAAGAATAAAGTTGCCTTAGAGGAAAGGCTTGAGTCAGAGACCAGTCGTTATGCAGCTACTGGGAAGCACAACATCCAGCTGAATAACTTAGTGCAGCAATTGAAAGATCAGATTGTCAATTTTGAAATGAAATTAGCATTGGAGAAAGGTAAGTCAGTAATGCCAGATCAGACTTGACTTTTATAATGCGTCTTAACTTTGAGCTACACATATCTCGTTCGTGGTACAAAAGACAACTTGTATTATTAACAACAGATATGTATGATGCAAAAGTATACAAATGTGCATACTTTTTTTTATGTTACAGAAGCCGCTTCAAATTTGACCCGTACACTGAAGGAAGCCGAAGCTGAAAAGTCATCTGTGGAGAAAAAAAGACTGAAGACTCTGCAGAATGTTACCTCATTTGCAGATTTTGTCCAGAAAGAAGGTGATTTTTTTTGACCTGTTATGCATGGCCTTTTTTCCATAGGTTTTGTTGGTGAGGGGGAGGTTGCTGATATACAAGCAGTTTTTGCGTATTCATGAACTTGCAGAAAGGGACTATTAGCTTCGCCATGTCTGTCCGTCTGTCTGTCAGCATGGAAGAACTTTGGCTGCCACTGGACGGATTTTCGTGAAATTTGATGTTTGAGGATTTTTTGAAAGTCTGTCAAGCATATTCAGATTTCATTAAAACCTGATGAAAATAACGGGTAGTTTACATGAAGACCTATGTTCATATCCCACTCAATTCTTCATAGAATGGGAAATGTTTCAGACAAAATTGCAGAGAATATCAAAACGCACATTTTATTTTCAATACATTTTTTCTGAAAATTGTGCCATTTTAGAGATAATGTGGAAAAATGTTGTAGAGCCAGACAGGCTGCAGATGACAATATAATATGGTGCATGCGCATGCATGCTGGATACCTAATGCCACAGACACATTTATAATGTGTAATACATTGCGTTTTCATGGTATCAGTGGTTACTCAACTTGCCTTAATATTACGTTACACATACTTTGCCTTTCTTGTTATGTGACTGAAACATACGGGTTTGAAACTTAATCACTAATGCTGAAGGAGGATGAAAGTTATTTGAAATAAAATGTTGAGCAGAAATAAGGTGGTAGTGGAGAAGATTGTATTTGTGTTCTGCTTATCTTGGGGTAGTGGCATCTGTGTTTAAAACCTACAAAACAAGGTCTCCTGGACTCCATGCATGTGCAGCTGATAAAGGTTAATTTAAACCTTTGGCACTGGAATTAAATGCATGGTGTGATCTCCAGAAGACTGAAGCAGCCAAGAATTTAAAGGGCTGAATAAGAGCGGCCATAACCCACCATCGGCAGTAGCTGACAGCCAGTATTTTGAGCATTGCACTTTGCCCTGCATTTCTATAACATTCGGTATGAAAGGGTTAGTAAACTGTGGTTTGAACAGTAATGTCCTGCCAGTTTCAGTTTGCTAGTGATTGTTGTGTTACATGATGTTATTCCTGTCTGGTGGAAGTGTCTTAAAATCTGATACTGTTTCTTCTAGGGAGACTTACCTCTTCACACAAAAGAATGCTGGCACGTTGGCGCACAGAACTTCGGTGTCTTGTAAATGGTGAGGGTGACGTTTCAGAAGATGAAGGAATTTTCTCACCAGCACTCTCCAGCAGCTGTTCATCCAGAGATACTGGCATGGGTTCAATCACAGAGCTTTTATCTGATGACGATCACAGCTCGGTTATTTCTGTGAGGCTGGAATCCAACACAAGCAGTGTCAAGGGCCAAAGTGGTAAGACTTAGTGCTGTTGATTTCATGTGTACAGAATCTGTACCAGTATTTAAGTAAACCATTCTCTTCAGATATGTAGGACTATAAATGTGTACTGTTTTTGTATTGTGTTGGTGTGTCATTCTGTTCTTTTTTTGTTGTGTTGGTTTGTCTTTCTGCACTTTTTTTTATTGTGTTGGTGTGTCTTTATGCTGTGTTTGTGTTGTGTTGGTGTGCCTTACTGCTCTTTTTGCTGCCTCTTATACTCTTGTGTTTTTTTTAGCTGCAGTTCCTTCAGATGTGACATGCAAACCTCTTACGTCAGGCCACGCAAAGAAAGTACAACAAAGGAACAGTAGTAAGCCGTCATCAGGCAGTGTGGTTCCACCCATTTTGGGTTCAAAAAGTAAGGGAATGATAGGAAGCAGTGAGGTTCAGTTACAGCAGTCATCTGAAGTAGTAGCAACACCTGGAGCAGAAGAGACTGTGACTGAGAAGAGGAGTGAAGTGGATAATATAAAGTTCAGTGATACAGACATGCTGGCAGGTGTTACGCAAAAAGCTGGTCTGTCATCTGGGCCAAAGAGTCTGGGACCTCTGTCATTGTTTGATCCAGGTGTTCCACTAACTTTGAGTGAAGATGGATATAATAATGAGGCAACACCCAGTGAGGCCGTGACTAATAGGGATGTTGCTGATTTGGTTCATGTTATGGATAATTCTGACTGCACATTAACAATAACAAGGGTGGAGTCTCCCGGGGGTATGAGTCTGTGCATCGAGAATATTATGGAAGAGATGACAAGCATTCCAAATCTGCTGTCGCCAGTGGACCCAGAGCCAGAGACAAGCAGAAGCCATGGTCAAAGTATGTACTATTTAACTTGTATTTGTGTCTTACAAAATTCCAATTGCCTGACACAGGGTGCTTGTAATGAGAAGGTAAGGTCAGGCATCTGTAACATGAACTTTTATGTAGTTTTCAAAGACTGGCCCACTCCTAAATTTACTGTGTGTCATGTGTATTTTAAAGAAAGAGTGGTAATTTTGAGAACAGCAGATGTGTACTGACAAAACCTTCTGGAATGCTGCTTCTTGGTGCTTTAGAACCTGCATGGTTCTGAGAAATGATTCTCAACCTTTTATATCTTACATCCCACAGGGCATTTTGCCAAATAATCCTAGTCCCATCATAGCAGCTGTTGGAAGCAGTATTATCTCATAGGAAGCCTGCATTTGCTTGGCATTTAAGAGTCTGTTTTTTCTGCTGCATTTCAACTAATTTTATTTGAGAGGAGAATTTAACTTTGTCCAACTTCCAGCCTCTGAGCGTGCCTCACACTTTCTGAAACTAAATCCTGACACATGACAAAGCTCTTGTCTTGAAATATTTAGAATTTCTCTTCAAAAATTGTCTTTCTTGTCTTGCAAAGAAAGCCAAATGTTCTGAATTTTCTCATCTTCTGTTAAGTCCCTGAATGGTGATGTCAGAAATAATTGAACATAATGGTCAGGTTTTTTTTTCTTTCAAAAAGTGCGTGTGCTATGATTTTGCACTCATGGCATACCAAAGTCTGACCTAGGTCATGCAAAGGAACTTATTGAGCTGCTTGGGGAGTTTAAAACAGCAATGTCTGTTATTCTGGCTTTTTTATGTTCCTACATAATGTGAGCTATGTCTCATTTCTGAAAATCATGAGTTTGTATATTCCTTTACAGAACACTTTTCATGTAGGTTATTTTCTACAAAATTTTGGCAGCATTTTTTCCCATGACTCATACATTGCAAAAATATTGCAGATGAACATGGTAGTTGACTGAATATTTATGACAAGCATGCCAAGACCATCTCAGGTCCGTATGTAATAAGAGACAATGTATATGTAACCATACCAGCCAATTGTGTGTTAGCGACAACAACACAGTTATAGTGTCCACTGTCATGTCTGCATGTGTCAAGATTGTATTTTCCTGCATTTGAGAGTGAAACTTCTAACAGTCAGGTTATGTGAGTGTGTGAGCCCCTGAACATATATGTGAGGACTTATCTTATATCGTGCATAACTAATGTCTTATAGTGAGACTGATACAGATATCATGTAACTAACTTTAACTTAGAAAAACACAGATCTCCAGCAATTAAACATTTCTGTGCAGCATATAAGTCGTGGCATGATGTGGAAATTTTACCATTGTACATCATCATTATTGTTCTTCATTTTCTTTCAGGTAATTCATCAGTAGCCAGTGTCAGGCAGGTGGAGCTGCATGATGCTTCCACGTGGACATGGGTTGAGACGTCGGATGCAGCTGTGGGAGTGGATAAAATTGCTGACTGTCCACACCATGTAGCTGTTCAAACAAGTGGTGTTACCAGCTGCAAAACTGCCTGTCAGACCAATATCATTACTTACAACACATGTGCTGTACAGACTGATGATACAGACATGCTGCACACAGCTGACACTTGCTCCTATACAGAAGACAGGTTCAGTAACTGCAGAGTACCAAAAGAGAAAACAACCTGCAGTATAGACAAAGATCAAGACAAAGCCAAATTGTTCAGGAACACTGTTATTAATGATAGTGCTCTGATGAATAATAGCTTGAAATCATATGGGTCCTTATCAAAAGGACTAAAGGAATTAAATGTTTCCAAGTTATCCTCAGAACGGAAGTATGTGGAAAGTAAACTAAAGAAAACAAACATTCTAGTTCGTTGTGATTACAAACCAGAGACATGCTTGAAGGAGGAGTTAAAGAAATGGGAGATTCTTGCACTGTGGTTATGTTCAGACAAAAGTGATAACATTTCTGTTGAAGAAGATTCTTCTTTTGCGCACAATTTTTCCACTTCCGTAACTGCGGTACAGTCTCGTATGAGCAAACCCCTGACACAACGGAGTATGCTGACTGGTGATAAACACTTGACACGACAGAGCACACCAGTTGCTGGTAAACACATGATACAACACAGCACACCCCCTACTGTTAAATGCCTGACACAGCAGAGTACGCCAACTGCTGACACCCCTCTGACACAACAGAACACACCAGCACATCAGAACACACTGACTGCTTCTGGTGTATTTGCAGTGGAAGATGCTCCACATTTAATGGCTTACCCTAAAGAAATCCATCCACATGGATGTCTGATGCCAGTGGTGCCTTACTTTCAGCGTCATTACATGCATATGGATCCTGTTCTGTTTCAGCCAGACATGTTGAGCTGTCACTCACCATTGCAGTCCATGGCTGAGCTTTGGAATGTCTGTTGTTACAGGAATGCTAGTGGTTTTGCTTGTGCTAAATTGAATCACCCTTGTGTCTCACAGGGACTGCAGAATTACTCTTGCTCCTGCAGTCCCTGTGCTAGCACTAACCAAAGCAGTTGTAGACCACCTAAAAGAGAAGCAAAAGCGCAAATATCTTCTGTCAGGTCAGGTTCAAACAAATCTGCCAAACGGGTCTGGAAGAGAATTTTGGACACAGAAGATTCCTCTGATGATGTGGAGGCAGGAGATGAGCATAGGATACCACATAGAAGATTGTGCCTTAGGAATCACATAGTTAATTCCACATCCATTGCAGATACAGATAGTGAAGTTGAGGATAGAGTTGCAAGTAGAAGGGGAATTTATGCAGACAAACAAGACTACTCTGTAGACACAGATTCAGGAAGGAAAATGGCAATTAGACAATTAAGGAAGAGAACGAAAGTTCATATTAATGGCAGGGATTCTGCGCTTAGTATGAAAGGAAACAAACGGATGAGAGATTTTTCAGGTAATAAAAAAGAGAGTAGAACTTTTTCTGAGCTCAAGAAAAGAAAAAATAAATATAATGAAGGTGATGAGGAAAATGTCATAAAATTTATGTCACACAAAACAATGGGCCAGAAGTTGCCATTTCCCAAACTGAAGTGCAGGTCAAAACATCTGATGTGTAGACAATTGAGTGAGCATGTTGAAGAAGGTGATACACCGGGCATGAAAGTAGGTAATGAAGGTCAGGCCAGTCAGCATGGAGCTGTCAAACATGTGCAAGATTTTCCATTTGGGTCCCACAGTGTAGGTGTGGAGAATAATGTTCAACAGAAGACAGGAGATGTTGCTGCTACTGAGGAAGGACTGTGTAAGCGTTTATCACACACTGAGTTTGTCACTATACCAGATACCTGCACTGGTAAGGAGCAGCATGGTGGTAGAACTGCAGTAGATTTGCAGACTATCCAGGCACAGAATGTTTCTGACAGTTTGTTGAACAAGTGCAAGAGAAAGGCTTCCAATGTGTCTGCTAGCCAGGTTGAAAGCAGAATTACATATTGTTCATTTTCTGAGACACGGAAGCCCAAGAGGGTGAAAACAGGTTTTATAAGCAAGGGAAGTGGTGATTCAGTGACCAGCAATGATTCTGAAGCAACATCCAGTGTTGCATGGCATTCTATCTCAGAATCAAGCCCTGTGAAATATGCTACACGAATCTGTAGATCTTCTGCAAGTATTATCTTACCATCTGTGGAACAGCAAAGTCCAAATCATGAACATAAATTTTCTGCAGCAAACGAAAGATTTAAAGTGCTAAATATACCAGAAACAGGACAGGAGGTAGCTTCTGGAAATGCTGGTACACAAATAAGACTTAGCAAGTTGGAGAAGTTGAGGAGAAATCTCATGAAGGCCAAAAGGCCATCAAAGATAGCTACTGAATTAGCAAAACCTGTAAAATACAGGAAGTCACTTGTGCCAAGGTCTGCAAGCAGTTGTGCAGGTTCAGATTGCAAGAAACCAGGAGTAAGGAGACTGTCAGAAACTGCAAGGAAAGATAGTAAACCAGACTCAGATACCAGTGGCAGTAACCTGTTTTTCAGACCACCACATCAGAGTGCACAAACACCATCTCTGAAGGATGAGATGCCACCTACACAGCATGACACTGTAGCACCTAATATTGTAAATGAGCGTTTGAAGCACAGTAACAACAGTAACCCAGCGGCTGATCAAGTGTTGACCAGTAACTTGGTGACGGAGCAAGAACCAAATACAAGAAGAAAAATACACACTGAAGCTAATCATGCAGTAGACATAAGGAGTCAAGTATCAACTGACATTGTTCTTGATGATAAAATTCAAAGCTGTTCTCCGGACAGCATTCCCCTGAGCAGTCGTGTTATGCCAACTGTGAGCGCTCTATCTGAGGTTAATAATGCGTCAAAAGTGAAGGCCAAGTACACTCTGATGGGCAAGGTTCCCAAGGCTGTTGAAGTACCAGCACTTGCAGTTACTTATAAAGAAGGTTTATCTGAAGCAAGTGATACTCCAAAAACTACGGGGCTTGTTACTCTACCAGATGTACGTGCTAAAGCAGGTGACGTACCAGAATCTGAGATGGAAGTTTGTTCATCAGGTGTAGTTCATAAGACATGTGAAGAAGCAAGAGAGTTAGGAGCTGCTATAGTGCCTACCACGACTTCCAAGGTGGGGGATATGGAAGATGTAATGCTTCCTAACTTCTATCAGGCACTGGTACCATGTCGCATTTCACCTATCAGAGACACTGAGATTGGTGAGCTTCAGCTAAAAGCAGAAGTTAAGTCATCAGTACAAACTTTAGGTACTTTGCAAACTCCTGAGCTGCCAACTGCTACATTACCTACCACAGTTTCCAAGGCGGGTGATGAGGAAGATGTGCTTCCTAATTTCTATCAGGAACTGATGCCATGTCGCATTTCACCTATCAAAGACCCTGAGATTGGCGAGCTTCAGCTATGTTCAGAAGTTAAGTCATCGATACAAGCTTCAGATACAATGCGAACTGCTGAGGTGCCGAGTGCTGAATTGAGGACTGAATCGCCAGTGAGGACGACAAGAAGCTCCATGTACCAGACAACTGACAAACCTATAACGGGGGTGGAAAGCATGGAAACCAAAGGCATAGATAGAAAACTGTTTACAGGCTCTTTGCTTGAGTGGGTTCTAAAGGATTATGAAATTGAGTACAGAAAGAAGAAACCAAAGAAACGCAAATCCATGAAAGGTGAGTTTGGGGTTGGAGGTGAATATTAAGTGATTGTCATTTCGGTATTTACATCATTGTACGTACATTACAAAAAGAAAGCACATTAGGTTGAAGGTAGAAGCAGTGCAAGGGCAATTTAAAACAGACCTTGTTCTTATAGTGTATAATTTACATGCTTCTGTTCAGTTCAGAACCTGATTTTTTTCCCATCCTCTCCAAAAACCTAAGGTTCAAATATATAAAATATTTTCATGTTTTATAACATGGGTCTTTGTCTCAGGGAGGGTAAGACATCATGGTTGCGTGATTGTAAGGTGACCATGTTGCTGAGTTGCCTGTGTAGTGGCCGTGTTGTGAATCCACAGGGTGGTTTATGGGTGGAACCTTTAGATGGCACTTCCATGTTTTCTGTATTCTGTCACGGCACATAAACCTGCAGTATTGGTCTTTGCACTGTGGCAGATAAGCATTAATTTAAAATCAGCAATATATGCAGTTTGTAAGAATGAAGGACTGCCTGTATCATGATTGCATAACTTTTGTTTTATATGCATTGTAACATACAGACTTAAAATATGAGACATTCTGAATTTGTGATATCACTTCAAAGTGGCCACCATCCTCTCTTAGGCATTTTACAGTTTTTGTTGAAGCAGTAACTTATCGTGATAAATGTTCAAAGTGACCACCACCTTTTTGTAGTGAAGTTCACTGTTTTACAGTTTTTTTTTGAAGGAATAACTTCTCCTGGTATTTTTCCAAACACCATCTTCAAGAAACCTGTCCCACTCCTTAAAAGAGAACTCTTTGTCAGCTTGGCATCATAATGTCTGATCTGCACCATGGCATGGGATAGGCAACTGACAAACCATGGTTTGATTCCTGGAAGGGGTAAGAGATATTTTCTTTTCTGTTGCATCCAGACAAACTCCAGGGCCCCTCTCAGCCTCTGCTCAGTAGCTACTGAGGGTAAATCAACTGAGGCATGAACTGACCACTCCCCCTCATGTAATACCATGGTTAAACTATTCCTCTACTCCCTCAGTGTCATAACCCCAAATACCACACAATGCAGATCGTCACCACTCTGGAAACCCCGTGTCTGATGAAGGGATATTCTTGATCAGCTGAATAATGTCTGTCGAGGGAAGACCTTGTGATGCGGAGCTCATAATACTGTAATTAACTGAGACATTTTGATGCTCCACATTTTTTTGTGTTTTATATTTGCCATGGTACTGCATGCAAATGAGTACATACCCAGTAATGTCCGTTTGACTTTTTATATTTTTGTTCTAGCATGCCTCAGCATTTAGAAGAATTTCTGTATGTACAAGAAGGAACAAAGTAGATGTGTGTGTGTGTGTGTGTGTGTGTGTGTGTGTGTGTGTGTGTGTGTGTGTGTGTGTGATGTACCTATTTATGTATATGTGTGTTTTCCAGGAGTCAAACAGGCAAGGGAGACGAAGCAACAAGAGAAGGTAATGTTTAAGAAAGAGATACAGCAACTTTTATCGTCAAATGTCAGTAGCAGAAAATTCCAAGAGGTTCTAAAGAAATTTAGTGACCTGAAGTCAGAGTCAGCACCACTGGTCCTAGCAAAGTAAGTCTGAATTTAAAATACTGAGAGAGTCATTTTCAGATTTGCATTATGAACGTTCAGCATGCTTAGAAATCTTCAACACAGGTGAGTGCCAGAGCTGAATCATGTCGGTCTGGCTAAAGAAGACCCTTAGAGATCATGTCTGTTCAAGGATGTTTGGGCAGCTCAATCCAAATTCAGGGATGCTGGACATTTTATTTTCCGTCTGCTGTGAAAGACAGTCACATTTTTGCTGGTTGCTACAAGTAATTACTTCTGTACATCTGTTAACAACAGTTTTCAAATCATCAGCTTATCCAGTCATTTGACAGTAAGTTCACGCTTATACCTTCAAACGAGCATCTTAAAAGTAGACAGTAGGTGCTAAGTCACAAAATGAAGGCAGTGTGACCGTGTTTAGATAGTGTAGTCTATAATTTCAATGTCTGCCTCTGACAGTGTGTTCAAGAACCAGTGTCTGTGTGAAGTGAAATCCGTTAAATCGTGTGTGGTTCAGCATCAGAGGGCGGGGTGTGTATATGTGTGTTCCAGTGGCATAACATGTAACTGGTGTGCTCTTCATTACAGTAACTGGAGTCTAACTGTTTACTATAATCTTTAGATAATTGTGTAACACGCGAAGCATCACTGATGTGTATTTGGAATTTTTCAATCGTCACTTAGTATACAAACACAACGTTTCAAAAGCAGACTGCTTTTTAGAGCCTGCTTGACCTAGAATGTGGTGGTAGCTTATTATGTTGAAATGACTGTGCTGATGTAAAATACATTAGTGTCTGAAGTGTTGATGGTTGTATGAAAATGCTACTGTTGAACTGGACACCATGGAAAGTCTATACAGTTGGTATTGTCACATAGTCCTTCACAGAGACTGCTGCTTTTTTGCTTGTTCTGTGTTCATGAATTTCACTTGACTATCACTTGACTTAAGTGTTCAGGTGGCTGAAAAGAATCGAGTCCTAGACTTTGTGCAGACACAAAAGTAAAGTGCATATATACGCATTTTGAATCAACTGCAGTTTTTTTAATTAGAGTGTGCTGTAGAAGCATTGCTTTTGCTTTAATTATTTGCCTATTAACTGTGTCCTGTCTTACTTTAAGAAAGGACCCTTGCTTTTATGGAAGTAACATTGCAATATATAGTGGGTCATTGTGGGCTGCTGAGGTACATTATAGACTGAAAATTAAATGTATTGTCATTGTACAGATCTTTTTCAGACAGATCTCCCTAATTTTATCATCAGATTTTAGTGGTGGGCTTGCTTTTATATGAAGAACTGGAAATAACTAGAATGTCCTATTCATACAAAGAAGCTTGAAATGCTTGTAGGTTCAGCTTTTTCACCGTCATTCTGTAGTAGAACTTCAGAAACTTCATTTGTGGTTTTTTGTTTGTTACTGTTCCAGGTGTCTCAAAATGACAGTGTTTTCCTGTGTGATTGTGTTGATTTCAGGATTATAGTAAAAGTTGTGAGCGATGACATTAAGGACCAGCTGAATTATGGACAGAATCACAGTGCTCCTCCACTGACACCAACGCAGCAGTTCTTGGTGACACTGGTCTTCATGTTACAGTCACAACATGAACAGTACAAAGCTCTGTTGGAAACCATCCTGTTGGGCATAGAGTATCAGCTATTTAGGCTTGGACATGTACCAAATGTTAGTATCATGTAATGGCTCACAGTTTGAGGGAAACAGTAACTTTAAAGGTCTTGATTATAAAATAAACATATAAAATGACACTTGCCATAGTAGTACAACATTGAATCACCCCACATGCAACATATTTGATTGATTATGTGGTTGCATATGTAATAAGCAGCATTTGTGTTTCTGTTAGAATGCTTTGTCTGACAGGAACTTACAAAATGTGGCATCACGTATTGCGAAATACATTTTGGAGGGGTGAAGTTTTTTCCTGTCCCAACATTCTTACAGGGATAGTTCTGTGCACCTCTTCCTTGCAATTTTTTATTTGTGTACAGTTTTAGTTTATTTGTTAAGCAATGAATGTAGCAGTGTAGTCAGTACTGATGTGGTTTAAAGAGCCCAATGGCTGCCGTTGTGGCAAAACTTAATATTATAGTTCAGTGCAGACATAAGAAGTTGAACAAAGGTTGTGCTGCTCCATAGTTGGCTGGTGCAGCTGATTAGCCAGAAAACGCTGAGGGAAAAGATCAGTTTTGGAAATTAAGCATAGGTGGAATGAAAATATGAAATCAGATGTTAAATACGTAGCATGTTAGGGAATAGACTGGATTCACCCGACTTAATACAGGCTGGGTTCTGTAGAAAATGACTAGAGGAGCAGTTTTTCAAGAAATATCCTGTGGTGTAGAATGTGTTACTTGGTTTTGCTGTCAGGGTTTGTTTGTGTGTTTGTCTGTTCCTCGGAACAGTATGGGACCTAAAGACCAGCTATGGTCTTCCTCAGCTGCTGTGGGCTAATGGAGCCAAATGATGGGCTGGTGTTTTAAAGCATATCATTACTCTTTCCTTCCATATGGGCTGAAAAATTTGTACTAATAGAATTGTTGCACACCAAGTGTAATTTCTCTCCTTTGCCACTAGGTTGCACGTGCATGTTCTCTGGCTAGATTCTATGCGGCACTGTGCTTGGTACACCGAGACAAGCTGCGAATCCAGGCCTTCTGCTATGATGCCATGTACTCCCTTAACTACAAAGCATTCCCTTTGCTGTTCACTGTATACACTACATATCCAGATGCTCTGCCACATGCTGATGTGGGGAAAGGTAAGGGAGGTAGTTCACTGCGTAGATGTTTTCAAACATTTTAGTTTGCAGAACATTTGTATGAACAAAAGTTACAGATAGAACTCTAAATTGATACTGAAATCTTTACGAGGACATACGAAGATAAAAAGTGTAGGTAACTGCAAATTAAAACAGCATGAACCATGGTTTGGCAATGTTTTCTAAAATTCTTGAATTTAGGAAAGCAGGTTAAATTGCAGTGGGTGCAGAGTTATTCCACATAAATGAAGACAGGTTGAACAATCTAAGTGTAATGTAGTACATATGTCAGGATCAAAAACAGGAAGTCTTTAAAAGACAGCATTAATGAGGATCTTGAAATAAATAGTACAGGCAAAAATATTGGACTCATTTGGAAGCATAAGTGAATTTAAGAAGGATTACCAAGATGGAACTATCTTCGTAAAGGATCAAAATGGTGACCTGCAGTGAAAGTGTGTCGTAATCGGAGATTGTAATTGGATGAAATTTATCTCTGTAGCAGATACTTATAGCTAGAATGCATGTAACCTTGAGGGAAGACAAAGGAACTGTGGTTGATGTGAGGGTAAAGGGCTGCATAAGTAAGTGTTAAAGAAAGCACTCGGTGGACTTTGACTGGGGGTGAGAAACAGTGATCTCAACCAGAGCAGTGTGGTTAACAAATCAGTAGCAGTGTCCCCAACTGAGCGGTATGGTTAACAAATCAGTAGCAGTGCCCTCAACCAGAGCAGTATGGTTAACAAATCAACAGGAGAAGTATGGTCAACAAATCAGTAACTAAAACTACTTCCTTCCATATTGCTGCCAGTGCACAAGAATCAGCCTCAGTATTGATTGATCTTGAATTAATATTTGCAGTTGATACAGTATAATTAAGTAACCAGTAAATCAGTTAAAGCTTTTCTGTTCTCATTATGTATTACTGTCCTTGTTGCAGACATTCTGTTGGTAAGGACCATGAGCTGTCTTATTCTGACACAGTCACTGGGCAAGAACCAGTTTGAGTACAGGATCAAGGATCTCAAGGGCCTTCTGCAGACACGCTATGGTTACAGTCTGGGGGTGCCGACAACTGAACAATTACTTTGTCTGCTGCTGGATCGGTTAAGGAACTCTGGTTTGTAGTTAATGAAAGAATTGTGTTTTTGATGTCTAGATTTCTAGTAGATAAATATGTCTTAATGTCCTTGAATATGAAAAGTGGGTTTCAGAATTCTTTTTATCTGGCATTTAAATGTTTACATTCTATATAGATACAGATCACCTATTTGAAAAACTGAGAGCACTTTACATGAAAATGGAGAAAGACCTATGATTCTGTCGTGCATAGCCCAAGTGATTTTTATTAAATCTCACTCACCTATAGTATTTTCTGTGTATGAAACAAGTGTCCTAAATGTGATGTCTGGGAATTCTTTTGCTTATCATAGGAAAGGTCTGAACGGTGTTTTTATGAAGATCTTCTGCCTCTCCTATGAAGTGAAAAAGTAGTAGTAGTAAAAGAAGCATGACTCTTAACAGGAATTAGTAATGTGATCGTGTGTGTGTGTGCACGTGCGCGTGCGTGTGAGCATGCGTGAATGCATGTGTGAGAAAGTGAGCGAGCCAAGCATGCTAACCTGTGAGCTGAATTTAATTTTTTTTGTTAGTGTTGCACATTGGACATAGTTAATCTAGAGCTGGGAGTCTGTGCAGTAGAAAAATAGGCTTTATGAGTTCTGTGTAGAGCTGTATGTATATATACTGGATTAATATCTGATTTATTTATATATGTCTTCAGGCGTTCACAATGACAAAATTGTATGAACTCTTCTCGGGCTGATAGCCATGTCAGTTGTTTAAAAACCTCAGACTTTTCAGAGACACTCACTTTCCCTGAGGATGGGGACAGAGTGTGTCTCTGAAACGTCCGAGGTTTTTAAACAACTGACACGGCTATCAGCCCAAGAAGAGTTCATACAATCTATTTTATTGTTATATTTGTAAATTATTAATAAAGAAAATACCTTTCCTCTAACACTAAAGGTAAAGGTAAAGGTAAAGCTTTCTTGTAAGAAGCCATGAAGACCCACGGGGGGGATGGAATGTTGGGCTTCCATCGTTACTTTGACGTTCGACACAGCTAGGACAGCAGAGTTGTCAGCTCTATGTGCCAACTGCACTTTACCCCCAAGGAAATTCCTTAGTAGTCATTTCTGTTAGAGGCTGAGTGGACCCCAGGCCTACTGAATGTGAGTGAATGGAATAGGTTATGTAAAGATTTCCAAGGGCCCTACTGGGAATCGAGCCCATAACCTCCCATTGTGGGGCGCAGTGCCTCAACCAACCGCGCTTGTCCCCACTAACAGTAAAAAGACTAGATAAGCTGAACATGAACAATGCCTGGAAGCCTGTAAAATAATTATAATGTGGCTGTTTATTATGTACATATTTTTTTATTTATCGTTTATGTAACAGTGTTAGTAACCGAAGCTACATAGCATCAAATGGTTTTGATGATAATGAAATTGGAAAGGTTGTGGAACTGGTTGTGGCCTAGTGTAAGAAACTGTCCCAGTGTTTGCCTGGAGGGACAGAAGAAAACCATAAAAACCTTAGTTGGCTTAATTATTATCTCAGCTAAGATTTAAACCAGGCACATCCCAAGTACAGATGAGAAGGATTGTCACTTCAGCTGACTTTCTTCACGGTAACTGGCACTGATGTTCTGATTACAGACAGTCACATGGAAGGCCTGCAAGCATCACTTATTCTGCTGGCTAAACGTATGGGCTGGGACACAACTTACAGGCAGCTGCTATGTCACAAGCTTATCCCACTGGTAGATGAGTGGAAGGCGGGTGCAGTGAGTGATCGGACAATTGTAGAAGTCATCATCATCATGGGTATGTTTGATGAGGATAACCTAAAATGGAGAACAGAGTATAATTGTGATTACCAGTGCTGCCCTGGCCTTCATGTGTCCTGTCTGTGGAGGAAACTTTCAAACAGAGTTGAGGCTTAGTTTGTGGAGTAAACGTGTGAAGTGTTCTGGCTTCCAGTGTGTTACTGGATCTTCAAGCAATTATTTGCCCATCGGATTGAATTACATTTTTGACATGGTTAAAAAACTTATTCTAACATACAATCCTCTTTGATCAGCTAAGAGTCGTCTGGTTAACTGCCCAGTCCTTCCCATTTTTGTTCTTTTTCCCCTTATTATTTGTGCATTATATTGTCAGGCATACTTGCGGAATGTAACCAGTACCATGTACAAAATTCTGTTAGCAGAGCCTGAGGAGTAATGCTTTCCTACACAAGATGGCAGAATGCGATGGAATTTTGAAGTTTTTGTGCACAAAATATGTATATGTACATACTTTATTTACCTCACCTTCATACCTGCATAAACTGACATGCCTAATCACAGAAGGAAAGGGCTGCGCAGATGTAGTATAACTTACGGTGTTGACAGTGTTGGAATTCTTTAGAGTTAGCTTCTTCCACAAGTAATTAATTATACGTGCTTGGATGAATTTGTGCAAGTTGAAGTCTCAAGAGCATGTGTAATGAAAGCATCCCGTTACTTAATTAAAAAATGTGCTGCTGTACATACATTGTTTCTTACAGGTTACATTACAAGATGCTTCCCAACTGAGGAGGCGAAAGTTCAGGTGCAGGCAGTGTTGCACTTCTTGGGTGCTATATTACTGGAACAGAATGGTAAGTAGATAATTTTGTTTTCATATACTTTACTGGATGTACCATCCTCCTTTGAACATGAGTATATACTCGAAGTAAATAAGAAATTACTCAAACTAAGTAAGAATTTCAAAAACTTTTAGAAACAACATGAAGGACATACAATCAAGAAGCATATATGAGATATATATGAAATATTACATTCCAGTGCCACATAAAATTTGTAATAGCCCATACAATTTGTGTGATCTTGCAAATTTTAAGTTATTTCTATGCATTTTTGCTTGTGTGTTGAAAGTCATATACAGTGTAACTCGCTTAAGAAGAACCCGATTAAGAAAATTTCCCACCTAAGAAGTCAGGATAAAAAAGCACTAGAATTCTCCCATTTCATTAAAATTACCCTTTTAAGAAATTTCCCGCTTAAGAAGTAGGATTTTCTTGGAATTTTCAAAATTTTCTTAATAGGGTTTCACTGTATTTTAATGCCTCGGGATGTTCCACGCAACCAAAACGTGTAGCATCCATTAACAAAACTAATAAAACTTGGTTGTGGTTGACAGTAATACTTGTGTCACGGTTGATATGCTTTACCACAATGGGATGAATTCCACAAAAATTCTTTACACTGATAAATATTTAGGAAATGATACTGAAGATAGACAGTGAAATGCGTGTATATCATCATATAAAATGCCCATTACTCTTGCCTGATTTTAACCGGAGTTGACAGATTTTAATGAGTTTGTTAGAACTTCCATTGTCAGAGTTCACAAAAATATGTTGAGCAGTGGAAGTGGTGTTAAAGGTGGATAGACAGACAGACAGACAGACACACATGGAAAAATTAGTATGTACATTTTTGCAACTTTCTGTTATAAATGGATTTAAAATCCCAAAAATTAGCTTACTAGCCTGTAGTTTTGACAGCACCAAATAACCTGTTGGTGCTAGAGTGCTGGTAATGGGAGGTAAAATGTATGAAGCGTGCTCAGTGGAGTGAAGTGCGTGCAACGTTTCATGAAGATCATTCTGTTTAAAATTAAAAGAAGGGAAGGGGACTAACAAACAAATAAATAAACAGATGAATCCAGTCTGCACCCTTCCACCCTATATTTTGCGTGTGCCGCTCAGCTTTTGGTCTCTTCACTCAGTTCTCACAAAAAAATCAGTCACAGCCAACTCTGTTTTCATCTCTTTATTTGGAGATATTGAGCTACAAGTTTCGGCCTGTTATGGCCATCATCAGGCTCCTCTAAAAAACATGAACATTGAAACTCTACTTTCAGAAATGGAAGGCCTTCCTCTTCACAATGGGGCTAAAATATACAGCATTGTATATTCAGTGAACCTGATAGACTACCGATTAATTTAAAACTAGCAGAATATGCTGCTGTTGAGAATGAGGATTCTGCAGACAAGAACCCCTCTTACTTCCACATTGAAACAAATAGAATGTTTAAAACAGATATTGGTTTTTACAAGTGTTCAGTGTAGCAGTAATACTGTATCTGATCTTAGTTGTTGTCACGACAGGGGGTCACAGCATAGCCTGAAACTCAACACCACTGGTAGCCATAGCATACCTCAAAACTTTGAGTTCTCAGAGTATGTTGGTATAAGAGCATTTTTAATGAGTATTTCCACCTCAGTTATCATTCTTCTTGGTTTATTGGTAGAGGCATTGTCATATTGATTCTTGGCTGTATAATTGCATGCAACAGTGGCACAAACAGTTAAAGAATCAAACAGTTACTTTTTGGAAATATTTTAACAATATGGATATGTGAGTTTTTGAGATATGCCACAGTTGTTAGGTGCCTCCTTCTGCAGATATTGTTGAATCTTTTTGTCACATACATTTCTACATTTGCGTGTATGACAACTTCCTGTTTTAATGAAAATAAAAAAAGTAAAATGTGAACTTTGTTGTATAGTCTGGTAAATTCAGTAGTCTGATTTGTCTGTCTCTAAAGAAATAGAATGAGAGGGCATGGACTGGATTGATTTGGCTCAGCAGAGGAACAAGTGGCAGGCCTTACGAACACAGTCAGGGACCTGTAGGTTTCATAAAATACAGAGAAATGTGTGACTAGCTGAGGAACTGTTAGCTTTTCAAGAAGGACTGTGCTTCTTTAAGTCAGTTACTTAGTTGTGAAGGGCTCCAGTTGCAGGTCTGTGAGCATGTTGAGAAAGCTCTGGCTTGCATGAAGATGGTATTTCTTGATCAGCTTAATTAAGTGTTCAAAGAAGGCTTTGTACCATAAAGACACGTGATCTAACAGTCACAGTCTGTTTCAGTTCCCATTGACGTGCAAGAGGCTGCTGCTGCCAGTCTGCTTCGACTGTCGCGACACAACTTCTTTTATGTCAGTGATTTGTTGGTGAAGTGGCAACCCAGTGGTGGCAGCATATCAGACAGTCTTCTAAGGGAAATGCTGCCCTTCTTACAGTTAAGAAACCCCAAATGGTGGCACACCTTCTTGAAGAGAAAACAAATTCACCTTTGACAGTGACTGAATAACCTAGATCACCAAAAATCATTGTGGATTATGTAATTAAGGATGAGATTCTTATGGTTAAGTGAGAACAGCGTATCCCTTTGAAAAAAGTGTAGTATCAGTCCCTGACACAGGGATGGCAGTGCTTTTCTTATGGGTGTAAATTACATTACATTTGTGTGTGTACCATGAAACCATGTGATTTTGAAAGTAAAGAACACTTTGGTAAAGTATCACAGTGTACGTCTGCAATCTTGTTAACTCTTGTGCCAGTCTTCCTGTCCATGAAATTAAGTGTGTACATAAAGACAAGTGTAAAAGCAGGTTTAGATTCTTTCTTCATGTCAGTGCAGTAATGAAGCCAGCTTCGTTCTGCTGGCTTCAGATCTTAGCTGATGTTAAGTGAACTGGCACCAGTTGTTTACGGTGTAATGTACTGTCTACTGAAGTAATTGTTTTGCCAAAAATACATAAAGGCTGTCATGTCTTTAATTTTTTGTTATAAGGGCACTGCTGTGCTTCCTGCATTTGCAGTCATTTTTTTGTCATACTCTTAACTTGTGTTTAACCTTCTAACCTGATATTTATTCCCATTCCATCTTTCAGAAGGTGGCATTGCTGATTTTTCCTCATTTGTGGTGGGTACTGACAAATGCTGGGACCTGTTAACTGTTCGCTATATTTTCAGTTTCTGTAACAGTGTTGAGTGTTGAAGGTGATCTGTGAAGTGTAAGTTTACAGATGGCACAGGAACAAAACAGTAAGACATGAAAATAAACAATACTATAAGCGCTCAGTTACTATTAATTGAGCGACTCTTGATGATTATTGCAAGGCTGTCAGGTTAGTCAGGTTTAGCTCTGTTATATGAACACATTTATGATATGTATTGTTTGAACTCCAGATATAGCACATTTTACGCCACAACATAGAATATGACCTTCGTATTCGTTGACTGATACCACTGCTTTCGAGGGGCTTGGATATTTTCTTTTTTATGAGTGGTTTGTCAGTCATACTGGCGTTTTTTGAACTGTTGTTTTTCTGTGACCAGTATTTAAAAATTAACTTATGTATTTATAAATGTATAAAACATTTTTGTGTATGAGAGACTGTGTCAATACTTAAAATTGTGATCATCACTGACATTTTCTGTTTTTCTTTGTCCCTAATGAGCTAATGTTGAGAGTGACTTCTCATTTGCATGTAAAAATTCACTTTTTTGTGGTTAATTCTAGTTATTAAATCATTATGAGTGTTTGTATCCTAGTTTTATTCTCTTTTCATCAGATACTGTTCTTTATTTCTTCCCAGTACTAAGCAAGATTTGTGAGGTTTAGGGCAGCATTTAATATTTTGCATTACATTTTGATGTGAGCGGAAATGTGTAGGAGAAAATGTAAGGTAAAATAATATTTCATAATTAGTGCATTTAGTAGGTTTCTAATAATTTTGATGTCGCTAGTTTTTTAGTGCCGGCATGAATAGAGAGGGTGTGATGAATGTCATACTCTATAGTGCCATAAATTACCACCAGGAGCATGCTTTGCACACAGCCAGTGATCCGTGCCGGCTACATTAACGTACGAAGGCGCCGCATATGACGTAGTTTCCCAGAGTTCCCAGACTGTACTCTGTGGTTGTAGGTATTAATCTGTGCGCTAATCCATGTGACGGTGTGACCTTGGTGCAGTGAATATGTCAAAAGACAAGTGAAATAAATTAAGCAGTGCCTGGCGTTTTTACTGACTTAGGAAGGGGTTATAGTTGTAGATGCAAGGAATTAGTGCCCAAATTAGGTAGCTAGAATGTTTAACGTGTTTGGAAAGAAGCCTACTGTAGAAGGTACGGTAGAGAGGTTATGTCGTTTTGTTTGCATGTATTTGGCGGCGTTACAGGTGAACAGATACGTGTACTTGAAATTAGTTTTGTATATGTGATGACACCGTTTTACAGAACAACAGCGTGGAACTGAAAGAGTACTGAGGAAAGTGGGACGTGACATCGAACGTGACAGAAGGGGACTGGAAAAGGAAGAAAAGAAACTAGTAAGTGTGAAATAGAGTAATTTTTTACCTTTGGTAAACTACTGAAGGACTGGGAGTAAATTATTTCGCCATTTTTGTAAGACATGTCGCTCATGAAACATCAATTTTTTGTAACCCACACAATTCATCAAACTGAGGTTTCTGTGTTACTGGACAGCTCGGTTACAAACACACATTTTGTCAAAGTGTTGTGTTCACAAAAAAAAAAAGCTTGTTCTTATACGTTCGTAAAAACATAACATGCCTAAGTGTTGGTCTATTAAGGATCGGTCGAGTATTTTCTGTCTCTTGTAAAATTATGTTTCAGTGGGTTATGACAAATTGTTCTTTCATGACCGATATTTGAAATGTAATTTGTATAAATTATGTATTGGGTAATCTTAATTGTACCCATTTATCAGAATGGAGACAGATTTTATAAGGCATAGGACAAGATATTATCCAAACCATTCCAACTTAGGTATCATAATAGATCAGCATTGCAATTAATAGTTCTAAGGCAGTCATTCTATGAAGAGACTGCCATTTGGTAGTCCAAACTTTCATTTCTTTTATGTACAGTGTTGGGTCCATGGTCATTGTGAACTCACAGAACATTAGCTCTGCAGCCATCCCATTCCATCAAGCCTTAAGCTCGCATCAACAATGAAATCATACTCAAGCAAATACTGTTGATTAAGTAGTATTCACTGATGCCAACCAGGAGATAAAAGAACATTTCTGATGTCACACATGTACTATCGCATTATATAGTTTGTGCGGTTAAGTTTCGTTAGGTGACCTTAGTTTGCTGTATAATATATAATGTGATATGATGTAACATCATTTGTGCTTACCGTAGTTTATACAAGGTGCATAACTTCTGTAACTCTTATTTTCAAGAAACAATAAGGATATTTATCATTTTCATTTATTCTGTGAACTTTGGTATCTATGTTATCTGAGGCATGTTTGTCTTGCATTTGTGTAAATGTTCACCTTTGCAGAGAAATGTGGAAGTTAACTAGTTTAACACATGGCTCTGTAATAACTGTGTATAACTTCTTGCTGTGTAATGTGTTTGTTTGGTGATGTCATACATAGGGCAGTTTTAAGTGAATTCTCTTTTTATGAAAAAATTTGGTAAGAAAATGGAGAATTTGTTGCAAGGCACTCTGCTGCAGTGTAGTAACAGACCATTCTGCTGCATCTGTTCTGATATAATGCCATCCATTGTGCTTTGTAAAACTGATTAAGAAAGTAATCTAAGCGTCTTAATTTTAGTATAGGAAACAGTCAACAGCCAACATTATTTTGTACCTCATGTTATTCAGTTAGAGGTTGGAGCGACCAGTTTCGGTCTACATAAAGACCATCATCAGGCTGTACTTCAAAATCATTGATATTGCAACTCTACCTATCAAAGAAGGGAATGCCTTCGCTTTTACAGTAGGTTAAAAATATACATGAATGTATATATATATATATATAAAACAATATGAGATAAAAATGTATAAGAATGAAATAAAGGTAGGCATGTCTAAGAAGTATGCACATAAATGAGATACAGGGTACTATTGTGGTTGACCATAGGAGGACATATATAACATTAAACTTCCATATTAATGGCATCCATCTGCGTTCTGCTTTGAATTTCCATTTGTTGGTGTGTCATGATTGCAGAGCTTGGTGTATTCTTTTCCAGGGTTTCATTTCGGTCTTATTATCTTTTAACATCAGTTTTGAATCCAAGCCTGGGTGGAGCTTTCTGTATTCCGTTTTGGGTTATTGTTATTTCCTGTGCGCCTGTGGAGCAGGTAGTGTTAAACATCCGTGCTGAGTATACGGGTCCTCAAATGGACTCTGTACTGTGTTTGTCCTCGTGGTTTATGGTCAACTGAACTAGTGTAGCATCTTAAGTTAGAAAACGTTATGTCATGCACTCTTGAAAATGTGTTACCAGAGAGACATCATGTAGAGTGCAAAGGAATTAAGTTCGTATAACATTAACCTTTTCAAGCCTAGCGGTAACTTTACGTACCATCAGGAGTAACATTCAAAAATTGTAGGTAGTGCTCACATTGTGTTTATGTGTGTTGTGCGGATCTCAGAACAAACAGCGCCTTTTGCTTTATACAGCATTAACTGATTGGTTTTTATAACCGAAGTGGAGAGTGTTTACAGCGCGGTACGCACTGAGTCCTTATATAAAACAGACACGCTTCGTCTTTAAAGGGTTAAAGAGTTGTAAGTTGTATTTAATGGTGCATGTGTATGTTAAACTGTTGACAGTACAATTTTGTGGAAAATATAATGTTTAAAAATAGAATCAATTAGTTTGAGCTTATTTATTTGTCTGTCTGCAACTCTGTGACCTTATATAGAAGATGAAAACAGGTTAAGCTGTCCTTTTCCATATACAGGGAGTAGGCGCATAACTCAATTTATTCTTAACCTCACCACTGGATGGAGGTGAGTGGTCACGTTTATGCCCTTGCCACATTGTTTCTGGGAAGGAGCCCCGGTACCCATTGAATCTGAGGCTGAGTGGGCCCCAGAGCTGATCTGGATGTTTTGGAGAAGACAGAAGTCTCTTTTCCTTGCCAGGATTTCAGCTGCGGACTGTCTGGCCCATAGCTTAGTCACTAGGCTAACTGTGCTATGTGGGCTTCCAGTCTTATGTTGATACTTTTGAAATTTGCAACAGGAGTTTAAACTAAAACTTTCGTCAACCAGATTTCGCTTTTCAGTCACATTGCTTCATCAGTTGCCAACAGTTGATAATGAAAATTCCGGTGTTACCTCTTTTTCCTATAAAACCAGTTTCTTACATACTGTTTTTGTATACTGTTTTTACTCCCCTTTTTACTTTCCTAACTTTTATGACATATGGTGTGTATTGAAGGTATCAGATTTTGATTTGGGGCTTGTCTTTCCGTAGGTGTTTATAATTTCCAGAGCTAGAGACCGATGTACGTATGGCATAATGCTTTTATTTGTAATGTGCTACTTGTTTTGCCATTCATCCTGCTGATTATACCATTAGTGTCTTTTATTGAAACAACTGGGGCTGTCAGTAATGAAATCGTTTACCTCTGTGGTTACTACAACTGTTGTCAGTTATTTATTTTTTATTTAAACATGGTTTGTTTAACAGCAGTATCAATGTATCAGACTATATAGCATCAAGTGTTTGGATGTTTGGTGACCAGTGAATGTCAAAAGCTATGAAAGAAACAGTTGTGACCTGGTTTGACGTGCTGCCCTACTTTGACTGAGGAAAGCCATGGAGGATCTTGGTGAGAATAGCCTGTCTGAAATGACATTTAAAAATTAGACCTCATAAACATGTAGCAGGAGTACTGCATGCTTGACTGCAACATTTGGTGTCGCAACTCCAGACACACGTTATTTACCCCTCATTACCCCTGTGCGTCAATTAACCAGCAGATCACAGATTGGAGAATTTGTTGAATTTAACGGTTTAATTCACATTTCATTAGCTGTGATTGTAACAGTATTGTCTCTTTTTCAGGAATTGGAAATTAAGAAGTTGGCAAAAGAAGGCAACCATGAGGGATGTAAAATTCTAGCAAAGCAACTCATACAGTTGAGAAAACAGAAAACAAGGACATATGCAGCAGGCAGTAAGGTATGGGTGATATTTTGTCACATTCTAGTTCATATATATGTCACGTGGATTGAGTGGTCTACCATTTGTCACACTGTGTTTGAAGTAAAGTGAATGTGTTGTAGTGGGATGGATGGTTGGTTGGATACAATAAAAACATGTGTCCCTCATAAGAGAAATCGCGCAAGCACCTTTCAGTGTGTCACCTGTTTGTGAAATGACAGGAATGCAGATTGTTAAACCTGACCGCTGAAAACCATGCCATCGCACTTCATTCTGCTTGTCTGTGGAATGTATATGACAGACACAGCAGGGAAGTAAAGATAAAATGCTGGCCTGATATTGACTGCCATCTGTGAAATTTGCTATAAGGGCAGCTTACACAGTGTCTTCTTTTTTTCTTGCAGTAGAAACATGTGCAGTCAGAAAATCAGTAGAGTAACAGTTGTATAAACTGTCATGTAATATAAGTATTTTATTCGCATTTCAGATGTGGCAGATTGATTGTTCATGCAGCATGCATTTTTCTTTCTTTGCTACTGCCATTGCTGCTTTGTGAGAGAGGTTTTTCCCTTTTCATAATACATAATGTCTTGGCTGTGTTATATCCCCTCATACATATTATGAACACAGCATAATGCTAGACACTGTCATTGGACCTTATTTAATAGCAACCAAAGCTTACAACAGTTGTGTACTAACATCCGTGTTTTTCTTTATTATGTACCATTACAGGTTCAGAGTATTGGAGTGTCTAATAAAACCATGGGAGCTAACATAAAGTTAGCAAATGCAATGAGCACTACTGCCAAAACAATGACAGACACGAACAAAATTATGAAGCCAGAGCAGGTTGCAGCTGACATGCGGGCCTTCAGTCAGGCGTCCACAAAGATGGACATGACTGATGAAATGAGTAAGTACAATCTGAAATTGTCTGACAGCATGACACATACTAGCCAATCGCATACTAAGATTTGTAACAGTGGTTGTTTGTTCATTATCCTGCAGATACAAGTGTACCTTTTATTGTGTCCCTGAGCACAGCAACTTTATCACACTGAAAGCCTGGATCTGCCAGGACGTCCTGTGACAGCTGGCCATGCTGTGGGATATGATGAAAGGGATTTTCCAATGGCCACATATCCTAGTCTTGAAGAAAACTCTCTTGTCTTCAGATTGGTTGTATATTATGTAATGATGCTGAACTGATTGGCACTTTGGTCTTACATTTGACTTGTATTTGAGATTAAACCAATTCAAATCTCATCACCTTGGCAGCTGATTGAAAATGTTGGTAGTTTCTTGTAGTCTGTTCTTCAGAAAGGTGTGATACAGTGTTAAGTGACATAACTGTTTGCTCCCGTTTGATCATTTAAGTCATCCTGCATTGTCTATTTAATAGTTCTCCTGATCTCACATTTGATACACTGTCATGATTTTGGTTCTAGTAAATGAAACCTTGGATGACTTACTGACAGAGTCAGGGGATGAAGAGGAGGGAGATAAGGTTGTTCAACAAGTGTTGGATGAGATTGGCATTGAGATATCTGGGAAGATGGCTGCTGCACCAACTGCTTACCGTGGGAAACTTGGCGAGAGCTCCAAATCACAGTTGCCAACAGATGAAGAGATAGAAGCACAGCTTGCAAAGCTGAAGACATAGCTCTGACTTTGCAATCAGCTGCTTCTGTTTACATTTCTTAAGCACTGAAGGTAGCTGAATGGCTCAGATTAATTAAGAAACTATCATATATTTAACTAATAACCTGCAAATAAAAATTATGTATTTCTTGAAAGGACTATTTCCTTCCTGCAAAAACGTGAAGAGTCTTTCTGGTTTTATTATTCTTCATTATGTAAAGTAAAACACTTCATTGACATTTAACTGTTTAAAGCCTAGTGGTAACTTTATGTACCACCAGGTTTAACAATCAACAATTCTGCTTGGTGCTTACATTGCGTTTATGTGTTTTGTGTTGATCTCAGAACAAACAGCAACTTTTGCCTTATAAAACATTAAGAGATTGGTTTTTTGTAACCAAAGTGGAGAGTGTTTACTGTGCGGTACGCACTGAGTCGTTATATGAAAGAGGTACGCTTTGTCTTTAAAGGGTTAATTCAGCATATCCCCAACAGATGACAGAATCATTAAACTGTTACAGTATGCGTTTTACTTGGAGGCTTCAGAGCTTAACCCACTACAAGTTTTTGTTGCTGTACCAGCTATATTTGTAATTCCTTGTTTTGTCCTTTGTTAAGGTTTGTCTGAACCTAGACATCCATTAATCCCTGTACATTGTGGGCACTCAGTAAACGAACCCACACTTCCTTCGTAAAAGGCCGGTATCTAACCACCTCACCCAAGGCACAACCTACTGTCTTCTGGAATATGACACTGTGTAATCTGGTAGATAGGTACTGATGCTTCGAATGAACATGATGCCTGAGTCATCTACCTTGCAATCAGTCGGTCGTGATTACTTTGATATTTCCATGTGATGGTGACCAAAAGTGGTTGAAACATAATGGACATTTTGTTATAAAGTGTATATAACTGAACAGTTGTGTTGACAGTTTATGTGCAGGATATGTCCTTATAGTAACAACATATTTGTTTTTTGTAGCTTTTTCACAGATTTGAGCCACAGTTTATAGTGGGTAGAGTCTCCATTGCAGCTGGCGTAAAAACGTTTTTTGTTCTATATTACCATCTTGTGAGCAATTGTGTTTCAGCTTTGTTGTTTGACAAAATACACCTTTATCGCCAGAACTACACCATTGGTAACAGTGGCGATCTATTGTAATAAACCAACTGCTAATTGTGGTGTCGATGTGAGTTCGTTTTGTAAATATTGTCACTGAAATTATTTCATAATGTTTCCTTTCCTGTGATCTCATCTAAATGACTAAACAAGGAAGAATTTTGGAGATTGGTCCAGCCAAAAGAATAGAGACCATTAAAAATAGAACCCCATGAGCACTGAGTCAAGATATCCCATTGTCACATCTGCCAGGGGATCCACTCTGCAGAGAACTCCATGGGCTGCTACTGGAATGACTGCACCATTACGGTTGTAATGCCATTATCTGACGTCTGATGTCACAATTGACACACAGGGGTATCATGGAATCCTCCAAGATGTCTTTATCTAATCCAAATGTCGGCTGTATGGTGGATGGTCCAGAATCTTTAAGCATGTTGGGTGCAGCATGTCCTGGCTGGTGCAGGTCACACAATGTTGAGCCAAGATGACATCCCCAGTAGCATGGCAGGACGTTCTCTGTTCATGGTGGAATGAAAGTGTTGAAGCATTCGTCAGTAATGTTCACAGATGGTGATATTAGGGTATGGCATTAAAGGGCTGTAGATTCAGGTCGGACAAAGACATCAAGGCTGTCATGGTGCAGTGGTTCCAGCAGCAGCCATGGGTGTTTTTTGTGGAGGGGATTTATCAGCTGATTTGTCAGTGGGCTGAATCTCGCTCAGTGCCCATAGGAACTGTTTTAATGACCTGTACTCCTTCCCTCAGTGTAATCTCTAAACAGGTTTCTTTTGAACAAGCTTTGTAGTTGCTGCAAATGTGATGGTATGAAACGAAACTGCGCTGCGGTAGACTAAGAGCAACTTTGACATGTGGTTTCTTAAGTGTCTGGGGTTTAGCGTTTCATTGTGAACGTACTTTTGAGTTTAATGTTAGACATCAAATTAAATTTGACAGGTTACATGTTTCAAGATAAATGAATTGTGTTACATGGAATATGTACTCTAATTACGCATTACCTACATTTTTCTTGCTTGTGTTATTGAGTAGTTTGAGTTTCTGCCCTCAGCATTCTCGTGGTCAAATTAAGGTAAAGATTAAGTTGTAGTACTTTCAGAAGTACTGTGCAAAGAAGGTGGATGGGGGCGGTGAGGTATAGTTCCAAGTGTTATTAACCTGAATACTAGAAGGAAGTGAGTGGTGATCTTTACATACTGGCTTCTTTGCTGCCAGGGAGGCACCTCGTACGGTGCAGTGGTGGTGAGGAGAATATATGGCCATGTTGGGAATCTAACTTGTCTTCGTTGGTCGTCTAGCTGTTTACCTACGTTGTAGGTTTAGCCTGGCTTGTAGTTAAAAGAGTTCAGACTGCGAGTGTATTGCAGTAGTCAAGAGTTGTAAGAGATGGCAGCACAAGTAGGCCAAGACTGTGCTGCCCCCAACTCCAAACTTCAAATTTGGTCAATTTATTCGTAGCATTCTACCATCAAAGCGCGCAATGTTGTTCCTTAGATATTTATATTATGGCAATGAATATTCCTTCATGGTTCAATCCGCAAGGGATCATCATCAGGGAACCAAACCAAAGCAATACCGCATAAAACCAAAGTAGCCACTTTTATACGCAGCTGACATGGTGTAAAAGAGTCAACTAGTTAAAATGCAGAAATTCATTGCAAAATAGTTCCATAAGTGTACTGGATCGTGATATGCTGGAAATTAATGTTAAAAAGCATTAAAATGGTTAAAATATAAACATGAAGAAACATTTAAAATACGCATATACATGTACAAAATATACATACAAATGTGAAACGTAGATCGATAGTTGCTATATACGTAACATTATAAATTTTGGTTCTCCGCGCTAGTTACAGTGCGCTGAGTGAATAAGACGTTAGGTCTAGTTGATGACCAATACGTAAGAAGTCAATCAGATGTTTATGTTAAATACTCAATTATTCTCATTTTTCAGCAGGAGCAAACAGGAGGGACGCAGTATGACACGTCGTCAATGAAGTATAATGTTATACGAAGCGTATAACCAGGTTCAGATACTTGTTATGATACAGGAATATCGCTGCCCGCTACCACTGCAGTTGTGACGCCTGTGTTACTAAACCCCCCCCCCCCCCCATGTCAAAAGGGGACGGGGTGTTGCTTCCTGGTAGCGTGAAGATGACCATTCGTCGCTATCTAATGCCAAAGTCCGAAATGCATAGGGATTTACTTCCACGCCCCTTGCATCCCTTCGCGGCTTGGTACTGTGGCACAGAGGTGACACAGAGCGGTTATAGAAATTTGGCAGCACTGTTCACTAGAAGGTCTTGAACGGTAAAATTAGACGCATATTTCTGTAATACATTTTTACCGTGTACGTCTATTTTATCAGATAATGCAGCCTTGTTGGTACATATTAATGGATCACATTATTTAACCTTTTCTACATGTTTCGGCCTTGTCAGCCATGTTTAGGGTTACCGTTAATATGCGATTGTACACATTCGTAGATCATAAATACATTTTATTATTTTAGAATTAAGTGGTAGCCTTGAAGATGCCCGAGGAGGTCGAAACGTGTAGGAGAGGTTAATAATAAATTTATTTGTGTTCCATGAGCGTGTACCTTGTTGATGTTTGCGTATTGTTCAATTTGTCTATATGCGTCGGTGATAGAAACAGCGAGGGTTCAACTAATGATATGAATAATTAACGATTATATATGTATTGCAAACCGGGGCGACATTGCAGATTTTTCTTGGCTGAACGTATAATTAATAACGGCCGTGTATCCATGGTATAATCAGTACGTAATAAAACATCGCATGCACAGACGTTACTGACAAATCACAAGCTGCACATTACATAACGCTTTCTCTGAACTGTTGGCGCTAAATTGTTGCACAGTTGAACTCGGTTATAACGTCATGAAAGGGGCTGAATATTTTGTGTCGTTATAAACGAGTGTTGTTATAACTCAGGAATATAACGTTATGGTTAACAGTGAAGAATTAATTAGTACCACAGAACATCTGCAACTGTAGGCGATGTGTCGTATAAACCGATGTCGTTATAACCGGGTTCCACTGTATATGTGAACATGTGGTGTACTCAGGATAGAACACTCAATGAATGGGTAGTTATTGCCAAGGTATTTTTTCTTTAGCGACAAAGTTTCCATTTTGTTTTCAAAGTTTAATGCTTTGTTTTCCAGTAGACTTAGACGTGGTATTTTATTATTTAACAGTATAACAAATCGCATATACTGAGTATACCCTGTGTATATATGTAGTGGCTATATATGTATGTATACATGCACACTTATATGAGCTAGTTAAATTTATTCTGTATACTTCGTTATTCTTTTTATTTAGTATATAATTTGTTGCGACATGTTCTGCAATTCATAGGAAAATTCAAGAGAAATGTTATAGGAATCAGCAGACCTAATAAATGGCAAGAGTGGCATACGAAAATATTGACATTATAAACGGTTGCTTGAACAAGAAGCGCAGTAATTAACAGGTATTAAAAGCGTGGAAAATGTCGGCTTATGGAGTAAGAAATATTAACTCAGATGGAAGGGACAACGAAACAGGACTGGGCAATTTGTTACTGCGTATACTGATAAGTCACGTTACGAGTGTTAAGGAATGTGAATTCAAAATGTTGCGCCACACTGGCGAAGGTCACTGATATAAATTTTCGTTTAAACACCACGTGTGTAGGTCAGTATAAAAGCACACGATACGTAATCACTATGTAAAATTTCGTTGCACAGATAAGCACACGGACAAATGGGACTGCAGGTTTTGTGTCTTTCCCAGGGAGACAGGCTTACGTAGTGTTGGTGGGTGTGGGGAGGCAGGGTGGGCGGGATCTGCTATCCCCGCGGCTTGAGGCCCGTTTGCCTTCAGGTAACCTAAATTTAATTGTATGCATTATTACTCTGGCAGCCTATTTTCTATTTCTGTTTCACCCATATAAACAAACACAAAAAGTAATTTACAAAAGCAAGGACTATATGCGAACATAAATACACACACACGTATGCACACACCCGCGCAGGCGCGTTGTGTTGGACATTACGTCCTTTGGGACTCACGTATCGTTGATTCGTTGCTGTACCACCAGAGGGCAACTCTTTCTGTTTAGTTTGTTCTAGAACATCTGATATGTGTTAGTGATAATGATCGAGTCGACAAAATTTGCTGATATCTGTTGTGCAGGTAAGGGTAGAACAAATTAGTGTGTACTGGTATTTACTGACTTTATTTCGTAACAATTTTTGAAGTAGTTGAAATTGTAATCGCAACGATGGCACGTATATTTCGTGATTTCTTGAAGTGGTTCTCTGTTGGTGACCAAGCTTCTCTAATGGCTTTGCAGTAGACCAACGTTAAGAATTATAGAGCAGTAACTCTAGCAAGAATGTACGCGTATGTACACGCCAGAGCTTGTTTGGCAGGCAGTTTTAGGTGCTGTTGGGTACTATATCACGGCTTACCCAAGATGCCCCAGCCGAAGTCCCCGCATGTACGACTTGTTGCGTTAATAAATCAGAATTCTGGTAGTTGGCATTACATCTTGCAGCCACAAGATGGATCCGTCCTCAAACGTTTGAAGTAACCCTTTGAAGACTGACCTTCACCGAAATTATACGATTATACAAATCATGCAGTTCATATCTCACATCATAAAGATCAGTCAGTTAATGCTGTTTCGGGAAATAATCGATGCTGATGGTGATAAATATGCGAAATAGGTAAATTCCGTATACTATGTGCGCATGCGCGACACATACAGGCGTATGTGTTGTGTATGTAGTAATGAAGGGGCTGCAGAAGGTTAATCGAGCTTGTGGTACTTCAGTAAGAATTTATCCAGGGAGGAACATACGGAAGGTAACATTTATAAGACTTTGCTGAAGCACGGGGAACAGCAAGTGCAGGTACCGAAAGTAATGAACCCACAGCACGCCGTGTATAGCCGGTAGACCGACATGCTAGATCGCCAGCTGTGATGGCTCAGTCCACTGTGTCCAGCAGGGAGGTACGGTGAACCATACACCAGCACTGTGCGATACCTGACACGAGTGACGTTGTGTCCGTGAGTAACCGAACTGCTAACACACGCGTAGAACTGAACGAGAGAGCATGACAGTGAGGGCAAAGGAAATAACACTGGCAGCGATGCAAGTAAATACATCAGGGAGAGGAGCATTTTAACCGGCAGTCCAGAGCAAACAGCACTAACCAGAAGACAGCAAAAACATCAATTAGAAGAAAATATTTGCTGTTGACGGTGGAGAGCGACAGCCGTGATTAAAGTGCTGTTACAAGTGGAAAAGGAGAATGCTGCAAAGCTTACACAGGCTATTAGTATGTCATCAAATATATATATGTGTGTATATATATATATATTAGGATGACTGCTTAACATATCATAAGAGCCACGCTTGATGACATACGGTAGAAAGAGACAGAAGAGCTTGTTTGAAATTATGTCTGTAACTTGATGAGAAGCCCACATGTAAGTTGAAAAATTGTGTGACAGCATAACGACAACAAATTCGGCTCTGTTTATGACGAAACAGGCCCCACACTTACTACATTTTATGCGTATTCATTCATTGTGTCCAACAAAACCTTTGCTAGAGTCCATTGGACACCTGCGCACCAAATTCATGGTGTAGTACCGTCAAGTGGTAAAATCAAAGTTTTTGTGCTGTTTCAAGTTGTTTGCTTCGAAGAATTGTATTGAACGTCAGTACATTGTAAACAACGCTGGTTATTGTTTTCTTGTTGGGTTTGAAGTCTGAGTCAAATGTAATAGTGTCCAGACTTAGCACTGTACATCTTCCGTGCAGTTGTCACATATAAACACGTTTATTGTGGACTAATTGCAACAGTACTGTTATTTAACCTTTCAAAGCCCAGCGGTAACTTTACGTACCACCAGGTTTAACATTAAAAAATTCTACGTGGTGCCCACATTGCGTTTATGTGTTTTGTACGGATCTCAGAACAAACAGCAACTTTTGCCTTATAAAACATTAAGAGATTGGTTTCTATAACCGAAGTGGAGAGTGTTTACAGCGAGGTACGCACTGACTCCTTGTATAAAACAGACGCGCTTCGTCTTTAAAGGGTTAGTAGTAGAGTGACATTAGTTAATATATTTTAGCATTTACGATCGACAAGCCTTATAATATAGCCGTGAACCGTGTAGCTTCCTGAGGATGGCTGCAGGTTGTTGCCGAAACATGTAAGAGTACTTTTCTAAATCAAATATTGCTACAATTAGTTGTTAATAAACGTGTGTATATGTGGTAGTGTCCATGTGACCCAGACTTACACATTGGCTCGCAAACGTCAAAGTTAGTATCTCTTTGTCTTGGTGTAATTGTATAGTGTACCTGTTAATTTAACCAAATCGCACCGGTTTCGTTTTGTACTACCAATTACTTCTCATTGCTGTAATGCTAAATAAGGAGAGATCATTCATGCAGTTTAAATAATTAGTAACGGACATACTAGCACTTGTGGTATGTATGAGGTTGGCGTTGGGTGGGGTGAGACTATGAGACTGTGGTATAATCGTGTAGGAGGGCCTGGACACTTTTAAGATACGCCTGGGCCCCCGGAATGTTCAATACGCTAAACTATGGGTTCTCACACTGTGGTACGCGTAACACAATTGGTACGCTATCTTTTTTTTTTACTGGTATGCGGCCTTAATGAAGAATCGAAATATTAAAAAAGGACAGATATTTATAAAATAAATATAAGGTACATATATTTGTTAATAAGCAGCACTGCAGACAACATTATAAAATTCATCCCCGCTGGCGGTCAGTCTTTCAAGTGTCAACTTTTTATTTATACGCAAAAAGAAATCGTGGTACATTGAAATCGGCACATTAATTTAGTGCTACGGGAAAGAAACGTTTGAGAACCACTGACATAGTGCCCATAGGTTAATGATACGAAACTTACACGCACATAAACATTTTGATATTTTCTTTTCATGATCAGAATGTTTTTTTCCTCTTAAAGAGAGTCAAGATGTATAAACAATATTAATTTCAGGCTGTGTTTGCTTTTCACGTAATGACTTCTTTGAGAAGTTTTTATCTTTCGAAATGCAGTTTGGTATTCGGAGAATTCTACGATCGTTCTTTCTTCAATGTCCTATGCCAGATATGTTTTTAAAATTTTACACTTTCATGTCCTAAACCTAAAACAATTTTTGCAAAACTGTGCACACCGTGGAGTAATTGTTCAAGGAATATGTGCCTTCGTACAGGATGGGAATATTTGTCGAACACTCTACAGGAGCTCTGTGCACGCGCTACAAGCCGGTAGGTCGCGGGTTCGATTCCCGTTGAGTCATTGGGATTTTTCATTGACCTAATCCTTCCAGCTGCACTATGGCCCTGGGGTCCACTCAGCCTGTAACAGAAATTACCATGAATATCTTCTGGGGTGGGGTTAAGGCAGCCGGTGCGTAAGGCTGACAACATTATCACCTTCATGTGCCGACTGTCTAGATATTCTGGCAGCCTTAACCTCTGGAACCTTTAAGGACCTGTCCAGGGCTGTAATGGGATAGCTTAGCTTTTACCTTACAGGAGATGCTACGTTACACCGAAGGAATAGAAACCCGTCCGCAAGACTTTGCAGTTATGGGACATTATTTTAGAAAATTTTATGTATGAGTTCAGTTCGTTTTAACACTGAGAACGGTTTTGGAATGTTGACCTCCAAAACAAAATTACTTCGGAATGTGGCGTTGTTATTGTGTAGCCATTCCATGTAGGGGCACGTATTGCATATGCCAAGAGATTTGTGGGGGAGAGGGGGAGTTGGGGAAACGTAGCACGTCTTCGCGCAGAAGCAACTCAGTTCTACCCGTATTTACTCGTAAAAGTATGTCGTAGTAGTTTAATTTTGTGTAACATCAATTGTACTATTGCCAGCAAAATTGAGTATTTTTGTCACTATTCTACCCTATTAAATTCGCAGTCGGAATCAAATTCTGGTTAGGTTTGTTATAATTAACCTACACTGAAACATGACCAGCAAATCAGAGATTCGGGCACATCGGTTCGTGTTACTAACAAACAAGGAACAGTTTCAATTGTTTCCCATTCAACTTCTTGAACGTCGCGTGTTTGATTTGGTGAAATTCGTGGTAATCAGACGACACCAATATTTATCCGGTAACTTCAGTTCGCAACCTCATCAGTCTGTTAGCCTTCCCAACATACAAATCCTAATGCATTGTAGTCCACTGTGCTCTTACATACGTCTTTTAAAATACGGCGTTTTAGGGATAAACACGATGACTGTGAAGCAAAAACACGCCTTTAAATGAATGAAATTTTATAATCTTAGCTGAAGTGAATCGTGTGTCGTTTGTCAGTCTAATGAATTTCGTATCCATGGAACCAATGTCCTAGCGAAGTGAGTATATTGCTGGCCGATATACAACAGGCAGTAAAAGAAGACAACTTTAACCGGTCCATTAACCCGTCGCTCCATGTAAGATATGAAAAAGCAACACTTGGAACCCATAAAATGCCCCACAGGGGGCTCAATGGGCAGACAAATTGTAGGTACCTTCAAGCGGGGGGCCAAAATGTCTTAGAACAGCACTGCAGGAACGTACACTCCGGCGCTGTGGCAAATAGCTCAACCTTCATATTTACTGAAATTCCGTAACAGACAAAATCGATGTCGTTTCCGTACTTTGTGACTGACTGAATGACTGGTTGATTAACCAGCATTCTGGCAATATTTGTAGGCAGTCTGCGTGGAAGTTTAACGCAGGAATTCACCCTTGGTCCAAATTCCAAGTCAGTAGTATTCACCCTACATACATCCTCGCGCACTTTTTTTCCCCCTAAGATTAATTTTAATATTATCTTCCCATTTACATAATAATATATTTTAAGAACGATGAGGCTTTAGCAGTGAGTTTGGTTTTATGCTTCTTTCCGACATCCCAGTTACATGCAGACTCAGCCTTGACAAATTTTGTGTAGATCACTTTTTCTCTGCCGCTGCACATGTCAGGTAATTCTGTTGAAGCGCCTTCATTTTGTAGCGAAGTTTGAAGGTAAAACCATTCCATTACAGACCTGGACAGGCCCTTATGCGTCCAGTAGATTGAGGCTCCCAGAAGTTCTAGAGAGTCGGCACATGAAGGTGGGAATGTTGACAGCCCTACGCACTGGCCTTTTTTACCGTTCGCCCCCCCCCCCCCCCCCCAGGGAGATACAACTGGTACTCATTTCTGTTAGAGGCTGAGTCGACTCAAGGGCCATAGTGCAGCCGGAAAGATTAAGTCAATGAAAAATCCGAATGGCCCAATCGGGAATCGAACCCGCGACCTACCGGCTTGTAGCGCAGTGCCTTAACAGCGAGTTTTAAATTCAAGCTTAAATATAGGACCTATATAAGTACATTTTTGATTGAAGTGACAGCGGATAGAACCTGTTCGCAATCAAAGGGTGTCGAGCATGTAATACATTATCTTTTATTTTGCTTCGTTTCTTTGTGGCATAATTTTTCATACGTCCTTCTGCTTATCTTTTTCCTTTTCCTTTTCCATTTCCATTATTTTTCCTTTTATTTATTTTATGTTGCCATCGTTGTCATCTGCTTCGTGTTCTTCTTGTAGCCATTATATTTCCCTTATGCTTTCCGCCCTCAGTCATATTTCTTTTATCACCGTCTCCTTTGTTTTCCTTTTCAAATTTTTCTACTTCAGTAATGATAACCCATACATGAATTTTCTGTACAGATATTTGCAGCTCTCAGTATAAGTACTGGTGCTTCATATATATATATACACACATGTATATATGTATGTGTGTGTATAGACTATATATTTGTGTGTGTATGTGTGTGCGCGCGCACGCGCGCGTGTGTGTGTGTGTTCTTTTTCCTGTAAGGACGTTGATCCAGTACCAACCTGTCTCAGAACTAATAAACCGTATCTTGGAAACGTTTAAGTTTTACTTCAATTTGTGAGCTTCATCTCAGATTGTAAAATCAAGAAAGAGTAAAAACTTGCTGCATATGTATTGACAGTCTTCATGGCTGGCAGTGAAGGGGCGAGTTATGGACTGAAACTTTGTTGTTCAGTTCCCTGTTAACCTCTAGAGCGTTCAAAAAAGGAAATTTATTTTTGACGGTTTTAAGCAATAAAAAAAGGAGAGAGGCTTGTACAAATAAAGAAAGGAAAGGAACACAAGTTAAAATAACGTGAAATCCTCGTTCAGATAGACTGAATATTTGACCATTTTCATTGGATGCTTTAGGCTCTTTCTGCTGGGGGTGCAGTTTGTCACAGTACTGGCGAAAACGTGCGAAACATGGGTCCTTAAAGAAAATCTAATAAATAAATTGATGATCTTGGAAAGAAAGATCATGAGGAAAATTTTTGGTCCTACAAGATCAGATGATGGCAACTGGAGGATTAAAACTAATCAAGGAATTAATGAAGTAATTAAAGGACAAAACATAATTGGGTTTATTAAAATGCAAAGATTAAGTTGTTTAGGCCATATCGAACGCATGGCTGACGATAATAATGCTAAAAAGATCAAGATATGGAAACCCATGGCGAAAAGACCAATTGGAAGGCCTAAAACACGTTGGGAAGACGACGTTTTGGAAGATATAAAAAGCATGAAAATATATGATTGGAAGAATGTAGCACAGAATAGAGGCAGATGGAAGGAAGTAGTTGAGCTAGCCAGAACCTTGTATAGGTTGTAGTGCTTTATAAGAAGAAGAAGAACTGGCGAAAACGAGATAATATTTATTAAAACTTCACCTAGTATGAGCGATAAAAATGCATAATGATTTACGTTCAGAGATTCTCTATGCCATCATGGTAGACCCCCGTGGTAAACATAGAGGGAACTTATCTTTGGAGAGTGTTCTCTTATGGAGTGTGACACTTGATAGTAAGGTAGCTAAGTTTTCGACGTTTCAGAGGGACATGCTGAATTCTTCAGCTTAGAATTCTATCCTGAAGATTGAGGTGGGAGCTACCTACGAAACGTTAATTTCTGCCTACCAGACTACACGGCGACACACCCAAGAAGATGGTAACCTTCATAATCATTGCTGTGAGAACCACATATCTCAACACTTTTAGCTTTACTTAATGCTTTCGTCGCAGTTTTATTTGTATCCGGTAGGTCCCAGTTTCAACCTGAAGACGGCTGTGTTGAATGAGGTTTGTCAAATTATTCTTCTGTTCTTCCAGCCATTTGGTGGTACAGTATATGAATTGAAACCAGCCACGACCGCTTTCATCAATGTCCTTGCAAATTTATAATTCACATCTGTCGTTCGATGCTGTTTTAACCTACAAAGGTGATAGAGCTTAGTGAAATAAACAAGGAACATTCTTTACATTTTGATACATGTACTGCATGATCCTGAGACGTTATATAATATTTAGGTTTCAGCAGCATAAATCAAAGCAACACAATCCATCATTTGTTTCTTCGTGGGGGTGAAATGGTGGCGTCCTTGCACTTCTTGAGATACCCATGAAAGGTTGATTCCAGAGTAGAAGGTGGCCTCCCACATGACCGGACTGTATCATCATAGTCCAAAGGGCGTTCCTCTCTGCTAGGGAACAATACCACCTTCAAATAATAATGGCCAGGGTCAGAGCTTCGTTACTGCTTGCGAAGGGCAAATTCCCCTCATGGGGTTACCGTCCCCGTTTAGCGAAAGAGGGACGCATGTCTCATTCCAAGGAATGTTTCTTTCATTGTCGAGCGAAATGTTAACCAAACCTTCTTTCTGGAGGGAGGGAGGGAGGGAGGGAGGGAGGGAGGGAGAGAGAGAGAGAGAGAGCGAGCAGATGCTTTGCGTTCTTGAAAGGCTTCTGTTTTCGGGACACTGCGGTAAAATAGGCCACGACTGCTTATTTCGTATCCTTCCCGATTTACCACGTCTGAATTAATGCTATTTGCGAGTTTTGAGGTTCTAGCGTCTATGTAATCGAGGATTCGGGTGTTCTGCGGTGGAACTTTGCTTCGAAACGTCGGGAGGCACTGAGCCAGCGGTGTGATGTCACATTCAGGGAGGCTGAACTCCTTGGTGCTATCGCTCTGCATGTAGCCAATTTGCCAGCTGACTGGCTATCTAGTCAGCTGTTTGACTTACAAACTAACGAGGCCATCAACTAATGAACTAAGTAATAATCTATTTTACGAACAAAATCTGTGGCAGTAGAACTCCGAATTTTAACACTGTGACTAACTAGGTGTGCCGTTTTTCCCCGCAGGATGCGTGTGCGAGATGGCGTGGCGTTTCAACAGCCGCTCGTTTGTCATTACAGGGGGTGGTTTTCAAAGCCGTTACTTTCCAAGTTCACAGAAACACATAAAAATGTAATTACAAACCTGTGGACTGCAGCGCAAGAGATTCGAGTCCTGCTGATATAAAGACCTAGAAATCATGGTTTTATTTCCAGCAGGCGCAACAGACTGTTAAGCCTCCAGGCCGATTGGGGCTCGTCCGGCTTCCTATTCAAAGATTAGAAGAAGAGTCTTTTCTCAGGGGCAAAGCCGCCGGGGCGTGAAGCTGAACACTCACCTTTGTGTAGTGCGAAGTTTAAGAATGCATGGATCTCTGCCTCCACCCCATATACCTTCATGACATAAGCACAGGGAGAGTTTTAACGTTTCTACATCTTATTAGCGTCTCAAATTTTTCTACTTTGTATTACGCTGGTATCATCCGAACCATTGGTGCTTATATACCATGTACCACGGTGCCACATCTAGGACAAAATTCAAGCTATTTTTACAGAACCGTGAAAATAGCAAATATGTGTACGCAAGGCATTTTCTTCCAAGATTCCACGTACTTTTGTTTACACCACAACTCCACAATTGATGTGGCAAGCTAACACACTTTGCTGGGCACTAAGCAGAGATCTGGTGCGTAGACAGAAAGTCATCGTCCATCACTGATATATTTCGAACGTTTAAAAAAAATATTGCGGACATCCAGAAATCTGTACAAGGACCTCAACTTGCCCGCCGACGTACGATCGCCGGTCCCTGCCCTACGTAAAGGCAGCGTTCCTTTACACGTCATTAACCCTTTAAAGACGGAACGTATCTGTTTTATATAAGGACTCAGTGCGTACCGCGCAGTAAACACTCTCCACTTCGGTTATAAAAACCAGTCTGTTAATGTTCTGTAACGCAAAAGTTGCTGTTTGTTCTGAGATCCGTACAAAACACATAAACGCAATGTGGGCACCACGTAGAATTTTTTAATGTTAAACCTGGTGGTACGTAAAGTTACCGCTAGGCTCTAAAAGGTTAAGGCTTATAGGGGAGTGGAAGTATATAAAGTTCTCCCTATAACATGTCATGAAGGCACGTAGGGGGAGTAGAGGTACAGCTATACCTTTTCTTTAACCTCGGCTTTAGATGTGGGTGGGTGGTCAACGCCACGCCCCGGCCGCTTTGCCCACGGAAAATAGACCCGGTACTTATTTTACAGGGGGCTGTGTTCAGTGGCGTCACGACCATGTAAACAGCCCTCGGTATCCACTTAACAGAACGCTGGGTTCTCTGCAGATCTCGCCAGGTGTCGAACCACGATTCTTCGGGCGCCCTGGGCCATAACCTGATCAATACACCGAGTACATTGCCCTGGTTATCGCCGCAGGCGTTGTAGCCGGTGTAATAAAATATGGAGGCAGTGTCATAAAGCTTCGGTGACAGGGCTTAACTAATTCGCTTCACGTGAGATATGGAATATATTCCACCTGGGCTTGCCCTGCAGCTTTGTACTTTTTTGGACCATTTCTCATGCCGGTGGCCCTGAATTGAGAGCCATCAGATGCTCCCCACCACAGTGTGAAAACAAAAACACACCACCGGTTTTATCTAATATATAACCCAACAAATTGGGCCCCTCTGGTCGGGAAAGCTTTCAGTGATCCAGTGTTCTGGACAACATCAGTTGTCTGCTCGCACTTTTCTAAAAAGGTTTTCGTGACACACAAGCACGGCCTTTATGGTAGTTTCTATATATAAAATAATCTTAAAACACTGCAAGAGTGGCCTTTCTTCTGTGGCTACGTTGTCGTGTAGCAATGAAGGTGACTTCAGATAAACGAGAAATACATTGGTGTATTACATGGATTACAGGAATCAGACCTTTTAATTTTAATGTGTGCGTCAGTCTCGATGTAACTTGTTCTTTATGACTGACACGTGTAGTGCGAACACTTCTGTACCACGCAGCTCAGGCGACCAGGGCGTGAAGCTGCTTAGACATCTGTATCTGATACAGAGTCGAGTTAACCTTTTAAAGCCTAGCGGTAACTTTACATACCACCAGGTTTAACATTAAAAAAATTCTACGTGGTGCCCACATTGCGTTTATGTGTTTTGTACGGATCTCAGAACAAACAGCAACTTTCGCCTTATAAAACATTAAGAGACTGGTGTTTATAACCGAAGTAGAGAGTGTTTACAGCGCGGTACGCACTGAGTCCTTATATAAAACAGATACGTACCGTATTTAAAGGGTTAATTAACAGTTGCACATTAAGTATTTTGGAATTTCTCTGACATTTATTAGCACTGCATGTTAAGGGTAAAACATCAGATGAGCACGAACGAGACAGGCAGTGTGCGTATGACGCAATACTGAGAGCGCATTCGCGCAAACGTTGTTGCCGTGGAAAAGCAGTAAATATTAAATATTCTGAAGGTGTGTCTGTATTCTTGCCTTGGTTTTCCCGGCATACAAATTGCATCTTTTCTGCGCCGAATTATATTGTCATCTGTGGCCTTGGTTGTACCGTATTTTTTCCAATTATCTCATAAACGGCACGATGTTCGGAAAAAAATTTATTTAACATAAAATGTGGTTCTGATTTTCTCTACAAAATTTTTGCTGAAATATTTTTCATTCTGAGAAGAATTTAGCGAGATATTGTCGTAAATATGCATAGGTCTTCATGTAAAATATTTGTTACTTTGTCAGATTTTGATGAAGCTGGAATTTTCTCGACAAATTTTCGAAAAAAAAAATCTCAGAATATAGAATTTCATGACAATTCGTCCAGTGGGAGCCGAGTTGTTGCACGCGGACGGACAGACCGACGGGCGGACGGACATGGCGGACCTTGTAGTCGCTGTTTGCAATTTTGCGAAAAAGCTTTAAATGGTTTTTAAAATGAAAAGATCCTGCAGGGTCGACTGTATTTCTTTCGACATCAATTGAAATGAATTATGGCACCAAAGGAACTAGGGTTACTTGTAATACTCTTGCATTAAATGGGGCTTTCCGTTCGTCTATCAGTTTGTAGTTGTTGTAGAAAATATTTTACGTGAAAGTGGTGCATTTTATCCGCAGTTTTTTTTTAACCCATACGTTACCTCCTAGTTACAATCGCTTGGCTGGCCCACCTCGTTTACCGGTTGGTATTTACTTTCCACGCAAGGAAAATGTATCTGAATGTACTTACACAGCTTTGCGTGTTCTGTTATTTCAACAAATGTCGCCGTAGGGACCTCAACGTATCGTAATTATTGGTCAGTGTTTCAAGAGCTGAAAGTTGGGGACACGCAGCGTGATAATATCGCTTGTCTAATTTGGACCTTAAGAAATGAAAGCGGGTTCAAACTCTTGATCCGTTCCGGCAGAATGTTGTCGATACTGACACGCCAATTAAATGTCGTTTCTTCTCGTATTTTAAATAAAAAGGATTATACATTATTTAATATTATTAACGTTTCCAGCGGCCGATCCCAGTGGCCGCGCGGGCTAAGGCGTAAGTCTGCGGCCGAACGCTTGCTGGGATCGTGGGTTCGAATCCCACCGGGGGCATGTGAGTGTTTGTGTTGTCAGGTAGAGGTCTCTGCAACGGGCCGATTCCTCGTCCAGAGGAATCCTGCCGACTGTGGTGTGTGTCTGAGTGTGATCAAGTGAAAATAAACAACATCGACGCCTACTATGAGTAGGTAGAAGAGGGAAGGACTACAAAACGAATATTTCCAGCACAACAAGGAAATGAAACAAAATACTTTGGCCTAAATTGAATTTTATTTACTTTTGTTTTCATTTTGGAGACTATGGCGTCTATTATAAACGAATCACTTTTAAAAACAAAGTGAATATGAATTGTAACGATTTGAGATAATTAATTGGTTAATTCGTTCAGAAGCGACGAATTATAGCAGAATTAATTTTTTTCTGAAAACTGGTAATAAACAGTTTGCATTAACTTTCAGTGCGAGACTGTCACCTCCATAATGTCATTCTGAGGGCAGCACTGGTTCTGTCTCCGCCGTCTGGATTGTCTTACAGTGTTCTTTTGCACGTGATAAGTTTGTGACCACCTGCTGTACATATTGTCAATTAAAGGACATTTAATTTACGTAACAGTTCATTGTAATTAAAAGCGCTGGACATCTTTGATGGACGTTTATGAGTCAAACAGGCTAATATGTCAGTGAAGATGGCAATATTCTAAGCCGTCCGTATACGGTAAGCATTTACAGTAGAATTCAGAACAGGAATTAACCCTTTAAAGAAGAAGCGTGTCCTATTTTATATAAGGACTCAGCGCGTACCGCGCAGTAAACACTTTCCGTCTGAGTTATAAAAATCAATCTGTTAATGTTGCCTAAGCGAGAAGTCACTGTTCGTTCTGAGAGTCATATAAAACACGTAAACTCAATGCGAGAAACACTTAGAATTGTTGAATGTTAAACCTGGTGGCAAGTAAAATAACCGCTAGGCTTTAAAAGGTTGAAAGAAAGGATATACACAGAGCATTTTGAATTAATATACAGTAATCGTCTGTTGAATAAGCGACATTTTTTAGAAGTGTCTTATTACTTTGCACGGATGTTGGTTGATAACATTTATTTTCGTGTGTTTCGCAGCGTGGTAGATGTTCTGATATTCCAGTTCCTGTTTGAATCACACATAATATACTTACATTCTTTACTAAAAGTGCTTAAGCAATGTTTCCTTTCTTTATGACATCAGTTTTACACACACACACACACACACACACACACACACACACAGTATTATACCGAGAAGGCGTCTTTGTTTCCTTTGCTGTATCTTATTTTCGCGTGTTCCGTTTTGTCATTTGTAACACACTCTAACAAACGGGTGAAATACAATTATTTAATATTGTTACGACCAAAATACGGCAGACTACAGTAAACATGGTTTTCGCATAGGTCTTCACTAATTTTTAAAACTTAATAAAAGCGGTTAGATGTTTTTCGTAATAGTTCTGATGGAGGTTTGGTCTGCTGTAACATAGCATGTTTTTTGCATGAGTTGTAATATTATATTAATGAATTTATTTAAGGCACTTTCTCGGCCGGACGGTTTTTTAAAATATAGATTAGCTGAAAATAATTTAGCAGATTTTATAAAGTGGTCCACAAAATATACAGCAGTGGTAGAGGTATATAACCTTTTAAAGCCTAGCGGTAACTATACGTACCGCCAGGTTTAACATTAAAAAATTCTACGTGGTGCCCACATTGTGTTTATGTGTTTTGTACGGATCTCAGAACAAACAGCAACTTTTGCCTTATAAAACATTAAGAGACTGGTTTTTATAACCGAAGTGGAGAGTGTTTACAGCGCGGTACGCACTGAATCCTTATATAAAACAGATGCGCTTCGTCTTTAAAGTGATAATGGAAGGCTATACAGAGTTAGTCCCTGTAACATATAGTTCCACACTGAGCACTGTTTTACTGTAGCGGCGATAAGCTACACAACTTACGGGTGAATTATGTATGTTTAGCTCAATTTCAAGTATAGACGAAAGGACAGTGGCCAAAGGCCACATCTTACTGTTGCTACCTGAGCGAGTCCCATTGCCAAGTGTAATGACTGTGCTGGAAATATATTACAGTGAATTTCTGGAAGCGTGTTAGTTAATCAGAAATATTAGTCCTCACTATACACTATGTGATCAGCAGATTTCAAATCTGTAATAAATAGTTATGTGTCATTTATGCCGCTCCTCCATGTTTCAACCAAAATAAACTGGGAGATATCCTTCTAATTGGTGTAAGATAAAAAACATGTTTCTGCCACTACAAGAGTATCATTAGGGAGGTATATATAAAGGCACATAAGTACAGCTAATTCTGTCAGAGATGCATATCTTTTAGAGGTCGAAACATGTAGGACGGACATAACTTTTTAATAATGATTTGTTATTGATTTTCAGTTTGTTGGATCAAAGATTATATAATCAATCGGTGGCGGGGAGCATGGGTTACGTTAAATGAATACGGACTATTCTAGTCAGGTTAACCATGCAGGTGTGTCAGCCGTTGGTTTTATATTGGTGTAAACAGCAGAACGGCACTTACGAACTGAAATATGGTTTTGAGACAGGCGTGTGTGCGTGCAGTTCTTAAATTCAATGCAGAAATTTCTGACGACGGAATAGGGGCAAAAGACCACGTCATATATACAGTGCGGTAGCTAGGATCTACGATCTACAATGCCAGTTTCTTAGTCCTGTTATCTGCGGAAACTCTTCAACCTCATCAGTCCATCTTTTTCGTGGTTCTCCAATTTTACTCATTTCTTTAATTGTGGCAGTCATTATTCTTTGGTAGTTCCTTCGTTATTCATCTTTCGTCGCCCGCATTGACCAGTATTAAAAACGAGGTAGGAAACAGGGATAATGAAAACTGTGAAACAAAAAGAGTGACAGCAGGTCTATCCCGAATTTGATCTGTTCGTATTTCAGCATAAGCAGGTGAAATTAAAGAACAAATTTAATGTTAACATACACCTACGTTTTACTCAATAATTGCCTCTGTGGTATGTAAGGTTTCGAATAAGCGTCTTCAGTAAGTTTTATCTTCTAACGTGAATGTAATTTTCAGTGAATGGGTAATTAATGTCGAAGCGTGTAGGGAACGATATTGCACAGTAAGTACGGTGCTGTATCGTCAGTTATTTCAAAACATTTATACATTTTTGACGCTACAAATTTATTGGTGCCAATGATAACATTCTGACAATTAAGACAACTACCATACATGTATGTGAATTTTTTTTAGAGCTACGCGCACTATACCGATGCGTGTTCGGGAAACAACGTAATTTAAATACATAACCTGTTTCTCTGATAGCATCAACTTCTTAAAATTAGTGTGACATTCTTCAAACGGTGCTGTATTGTTGGACGCCCATTAAATTGTCAAGTGTTTTTAACCATTTAAAGACGAAGCCTATCTGTTTTATATAAGGACTCAGTGCGTACCGCGCTGTAAACACTCTCCACTTCGGTTATGAAAACCAGTCTCTTAATGTTTTATAAGGCAAAAGTTGCTGTTTGTTCTGAGATCCGTACAAAGCACATAAAGACAATGTGGGCACCATGTAGAATTTTTTAATGTTAGACCTGGTGGTATGTAAAGTTACCGCTAGGCTTTAAAAGGTTAACCCTTTAAAGACGAGGCGTATCTGTTTTATATAAGGACTCAGTGCGTACCGCGCTGTAAACACTCTCCACTTCGGTTATAAAAACCAGTCTCTTAATGTTTTATAAGGCAAAAGTTGCTGTTTGTTCTGAGATCCGTACAAAACACATAAAGACAATGTGGGCACCATGTAGAATTTTTTAATGTTAAACCTGGTGGTACGTAAAGTTACCGCTTGGCTTCAAAAGGTTAAAGCGTGACACAAATGTTTTACTTCAGATTCTTTATTGTGATTGCGTAGGTCCATTGTGCTTCCATACACCTTGTCAGCGTGTCAGCGACTACTGATTGCACGACAGCTTCCAGCCGAATTACGCACTGCAAGCATGGGGCCTGGGAGCAGGACCGACGCACGAATCGTGAGTAGAATTCAAGACATATGATACCAATTACATATGTGTGTTGGTAGGAGTTGGCACATGACCGGAAGGGGTATTGGAATTCAGGTGGATTAATTCTAAGGTTTTTAGTGTATTTCTGTGCAGCATGACGGACAGCTTGACACACTCAATCAGTAAGATCAGTGCACAATAGGCAAACAGCTTTAAAAGCTATAAGCAACTTAGCCCTGTTCAAAATCTACTGAACGACGTAGATGAATTCAAAAATGCCTTTAATTAAGACCGTTGATCAGCTTTACCTAACGTACGTGTTAAATAGTAAGGAATATGTTATTTATACATACAGCATGTTTCGACCCCTGGAGCCGTCATGAGATATCAACCCTGTGGCCGAAACATGTAGTATATATAAAGAATATAGAACTAAAGAAGTATCTTGTGATTGACGCATGTATAATACCTTCCACAATGGTATGTATAAATTAAAATTCTGTAAGAAATATTTTCTATCTTAGGTCTTGATTAACTGGTGATAATTACGTGTGTACAGTATTTATTACGAATATCTTAGTGAGAGTGATAAGTATAAAGAATGTACACTTAATCTAGCTTCTACATCCGTAACGTAATATATTCCTTAAGTCCAAAACTTCTTTTGAACGAACTAAACCTTATACAAAATCTCAATTCCTTGAAGGAAATCAGTCACGACCAACATTGTTTTCGTCTCTTTATTTTAAAACTATTGGGCTACCGGTTTCGGCCAAATACAGCCATAATCAGGCTCCACAAGAAACATGAATGCATGAAATAAACCTCGTATGGGTGCGCGGCCGATCCCAGTGGCCGCGCGGTCTAAGGCGTAGGTCTGCGGCCGAGCGCTTCCTGGGATCGTGGGTTCGAATCCCACAGGGGGGGGGGCATGGATTTTTGTGTCTTGTGAGTTTTGTGTGTTGTCAGGTAGAGGTCTCTGCGACTGGCCGATCCCCCGTCCAGAGGGAGTCCTACCGACCGTGGTGTGTGTCTGAGTGTGATCAAGTGAAAATAAAAACTCTGTACACGTAAGTGTGAACGAGTAGGTAGAAGGGGAAAGGACTACGAAACGAAACGATGACAGTGCGCATGTTACTGGTTTGGGGCGCCTTTCTCTTTATTTACTTTAAAGTACTCAGTACAGTATAATTAAAGTATATTGGAGTATAATTACTGTGAAGGTATTCCGGTGTTGTCAGCTACAGACGAAATGTTATCCAATGTTCTGCTGTCAAGATTAATTCTGTGTGTATAAAAAACTGTTGGGATTCATCACAGTGAATGGCCGTTGTAACAGATCAACTGCTTCTCAGATATTTAGGATTATTCAGATACTGTAGAAAAATGCGGGCAGGGCAGTGTCGGGGACACATCCGTTACGTAAAATACGTCAGTGTCGTTTTGTTACAGTGTCGTTTGTGTGTAGCAATGAAACAATGGTTAGCAATGAATGTCTTTTCTTTCGAGGAATTTCAGTTGTTTTTACAAATTGCCAACAGCGGTCTGTGATACGAGTCGGCCGCCCGCCCGTACTGTGGCTCTGTGGTCACTGCGGCCTCCGACGCGGCCCTTACGTCCGCTCCAGCACTCGTTTCTCGACTCGTATCGTCTGTGACCATTGTAATTTTGGTGAAACCCGACTCCTGTGATGAGGATACGACATCGTCGATCGAATCCATGTCGTTCGCGTCCATAGGCACCGCCGGTTCCGCGGTGGAAGTGGTAGCGCTGACGTTGACGCCGCGCGCAGCAGCTTTGCAACGCTATCTCCAGCGCCGTGCTCGCTCGGCGCCGCTCAGTGGCCCCTCATTTTGTCCGGCATTTTGTCTTCTATCTTCCAACACCCGAATCTTATATCGTTTTACGTATTTTCTTTGCTAATGTTGCGACATTTCGAAGTTAGGTCGAAACTGTTGTCACTTTTTCCATTTTTGCACTGTGTTACGGTTATGAGTTCACTGTTTTTGCACGTTAGTATTGTAGAACTCGTCATTACGAATCGTTTGAGTGGTTAAACACGCGTGAGGCTTCTCCGAAAGCTGAGTAATGCCTGCCGCAGTGGCGCGGAATTGCGTCATTTTTGCCTCGCGCACTTACGCATGCCGGCGCCGTCTCAAGATCAAGATCGCAGTAAGTCGCAGTAAGTATGACGCGTACATCTATGATCTATCGCTTGATACTGTTGCCATGTGCCTCCGACTATAGCACGCGTTGCCATGTGCCTCCGGTTATTGCACCCGTAGCAGTAAGCGTTTGAAATCTATCTTACGTTCGTTATGCTCGATTTCCCGGAACGACACCCCCCCCCCCCCACTACCCGCGAACAAAGACATATTCTACGTCAAAAAACTGAAATACACTGAGAGAGCATATTGGCTGTTTGTAGACTTCAAGAAAGCCAGTGACTAATTTATGGAGATGGGAACGTTGTCTTTAAATTCGATCGGCCAGTTGACAGTCAAACCAAAAACACAGCGGAAGTTAGTAATAAATTTTCGTTGACGTATGTCGTGCCGCAACGTGTGTGTCGAAATTGCAATTGAGGAATGTAGCAGAAGGTGTAGAGTTTATGGGTAGAAGGACACTCCGTGTCACTATTGAATTAATTGGAATGTATGGTGATATAATGCCAAAATGTCTATTCGTGGGTTGATTAATTTGTGTCAGTGTTGATTTTGTGTATAATTATTTAATTTAGCATATAATTAGCAGTATTGCAAAGCGGTAGCAAGTTCAAATAGATAAGGGAAGGCTCAGTGACGTAATACTTTTTGGACTTTGTACATGGTCTAATTTTTAATGAAGCACGACGTTTCGGAAGCTGGCTCTGTTTCCATCTTCAGGTAAGGAAAGCACCTAATTAGGTAGACCCCTTAGACATAGCTCTTTTCAGTGACTATCTAAGGGACCCACCAGGTTACGTGCTTTCCTTGCGTGCAGACGGAAGCAGAGCTGCCTTCCGAAACGTCGTGCTACATTAAAAATTAGGGAAAGGACAAAGCCCAAAAGAAGAAGGTGATTTGAGTGATTCGTATACCATCGTCAGAGCCCTATAGAGTTGAGATAAAGGAAGTGTTAATAAGCTAAATGCGCATTTTAAATCGCAGATCACCTTCAGAAGTAGTGGGCCGGGATAGCGTAGCCGGTATAGCGACTCGCTACGGGCTGGACGGTCCGGGGATCGAATCCCGGTGGGGGCGAGATTTTCCGCAGCCGTCCAGACCGGCCCTGGGACCCACCCAGCCTCCTGTACAATAGGTACCGGGTCTCTTTCACGGTGGTAAAGCGGCCGGGGCGTGTGGCTAGCCACCCCATCCCCTCCTCGTGCCGAGGCTCACGAACGGGTAGAGCTATACCTCTACTCCCCCTCTTGGGCCCTCAGGGCCTGTTATAGGGTGACCTTTACCTTTACCTTACCTTCAAAATTTATGCAAAGGGCATGTACCCACTTCTTAGGCGCTTTAGCAAAATTGCGAAAAGAGACCGTTAGCTTTGTCATGTCTGTCTGTCCGTCCGTCCGTCCGCCCGTCAGCATGGAACAACACGAATCCCGCTGGGCGGATTTTCATGAAAATTTATATTTCAGTATTTTTCGAACATTGCCGAAAAATTGAGGTTTGACTAAAATATGACGAGAATAACGGGTACTTTACATGAAGACCTATGTACATTTATGATAATATCTCCTTCAGTTCTTCTTAGAATGAGAAATGTATCAGGCAAAGTTGTAGAGAAAATCAAAACACACATTTTATGTTTAATAACTTTTTACCGAAAGTCGTACCGTTTATGAGATAATGTGGGAAAATATGGTACAATCGGACAGGCCAGAGTGGACAAAATAATATGGCACATGTGGTTTGCATGCTGGGTAACTAAGGGCACACACACACACACACACACACACACACACACACACACACACACACACACACACACACACATACACACAAACACAAATATGTAATACTTACTGCTTTTCCACGGCAACAATGGTTACGCGAACGCGCCTCAATGTGATGTTTTGACCTACATTCGCTGTCTTCTTACAACTTTGCGTGTCTTCATTTGTTCGCGACACACGGTTTGTAAACCGATTTGATGTCCCGCTGTCGTCGCCATGCATAGAGCGCTTCATCTGGATTAGTAAACCGACCATTGACTGGCGTGTATAATGACTTTAATCGCAGCCACTGAAGGCTGATAAACCCTTCGTGGCTGCGACCAAAAACAATTATTGTATATATGAGCCCATCTAAATAGAAGTATCGACGACAAGTTACGGGTCCTTTTTTTTTTTTTTGCCGGCTTGTTTGAAACGGCACAATTAAATGACGAAGCAAATCAAAACTAACAGTAAGAAAAATAAGAGAGAAAAGTATGCCATGACACTGTCAAAATCATTAGTCACGGTCATTAAGCAAGCGGCACAGAAAAAATTAATTAAATCTTCAGCATCAGTCTGGGTTCAATTGGATGCTCAGGTGGGTCCCGCATTTTTATCTGGATGCTTGCCAACCTGACACAAACAAAATTACCAGGAATATAAATAAAAATGGAAGACCACATGTCGATAGCAGGATGAAATTTTTCTTTCTGTTTTAAAAAGGAGATTATAATATCGGATTGGGAGGAGGAGGAGGAGGAGGAGGAGGAGGAGGAGGAGGAGGGAGTATTATCTGTGAACTGCATTGAGATTGGGTCTGTGCTACCCGAAGAAACAACCATTTCAGGTAAATTTTATTCCTCTATATTTGTGTCTTGTTGAAAGTTAAAAAGTGAAGGTATATTTCACCCTAGAACAGGCCATGAAGGCCCAGAGGGGCAGTAGAGGTATAGCTGTACTTTTTCTTTAACCTCAACGCTAGATTGGGTGGGTAGTCAGGGCCACGCCCTGGCCGCTTGACCCCCTGGAAAGACACCCGAAACTCATTGTACAGGAAGATGTGTCGACCCCAGGGACGGTCTGGATGGGTGCGGAAAGTCTCGCCCCCAGCGGGATTCAATCGCTGGACCGTCCAGCCGATTTGTGTCTTTATGCTTTATTTAACCCTTAGACGAGGCATATCTGTTTTATATAAGGACTCAGTGCGTACCGCGCTGTAAACACTCTCCACTTCGGTTATAAAAACAAGTCTCTTGATGTTTTATAAGGCAAAAGTTGCTGTTTGTTCTGAGATCCACACAAAACACATAAACACAAAGTGGGCACCACGTAGAATTTTTTAATGTTAAACCTGGTCGTATGTAATGTTACCGCTATGCTTTAAAAGGTTAAAGACTTTTGTGGCTTTCAATAAAATAACAAGACATTGTTGAGGGATGAAGTAACAACAAAAAAGCGAAATTATACAGAGAGGAATTCGGGATCGCGGGACAGAGGGTGCATGTTGCCACAATGTGGGATGGTTAGGCATAGGGGTGCTCAAATTTCGGGCGTCAGGTTACCGTGGCGACTACTATATTTGTGCGTTCGCAGTAGGGAACTTGCTGCATGTCACCAATCTGGCGTCTAGAATTTTGAAATGGCTCGTAAAGTTTTTAGAAAACTGTGCACCCCTGGATATGACTGTAGGTTTCATAGGAATGTGGCACGTAACGATCGAGGCTGGAGGCATATGCTGGTCAGACATATGGCTGGGAAGGGTGGGTTAAACCAGGAATCGTTTAACATTCAGAGAGGATGGTCTGTCACTCACCTGGAATATTGAGTCAGGAATGTGAAGCATGTCAGAATATTGTGTGTTGTGTAAAATGCTCTGTATATGTGCTTAATTGTATGTACGTACATACGTACGTACTTACGTATGTACGTGTGTATGTATGTATGTATGTATGTATGTATGTATGTACGTATGTATGTATGTATGTATGTATGTATGTATGTGTGTGTATGTATGTATGTATGTATGTATGTATGTATGTATGTATGTACGTACGTACGTACGTACCTACGTACTTATGTATGTACGTATGTATGTATGTAATCTGTTTGTGTGTGTTATATCGTTCTTATGCCGTGTTCTCTTAACGGGGGGGGGGGGGGGGGGCGGAACCGGGAAGCTGAGGAAAAGTCAGCATTGCTGTCATGTGTCTTGTATTTATTTCAAATGAAGTTACAGCAATTCAGGGGGGTATTATAAAGACATCTGTAGGTTACAACTGACAACCCGGGTGAACACTGAAATTATATAATTGAAAATTTAGAAGCGTGCAAAATACGCTTTTGCCCCAGGCCTAGGGGCAAAGCTGGGTGCATCATGGGGTACAATCGGGTACGCACAGTTGTGTTTCAAAATCAGTTTTATGAGACTGTTAACAGGCGCTACACGCAGAATAATCCAAAGCCTTCTCAGGCCAGCCAGGGCAGTTTTTCTTGGGCCCATTTCTCACAACTGTTGCATCTGATCCATCCATTATTCCGCTTCGTTTAAGAATATTTTTCGTTGCAATAGATACAGTGGCTGTCACTTCCGCCATCTTCATATTCATCTGAGGTGTCTCCAGTGACAGTCTCCTTTCCAGATCAAGTGAGGAAATTCCCTGCACTCTACGGAATCCCAAGTGTTTGTCACTGATTTCACAAGATCAAGTGAGGAAATTCCCTGCACTCTACGGAATCCCAAGTGTTTGTCACTGATTTCACAAGCTCAAGATATTTAGGCCTGTCCCTGTCCTGAATAGACGAATACAGTCCACATCCTCACAGCCTATTTTAAGGCCCAGTTTAATACTATCCTCCTATCGTTAGGTTATTCATGATATCTGTTGGGTTTTCCTACTATAATCCTGTGTGCGTTTTTTTTCTCCCCCTTGCGCGCCACATGCTCCGCCCATCTCGTCCTGCTCGTTTCCATGGTCCTGGTAATTTTGGTGAGCAGTGAACTGATAACGATAATTTGCAGTTTCTTCCAACTGTGTTTTGTTTTCTCCCTCGCATGTTCTAATAATGTCGTCAGCACCCTTTTCTCGAACAGTCACAGTCTTTGTTCTTCCCTCTGTGTGACAGTTTCACGGACGTAACAACAGACAAGTAATACTATATTCTTCGCACACTTTAATCCTTACCTTTTTAGATAGCAGAGGCGAAACATTATGGTCTGGCTGGTAGTATTGTGTTCCCTGATTTTACTCTGCTCGTAATGTCTGTGTGAATGAAACTGTAATCTGTTCGCGGCCCTCCCAAGTAGGATTTTATGAATTTCTTATTATTTATGAGCCATATTTAGGGTGTGATTTTGTCTTTCATTTTGTTAGATGTACATGTAAGTACATTTAGTTCTCCCGGCATTCACGTTTTGTACCATTCCCCTTAAAAACAATTAATAAAGCTTCTGTGTATTTATTTATCGTATGTTTGGGGTCTACCGGCTTAATTTAGCGCAACCAGTCAAGTTTAGTTGTTCAAAAAGTTGAAATTCGCCTATGGGGTTCTTCTAAATGCAAGTTTCGGCCAATAGGGTAATTTTGGTACTGGGAAAGGGAGCTTGACTTCGGGAGTTGCCACTGAGTACGGGGGGCCACTCCGCTTTTGGCTGTTGGGGAGTACAGTCAGTAAGTTTGGTGCGCTACAAGTTTCGGACAGTTTCTGCCAAAAATTCGAAATTTAAAGTGAACTAACCCTATTATTCCAAGTGTCGTGGTCATTAGAGTTGCTGCTAACCTTCTTGACCCTTTAAAGGCGAAGCGTGTCTGTTTCATATAAGAACTCAGTGCGTACCGCGCTGTGAACACTCTCCGCTTCGGTTATAAAAACCAATCTCTTAATGTTTTATAAGGCAAAAGTTGCTGTTTGTTCTGAGATCCGTACAAAACACATAAACGCAATGTGAGCACCACGTAGAATTTTTTAATGTTAAACCTGGTGGTACGTAAAGTTACCGCTAGGCTTTAAAAGGTTAATGTACAACCACAAGTGTGAAACAGTTCCAGTAAATCTTTCAGGATCTGTCAAGTGTTAAATCTAAATTATCGCCTTAGTTGGATAGCAGTCGCTGCAGGGACCTCTCCCATAAATTACCCTGAAAACAGATATTGTGTTCACTGAGCTAACCGGGACAAAACCTGCCACTGTGGTGGAAGGTAGCAACATTATCAGCCTAGACCAGAAGCTTATGTGTCTGATTTAGAAAAGAAGCAGCGTGTATACTAAAAGCATGACTTGACCTGCGAACGGTGGTTAACTTCATTGCATCCTATGAAACAGCTCAAACAAGAGACGCAGACTCTCCCGCGGTTTATGCAGGCACGATCTGCCCACACATCTCCGTTGCCACTCCCCCACTCTCTTGGCATGTAATGGACAGCGTCAGAGTGGCTGAGACATCTTGATCCCTGAAATCAGAGACTCATGCACCTTCCTTGTTTTAAGAGCATTTCGTCCTCACGGAAAAGTGGACTAAGTGTCCGATTTCATGTGTCGCTGGTTAGTGCAGTATGCTGGGTGGAAAACCAGAGAAAAAAACTCAGTTGCAATCAGCAGAAAGTGATTTTTTTGGGTATGTTTACGACCATATGGAAAGGTTAAAATGGCGATGTACTTGTGCCTAAAAATTTCACAGTGAATGTGTAGAGTAGATCTGTAGAAAAAAGTTGCGCGTTCTCTACATTTGAGGTGCCTGATCAGCCACGCGCTCCGTCCAATTTACCCTCGATGCCCACGGTTGGGAAGTTGGGTGGGCTACACAGCTGTTCTACTCTGGTCTTTGTTGCGAGGAGAATTGTGTTCGTATGCAAAATTTGAAGTACCTCGAAATGCCGGGAATTACTCGCCTAATGAAACAGTGTCGCAGCCTAGAATGCTTGAGTGGCCATTTGTGCTCGTGCCCAGCCTATAAGCATCCGTTATGGGCCGAGTTGTCCCGTATCTTGACTGAGTAGGGTGGGGTGCGAAATAGCTACGGAATCACTGGAAGTGAAATAAATTCTTGCGTGAAGAAATTAAAATGTTTCAGTGACACGTAATAGAACGAATGCTGGTGGATGGGAAGCACGACCGATTTAAGGCTATTGCAGTCTGTGTGGGCTCTTCTGTCCGGTTGGGGAGGTGGGGGGGGGGTGTGGAGGTGCCAAAGGGCTGGCTGTGTTTCAGATTTCGTGTCAAAAATATTTTGTGTGCACGCTCCTCATTGTCAGTGTACGACTGCACGTAAGTAGGGCCTTTGAACTTGTTTTTGCTTTGGGCACAGAAAATTCTTCGTCCGGCCCGGCCGGGGAGTCGCAGTGTATGTTGTCACACCGAGTGTCTACTGCACAGGGGGTTCTGCGTGCTACCTGAGTGGGAATTAGAAAACAGCAAGAGAGGATATGATAGACCCTACAGCGCAAGATGAAGAAAGCGTTCTTTGGTCCATATTTTTTCTGTAATATACTATAGATCGCTCATTGGCGTAGTCCGGAAATCCGAGGCCGTTTAAAGCAAAAAATTAAATAAACAAATGGTCGCACACTTGAAGATCGTAATCAGCGTTTATTGCTATGACAGGAACGTGATATCTTCTGGATCTTTCGTACAGTTTTACGGGTTTGAACCGTTGAATGACAAGCAAGTGCGGTTTCGCAGGGGAACAGCTCTTTGCGCTACGCTATTGTAGGTATCAGTCCTATAAAATGCAAAAGAAAGAACGCTGTAGTCTTGGTTTCGTATGGTTATTCGGTTCATTATTTTCGTTTGCGAGGGGAATAGTGGTATGGTGATCTGCGAAATACCACATTTCTTACTTAACCCTTTAACCCTTTAAAGACGAAGCGTATCTGTTTTATATAAGGACTCAGTGCGTACCGCGCTGTAAACACTCTCCACTTCGGTTATAAAAACCAGTCTCTTAATGTTTTATAAGGCAAAAGTTGCTGTTTGTTCTGAGATCCGTACAAAACACATAAACGCAATGTGGGCACCACGTAGAATGTTTTAATGTTAAACCTGTTCTTATGTAAAGTTACTGCTAGGCTTTAAAAGGTTAAAGTAGAGTACAAAGTAGATACTTGTGGTTATTTAACAAAGCTGTATGAGTATCCAGTATCAAACTGGAAGAGGAAAATGTATGGAAAACAGAAAATTATGGAAGAGGTAGCAGTCGTATATATGACATCCACTTTTGACGGTATTTCCTCCGCCAGTATTCGAACTACGTGCTTGGTGAATGCAGTACAGATGCGTTATTGTTTGGCTAACTTTCTTTCATTATTTTTGGGTAGAAATATATTCATTGTGGCCAAATCGACAATTTTGCAAGGGAAGGTGTTGTTGATGTCAGAATTCTGGCCTGAAAACCGACGCAGCACCTTCTGCGGGAACGGTGGAACCAATGTATAAAACTCACAGAGTAAAGTAGTTCCCATACTCACCGCGGGGGATAACCACAAATGTTATAATATTGTCATACACAGGGCAACACCTACTCGTACTTGTAATTCTTTGTCGTCAGTATTGCTGTCTCCTTGCCGATCATTGTTAAGAACAAGAATAGGGCCATTTGTGTAAGATAGTGGAATGTCGTGCTTCTTTAGACAGCGACCAGGATTTGCTAACGAAATGAAATGCATAATGTGATGGCACTGTACCTTAGGCCGCTTTTTGAACACTCCTAGCTGCGTGATCTTTGTGTCTATGGCAACGCAGCTGCCAGAAGTCGGGCAGTGGACGTCCATATTGCTCAGTTCAGGGCGTCACCACAAACATTTAATGAACAAGGAGATGGATGAAGGCGAGTCTCTCTCTCTCTCTCTCTCTCTCTCTCTCTCTCTCCTGTTTTAAAAACTGGTTCTATCTTCTTCGTGCCCTTCCCCAGCACAGTATCTCTCTATCTGTAAGGGTATCTGTGTCAGAACAATCCTGCACGTTGTCTGTTGGTCTGTCTGAAGAACCAAACGAGTTGCAAGAAGCAGGCTGTTCTCTGGTAGAGCAGATTATGCGCTTTGCTTGGCGAAGATCAATTTACTTAATAGCATTTGACAGTCAGGACTTTGATTATGCGATGAAAGGAATTTTGCAGATATGTTTTGCCATCTGTTGTGCGTCACCAATAAAGAAAAAGAAAGGACGGAAGTGGGATGTACAGAAGAATGTCCTCGACGTCATGCTGCCACTGCTAGCACTGTCCGTCTGCTCAGAACGACACCACGGATTTGCGAATGGCGCGTGGAAATAAGGCTGTGTCAGCTAATACTGATGAATTTTCAGTTGTTATGGACGAACAAGCCACGCAAATTGAGCGTATTTCTGTGGTGTTGAGATGTTCAATTCATAAGGCTGTCTAGCAGCAGCCGTAGTAGTAGTAGTAGTTCCTTCATGTCGCAAGCGACCCCTTGTGAGCCTATTGGATTTTCTTAACAAGAAGTACTGCGTCGTATTCGTTCCGACGTTTCCTGTTTTCTGCGGCCTTGTAGATCAGGTCCGTCCATTGCGTTCTGTTTTGCGTGGCATTTAAGATGTCATGACAGTTCGTCGTTAGGGTTCCTCGTGTTTCGTCTGTCCATCTTGTCCGCTGGCTTCCTCTTCTTCTGTTGCCGTCTGTCAGTCAAAACATCAAATCTTTTTCGAAGGAATCTGAGATGCGCATTATGTGTCCGAGATATTTGCCTGTTAGTCTGCAATACTATAAAAATATCTAGATTATTACATTTTGTGAATGTGAAAGGAAACACCCCGAGTGTTTACCGTATAATAGTTGTAAACTGAATCTAGATTAAGTACTGTATGTGTTTAAGGCTGTATCTTGGCTATAAACCGGAGATCATTATGTGCCGGTCAGGACGTAAACACGGCTTTTTATCTCGCATCTCAGTTTATTGACGGCCTTGTTTTTTGTGTTTCATTTTATGATCTGGAGAAAGATTTGCTTACCTATGGGAAATACATTCCTATAATTGGGTCCTGCAAGCCACTTAACATTCGTGTCGCGAATGTACACTGGCTCGTACAGACTAAAGAAAGCTTTGCACAAACTTGCAATGAATAGTAGCAGGAAGATAGACTAGTAGGATGAAAATGTGACTGTTGGCGAAGTCTGCGTTATGGGGATAGATAAGGAAGTTGAGCTAGAGTGTTATTATCCCTGTACCACAAATGCTTTTTCTGATTGCTTGCAAGAAATTAACAATAGTTAACCTTTTAAAGCCTAGCGGTAACTTTACGTACCACCAGGTTTAACATTAAAAAACTCTGCATGGTGCCGACATTGCGTTTATGTGTTTTGTACGGATCTCAGAACAAACAGCAACTTTTGCCTTATAAAACATTAAGAGATTGGTTTTTATAACCGAAGTGGAGAGTGTTTACAGCGCGGTACGCAGAGTCATATAAAACAGATACGTTTCGTCTTTAAAGGGTTAAGTAACACAATAGTGTCATATGGTAAAATATTGCAGTATGAAATATGTTGAAGGGAAGTGCCTGACCTCGGTGTGTGTACTTTAGCAAGAACAGGGAATGAAGTGTCATTGCAGATCTTCTGGATCAGTGTTTTCCAAACTTCTTTGCTCGTGGACCCCTTTTGGCTCCGAAAATAACCACATATCCTCACATCCTTGCTCACACAAGTATAGTGTCTGGATGATAGGTATCAAAAATTAAAAATTTATATCTCAGAACCGATTTTAGATAGGTACGAATACATGCCAGTAGCATACATAACGGTACATTGCATGATATGACTTTAATTTAAATGCTTGTCTCTCGCTTCATGGATACAGGTGGTTTCTTAATTAGATATTCTAACAGTCGTACGAAATAAACATATCGCCAATTAAAGAAGTTCCGCGATTATTTTTAACAAAACATTATTCTTCTAAATAAAAAAATAAGTTAGTTTTAAGGTAAACATTACAGAAATGTATCCACGGATCCCCTGGCAACTGCTGGCGGATCTCTTGGAATCCGCGGATCACACTTTCAGAACCACTGGTGTGGATTATTTTAAGGCACTGACCTAGCTATTGAAATCTCTCTCAGAATTTGAATTTATCACGTTTAACGCCATTTTACTCACCCCTGTTTTAAATTCTTTCCCATCGCTGCTGTAAACCACTTAATCTACTTAGAAGCCCTCGTCCCTAATGTTAAATCAATAAACTTGCGTCCCTGAGTTCATCTTCTGTAACAACTTTGTTCTAACTAAGTGGCTTAAATAGGGGAAAAAGTTGCCGAGCAGACAGTTCTGGTGACTGAATATACTGATTTCACCGAGAGAAGACAGTAACTTGCTGAAGGTGGAGCAGTGAATGTGTCAGAGATTACTAAATCTACCAAATCTCTGACTTCATTATGGATTGAGACAAACGTGTCGATCTAGTTTATGAACCCAATTAAAAAACGGCTTTCACTGAATTTTTCAGGATATTGCTCGTAGAATCGTGTACATCTTTCAGACGTCTTGATTAGGCTAAGGAAGAGCTCAGCCAGTAAAAGTAGGTTCAAGATAAAGGTTAAGACCAAAAGAAGCCCAACTTTAACCTTTTAAAGCCTAGCGGTAACTTTACATAGACCAGGTTTAACATTAAAAAATTCTACGTGGTGCCCACATTGTGTTTATGTGTTTTGTACGGATCTCAGAACAAACAACAACTTTTGCCTTATAAAACATTAAGAGACTGGTTTTTATAACCGAAGTGGAGAGTGTTTACAGCGCGGTACGCACTCAGTCCTTATATAAAACAGATACGCTTCGTCTTTAAAGGGTTAAAAAATTCTACGTGGTGCCCACATTGCGTTTATGTGTTTTGTACGGATCTCAGAACAAACAACAACTTTTGCCTTATAAAACATTAACAGACTGGTTTTTATAACGGAAGTGCGAGAGTGTTTACAGCGCGGTACGCACTGAATCCTTATATAAAACAGATACGCTTCGTCTTTAAAGGCTTAATAGCACTGTGTTACTCAGTGGCCATTCGAATGTAGTTGCTTATTTATACTGTACTTAGGACGACCTGTCCCTTTGAGAATAGCTACTTTTTACACTTGTTTTTAAAATTACAAATCTGGGAGTAAGGGACAGTCGACATAAAGAAGGGGGCTCGAAGCCGTGAAAATCACAGTATGAAGTTCATTTTCGGCGATTCGTGCATTAAATTTTGGACTTTAAGACATCAGGTAAAGTCAGAAATACTGACATTTCTTACAATTGCAAAAAATTGCCATAGCACAAAGTGGCCCCTAATTCTGAATTCTCTATAAGCGAAATTGTTTTCACACGTTTTTATCGTATACAAGCCCGAAGTGCTAAATTTCTGCCCTTATTCTGGCCCTGTGCAGCAAGTTATTCGGATGTTTACGGGTAAGGTGGATAAGCTATGTGCCAGTGACAGGCAAAAATAGTCTGCAGTTGCGATGCAGTCTAAATGTATCTATCTTTCGGCCGGTATTACAGCTTTGAACTTTGGCGATGAAAGTTATCTGTACGTAACAGCATAGTTTATTTCATTTAATACATGAATGTTGTATGCAACAATACGCATCACCTATTATGACCATTAACCCTTTAGAGACGAACTGTGTTCGTTTTATATAAGGATTCAGCGCGTACCGCGCTGTAAACACTCTCCACCTCTGTTATAAAAAAAGTTTGTTAATGTTTTATAAGGAAAAAGTTGCTGTTTGTTCTGAGATCCGTACAAAACACATAAACGCAATGTGAGAAGCACGTGGAATTTTTGAATGTTAAACCTGGTGTTACGTAAAGTTATCGCTAGACTTTAAAAGGTTAAGGGCCAAAGGCATTTCGATACCGCTGCATCATCATCAGTGTATGTTTATCTAATATGTGGTGTATACAAGCTGTATGTCTGTGTACTGTAGAATTGTAAAAGGTAAAGTTGTTGCCGTCCATGCCATGAACGGATGCAGAGGCAGTGGAGGTATAGCTCCACTCATTCTTAACCTCGGTGCTATATGGAGGTGATGGTCACCTTTACGTCCCGGCCTCTTTACCCCCGGCAAAAAAATTCCCGTACCCGACTCAGTAGGAGGCTGGGTGGACGCAAAAGCCCGTCTGGTTGGTTTTGCAGAAGAGAAAATCTTTTACCTCTACCGCGATTCAAACCCCAAACGTTCCAACACCAGGGAAATATTAAGTTTTGTCAGTTTTCTCATGCTCGCCGAAACAGAAATGTAAGCATTTCATCTGCTATCGAAAAATGTAGGTATCTGATCGTAATCAGATCAGTCATGTGGGTAGCCCTCTGCACTCTGATGTACAAGAAATGACATTAACTAAGTTTGGTTAGGTGAGGGATGGTGGGATATTCGTTTGATACGGAGCAGAGAAACGCCACCACCCAGTACTAATTAATGAAGTCATGGTGAAATATTTACTCTGGCATCAAGAACATACTGCAGTCTTGCCTAACCATAGCGAATTACAATGTTCAAGGAAGACTCCGTGCCGTGTGTTTAGTCTTCTTTGTAGAAGTTGGTTTTAGTAATTCCGGGCCCAGCTTTTGTCTTCTGTGGAAGTACGAATCTGCCCTCGCTTTCGTGATGAGTTCTGTAATCGACCGCGACGCCTGATTTTAGTTCCTGATTATGTAAATATCTTAAATTGATGAAATTGATTTTCAGCGAACTGCTTTATTTTGTGGTGCTTCAGGGCCCTTCCTGTTACACTCTTAATTATTCAACATGACTGAGCAGGGTTTAATTGGCCCCCAGGCGCGATGTCGTGGTGTTGTTCTTGGTTTGCATAGTCGAGTATTGTATTTCATAATTCAAATTGGAGAACGTCCCATGTCGACACTTTGTTTGGCTTAGCAACAACTTGATGCTACTTTCATTAAAAGAGCCCAACTTAAGATGGGCGGAAGTTTCAACTTTTAATGGGGATGAAGAGGGAGACAAAAACCCTTGATGGTATAACCTGGTTTTCATCTTACTTTATGGCTTGTTGCCTTGCTTTTCTTCACCCCCAAGGACTACAGTGGTGACTGCAGAACAAATATCTGAAGAAAGCATTGGATCCTGCAGCAACTGCTGCTGTTATGTGGTGCAGAATAACGTATCGCTATAAATATTGTGATTGCTGTGTTGCGGGTTGTTGGTAAGACGTGTTAGTGTTATATTTAAGCGTAGAACAGAGGAAAGTCACCAAATGTGCTATTAACCATAAGCGGTCTACCAGCTGGAATTTGTAACGGAATCGAAATCGGTCCCTATACTGCCGAACACCGTCATATGTAACATTTCCCTGAACGCCTGCGTAGTTCTTATGGAAATAATTATCACCCAGCATGCCACTCCAGGGGATTAGATACCAGTATTGCAGACCACGACAGGAACCGCCACTGCACCGTGTACGTCATTGACCAAACCCACTCCCACGCCGCTGTCCAGATCGTGCCGGTCCTCCAAAACTGATTACAGATTGTAATGGAGAGCAGCCAGCATCTCAGTACCTCAGGGAGGACTCCATGACGCCTACGTGCAAGTCGACAGAACAGCTGACTGCATTTCCGTAAGGTCCATTGCAGACGCAAATGATGAAGACTGGATTATTCACACAGGGTGTTCACTAGATTCTTCATGCAGGGTTTTCGCTGGATTTTTCACACATGGTTTTCGCTGGATTCTTCACACAGGGTGTTCGCATTATAGCTTTCTGTTAACTATATCACGTTTTACTTTCGGCAGTTGTTTCTTTGGTAATAAGGTTTGGCCTCAGCGGAGAATTTGTACGGGCTTCTGGTACACATTGAAAGTAATGTCACTGCATGGAATATTTGACCAATTTAGTGAATTTACTTGCACTTAAAGTGGGAACTCATTCGTGGATATCGGGTTCAGTAAATCCATTCGCCATCTTAGGGTTTTTCTCTGTGCAGACGTAAGGATTTTGATGGACAGGAATTAAATTATTTTTTTTCGCGTGTCTTTGTTCTTGAAAAGTTGTAAGCTTGAGATTTCCTGCAGATACAACCAGTGGCACTTTGTGTTTCTTAGGGGGTAAAAGAACCTAGATAAAAAAAACCAGGACAGAAGGTGCGTTATTAATGCGCCAGTATACGTACTTATTGTTTAGAATGTGATCTTTTGATATCATGTAATCCGTAGGTAGGCAGGCAACATATTCTACCCTGAAGGTGGAGACAACAGAATCACCTGAAACGCTTGTAATCAGCTACGAGACTATGAAACTAAACAAAACTTAAATTTTTACCACTACAAAAACCTCAGAATGACATTTAACCATATTTCATCTGTTATTTGTACGGAAATTTGCGAACTTCTGTTTCTACAGTAACCACCAGCTGTTTTTGGTACAGTGTTTCACTGGTCGTTCTTATTATGGTGGCTTTTCTTTTCGTAAACCAAAACAGAAATATTAAACATTGAGGAATCCATGCCTGTGGGACCCATAAACATTTCAAGATGGCATTACTTCCTCTCGAAACATGGGAATTCCATTACCCACTGACACAGCGTTATATCCCAGAAGATGTCCTCAGCTACGAGGCTGCGAAAACATCAAAACCCGCGCATATCAAATATTATTCCGTGAGCTCCCCATATGAATCTCCAGAAAGGAGATTGCACCGTCTCTTTCATACAGGGACTATGAAAGGTCGCGTGACCAAGCTCCTTTGTAACTTCTACACCGGATTGTCGATTAAAATGCGCTTCATTAGGGCCTTTTCATAATTTCAACTACTATTCAGACATTTCTGAATATATATATTGTGGCATGGTAAATGACATAGATCAGGCTACCTCGATATGAAAACCAATGTCTATCTATTTCTAACAATTTGCTGTAACGACGTATTGTCTTCGTTCTGTGCTTATGGAAGCGGCATGATTTCGTTGTCACGAACTGGAGAGGGGCAGATGACAAGTGATCTGTAGGTATGTTAATATACCGGCTGTTCGAAATGCGTATACCATGGCAGTGTTTACATAGGGCTAAGTTGCAGTGTATGAAATGTGACATAGTCAATGGAATTAAAAGAAACAGCCATCTTAAGCGAATGTGACATAGATATTTTAGTTAAATTTGATATGGCCATTGGAATTAAATGTGATTTAGCCACTGGAACTAAATATTACACGTAGACGTTGTTGGTAAATGTAGCATTCACTGGAAATGAATGTGACAGTCATTGCAAGTAAATGTGACGGCTATTGCAAGTAAATGTGACGGTGGAATTGAATGTCGTATAGTCATGAAAGTTGAATGTGACATATCCACTGCAATAAAAATGTATACGCGCAAAAAGACGCAGACATCAAAGCACATACCGGTGCTAGAATCTGCCATCACAACGTTCCACCTGTGCTATGATTGTACAGTTTATTTTTTGTTTCAAACTCAGGACTGAGTACTGCAGAGTGGGCGGCTTCTTCGGTCACTGTGCAAGTATGAGGGGGTTCCGCATTCAGCTGGACGCTCCGTACTATAGTTTGACATCATTTCAATTGTAATCCAGCTGCATGTCGCTGACTGCATTCTGTGTACATTTGCTTTTACGTGAATAACTGTCGAGGACATTGTTCTTTATATAGTACAATATCCAGGTAATTTCTCAACCTACCGCCTGCCACAATTAGTTTTTTAAAAAAATGCTGCCATACTCCCTCACGTATGAGGAATATGGAAGCCATGAAACTCTATATCCCACTTCATTAGCCGTGGGTCTGTCAGAATTTTTATTACTCTTGACGCTTTTGCTATAGGCACTGTGCAGGTCGATCGAACCGTGACGTTAGGTACGGGATGGCCTGTTTTACTGTCTGGCAGTATTTACATGTGGGGAACACTGAGTTGGCTGCATAGGATTTCTGTATGTAAAAGAGCGAAAAGAAATATCTCCGACCGGCCAGTATGTTTGCTGGCTGAATTATCAGGACTTCCGCTTTACAGTTTTACTCTCAATTTAGACGTATATTAAACGTGAGCTGCAAGTTATGTTTTGTCACTGTGGCTGCTGCCAGCAGCTGCAAAACGGAATTCGTGAGGGTAGGCATACTTGTAACCGTCGTTCGTACGGTGCAGGTCCCAACAGTACACCCGACAAGAGGATGGATTACTAGTATTTCCGTCAGGTATCGCACCTTTATTATTTACCCCTAGTACATTCACTAGGTGCAGTAAGTTCACGCTTTATTAATCACCATTAATACATTACTAGCTACAGGTTCCACCTTTATTTAACCACCATTAATTCATGTACAGGTTGGAGTGTCCCGCTTTATTTCTGTCACCACCCGTCAGTCCTTTCGTGCCAACTTCACAGTGCATGTCTCTTTCTTCTTATTCTCCTCAAAAACGACTGCCGCCAGTTCAGCAGACCTTCGTATATTCCCTTAATTTCTACCCCCCGCCCCCCGTTATCCTCAACCACACACCCTTTATATTTTTATTTCCTTCCGTCCTCCTACCCCTGCCAGAGCGAAGACCCTAGGATGGATGGTCAAAGGGCCCTTGTCGGGGTGAGGCTGGATACACACACAAACAACATTTCCCAGTGTTAAGCTACATACTGGATAATCTGGTGGAAACCGTTTCCAGTTTGTATCGGATAACAGGAAATCCTAACATTAAGATTCTTATTGCAGGTTTATATTCCGCAGATAAATGCGGGCGTAAAGGTAAAGGTCACCTTATAACCTGCCATGAAGGCAGAGAGGGTTAGTGTAGGTATAGACCCACTCTTTCTTTAACCTCAGCGCTAAATGGGGTGGGTGGTTAACACCCAGCTCCGGCCGCTTTACACCAGGGAATGACTTGGTGGTTATTGTATAGAAGGCTGGGTGAGCCCCAACGCCGATCTGGACGAGTGCGGAAAATCTCGCCCCCACCGGGATTCGATCCACGAACCGCCAAGCCCGTAGCGAGTCATACTGTTTTGAAATATATGAGGACTGTTTCCATGTACATCCATGTCCATTTGCTAGCCATGGTGACGCGAACAACTCTTGAGCCGCTCTTCAACCGAGTTTCGCAGATGATTTGTCGTGATGTGGAAATCAGGGATCACTGACAAAAGGGAAAGTTGCTGGAGCGTCCTTCATGCATAATTGTAATGATGATGCTATTTCCAGCTTAATAAGGCAGGCAGGCCCCCCTCTATGACTTCATCTTACCTCCAGCAGAACACGGAATAAGTTTCGTGTTTTCATGTTTGAATTTATCCAACGCTTACTAAGGAAGATTTATAAAATGGAGCGACTGGACAGAAGTTTCTAGGAAAGGGCAGTTGCAGGGTACCTGTTGTCTTCATCGGTAGAACTTCACAACGAATTAAGGGACTTAATAAATCAAATATTTAAAGCAATTGCTGAAGTACCTCAATCAAAATATGTGCTGGTCGACAAGTATTGAATGGCACCTGACATGAAGAAGGGAACACGCTTTTATACATATGTTACTGAAGTATTTTCCCGATGATGACTGTCCTTAGGGCTTGTCGTAATTTGGTCATTATCTGGCGACAGATATGGGTCATAGCTGTGTGGGTGTGGACTTGTTTGAATGACTGAGGTTGTGACTGAATATTTAACCTTTTAAAGCCTAGCGGTAACTTTACATACCACCAGGTTTAACATTAAAAAATACTACGTGGTGCCCACATTGCGTTTATGTGTTTTGTACGGATCTCAGAACAAACAGCAACTTTTGCCTTATAAAACATTAAGAGACCGGTTTTTATAACCGAAGTGGAGAGTGTTTACAGCGCGGTACGCACTGAGTCCTTATGTAAAACAGATAGGCTTCGTCTTTAAAGGGTTAAAGGTTTAAGGTCTGAGTGACATGGCCAGTGTTTGTAATGTGGTGGGACTATTTGGGTAGGTGCAAGACTTACTGAACGGTTAATGTTTGGCAAGAATGGTAATAGCTGTGGTTATACGTGGGTTGTTGTAGTTGGAATTATTATTTCCTGGTAGTCAAAGAGATCGTTTTGTGTTTACGTTTCGTGTTTATTTACTAGAGTGGGATAATATTTGTGTGGTACTGACCATCTTACGTTCTTGTTCTTAAATCACGTAGATTAATGTGGCATTTAAACAAAATCCTGTAGGAATTAGAGCTGCGTCAGGCGATTAAAAAAATCGACGTTTCAGAGACTGCGTCCTTCTCCATTGTCAAGACTCTGTCGGGGTGGTTTTGTTTGAATAACTGTGATTGTAACTGAGTGATTATCATTTGGCAGAAGAATGAGATTTGTGCATTTGTGATGTATATTTCAATTCTCTTGATTTCGTAGGGGAGAAGAGGTAACATCCATGCAAAAGAGGGCATATTTGATGTGTAATATTAACACATGGTTTGCACTTGCAACTTTCTGACGGTAGTTTTACTTCAGAGGTTATGTTTGTATTTAATTGGTGGTGGTCGTATTTATTGGTGATGGGTTGGGTTTCGGTTTAAGGGTTATGTAACTAATGGCCTTATTTAGTTGGTTTAGTTGCTTTTGGCACTGACTTTACTGGCTGTGAGGCGTATTGCATCTTGTTTTTAGGACTGTTTTAGTGAGATTACGGCTGGGACATCAGTCCTGCGGGTGTTTGTTGGGGAGGTAACTTTGCTTTTGTTAACCACAGACACTTACATTTACCAAATACTAACCTCTTTGAGGAACCAAGAAATATTTACTTGAATGAATGCGACCCTTCCTTCTGGAGTTAATTCAGTCGGTTTGAGAGAATAAGAGAAATAATCGCTGGGAAGTTCTATCAGACACCACGAACAGGCAAAAGAGGATAGGACAGACCGTATGAAAAGGACGACCAAATCTGAATATAGAAGTTGGATTCAAAACAGTATACATGAGTATGACAATGACCGTGTTTCTTTTATTCTTACTTTATGTATCAATTTCAGAGGAGATGCCATTTTTTTTCCTGACAGAATAATTTAAATGTTCAAAAACACTGATGTGTGTATAGCCTGTGGGTATCCATGACAAATAATGTTCACATGCTTTTCCAAAGCTAATGAAATGTCACTACGCTTACTGTCAAACTGGATATCTTGGCCGTCATTGGTCTGTATTTTGGGCATGGATTTTTGTAACTTACAACATACTGAAATGACACGGAAAATGAAATGCTCACAACTTTGTATTTTCTGTGCACCTATAGTTGAATTCGTTTACAGTGACAGACGGACAGACATGACAGCCTGTGTGGGCGGACTTTCGTTTTCCACATTGACTGTAGAATTCCAGTAAAGGAAAGACAGTCCCTCATGTGACGCCGGATTTTTATCGTAACGGATAAATATTTAAAACCACTGATCCAATTTGAAACGTGTCAGTTGTCGCAAGTGTCCAAGTGCAAAATCGTGGTGGTATGCCTAATACATTAATGTGTAGGAACCAAAGAGTAGTGAATGTGTCCCCTTACTGAAAAATCTAAGTCGATCCTGAAGAACCATGAGGAAATTCCACACCAAAAGGAATGTGACGTCATTTTTATGCTGCTTGTCCTGCGTCTTAAAAGTCCATGGTTTGCAGACTGTATTGCACGCGGACTTGATTATCACATGTGCTAGAGCTAACAATGCTCGTTTATGTGTAATTATGTTGTATTTGACGAGGACAATATAAATTTACTTCTGATATACGAAAACCGCAGTTGAGCCCGGATAAATGAGGCACTATGGTGAATAGGTTAGATGCTAAACAGCTCAGGAATCGTGATTCGAGCTTGGGCAGGGGCATGAGACTTTCCTCTTCTCCAAAGCTTCGATATCGGCTCCGGAAACCGTCCAGCCTCCTGTTCAATGGGTGCCAGAGGTTTTCCCCCAGGGATAAAGCAGCTGGGGTGCGAAGCTGACCACTCACCTCCGTCTAGTGCCTATGTTAAGCATGAGTGGAGCTGTACTTTCATTCCCCTCTATGCTCCCAAGTCTTACACACGGACAACTTTACAATTACTAATACACATTTTTTGTATATAATTGAGTGCAGGAACAAGTTTTCGTTTAAGAACAGAGTAAGGTTTAACTGCGTTTAGTTACACTTGCATGATGTCGGAAGTCACGTAATGTGCAGAGGAAAATTAAATGATTTGTAGAGAACAGGAGAGGGGTAGAGATTTCGAGAAATTATCCAGGTAGTTTGTCTGGGATATTTGAGGAAAACTGAAGGTAGGATAGCCAGTAATAGCTGGAAATAGGAAGAACTGCCGCGGAATAGCGCTTGCTGTCAGCGGCGTGTAATGGGTTGTATACTGTATATGTCAGCATACCTTCAGACTGAAATTTGTTTTGATGTCGAACAAGCTCTGGAGCTGGGATGGTTGTCCAGCGACTGTGAATTCCAACCAGTCTAAGACGATTATCCTGTAGGGATGAAGACGGCCAGTTCGGGCGTGTAACGAGTGAAAATTTACCACCGTTCCCCTCTCCCCGCCTCCTTGCCATTGTACACAAGGAAAACGATAGCTTTTCTTCACAGCGTACACTAAGTTTCAAGTTGTTATCTGCTTACGCCGTTCTTGGTCTCAAGGTTGCTATACGGTTCTTGGCAGGAGATCCTCCTATGATTCGAATACTTCTAAACGTTCTCTCCTTTCTGCCTTTTATTATTCTCTATCGTTTACTTCTTTGTGTTCCTGCATTTCATTTGAGAGCGACCCCCTGTCAAGTGTTTTAAATTAAAGCGAAATGAGAAACATTCATGAGTTTTTGTTTCATATAAAAAGTATTACATCTCTCTGTGATCCAATCCCTTTGAATTATTTACGATCAACAAGAGGAAGACAATTTATTTGTGGTGGCTTAATTTAATTTCGTGTATTGTGCGTGATGTTCATACAAATCGGACAGATTTCGGCGGTGTTTTGTGTTCGATTCTGAACCTAATGTTCTAATCCACTTCAGTGATCTCGCATCTGACTCGAGTCCTGTAGGTCACTGGGTCGAATATCGCAGCCCGGATCACAGTATTTGGGCCTTGTGTCTCCTAATAAACTGAACGAATAGCCGAGTATCCATGGAAATAGTAATGCGCGTTTTGTGAAATCCCATGTTCCTTGCATCCGTACTTTTACTCGTGCGAGTAAAAGGACCGTGGGTGAAAGCGGCACTGGCGTTGGGATCAGTTTATGACCGTGCAACAAAACTTCGTGAAGTATCATTAAATCATCACAGTAATGACCATTTTTGTTGATTTTAATATATCAGAGGCTTGATGGCTGTAAATTGGGTCAAATTTCAGGAAACACAACTTTTTGAAATCTATTGTTGAGACAACACTGCAGTGTTTCAGTACTCTTGTTGAGACAACACTGCAGTGTTTCAGTACTCTTGTTGAAAAAACACTGCAGTATTTCAGTACTCTTGTTGAGGCAACACTGCAGTGTTTCAGTACTCTTGTTGAGACAACACTGCAGTGTTTCAGTACTCTTGTTGAAAAAACACTGCAGTATTTCAGTACTCTTGTTGAGACAGCACTGCAGTATTTCAGTACTCTTGTTGATACAACACTGCAGTATTTCAGTACTCTTGTTGAAAAAAACACTGCAGTATTTCAGTAATCTTGTTGAGACAACACTGCAGTATTTCAGTACTCTTGTTGAGACAGCACTGCAGTCTTTCAGTACTCTTGTTGAGACAACACTGCAGTATTTCAGTACTCTTGTTGAGACAACACTGCAGTATTTCAGTACTCTTGTTGAGACAACACTGCAGTATTTCAGTACTTTTGTTGGGACGACACAGCAGTATTTCAGTACTCTTGTTGAGACGACACTGCAGTCTTTCAGTACTCTGGAGTCAACAATTTCTGTGGCGTTGAGTACGTAAAATAATCAAATTCTGTAACAGTAATTTATGACAAACACAAAAAAATACATAACAATGGTACCTGTCGTCGGACCGAATCGTGAAACAACTGACTTCATTTCACGTCTTTATAACTTACTCTTCCAAAAATTTTAATATTTTAATATGTTGTCAATCTCCCAGTTTTCTTCGAGGTTGTCAGCACTGAAGAGTTTTCCTCACGAAACTTCTGCAGGCACATGTCATCATCATCATCATCATCATCATCATCGTACTTGCTATTTTCATCGTCAGAATTAGACGGTTATTTGATCCAGAAATTCCATGTTGTGGTAGAATATGGACGGTCCTTCACGGCCATCGCAGGAAGGGTAATTTGACCCTATACTATGTGAGTTCACTCGAGCTACAGCTATATCACTTACTCTGACATCGTTACCCTTATATGCAACGCTATGGTTTGTCTTAAGAATTAGCCTGTATCCATGAAATTTTTCCACCCTAGAATATAATTCCACGCAGGCAGTAATTTCCCCTGCATGTGCTACAATAGTGGCGTAGCTAGGAGGGGGGGGGGCGGGCGGCGAATGATGCGTTCGACCCGGGAAGCAAAATCTAAAGGGTGGCCATATGAGAGGCGAAATGAATATTCTAAATAAAAACGTTTATTTTGTGCGCTCAAAAAATCTTAACGTACTGAACCGAATATAAGTAGATTAAATAAACAATTGCCATTTTTTTAGAATTCATAATTTCTGTTAGAGGCAGCCATTGTGATTACTGGGCCCGGGCTCCGAAAACCCAAGCTGCACCCCTGGCTACATGAGGCGCCCGTTTCAGTTATTCCCTCTTACAATGCAACGCTGAAGAGGTGGGAGGAATCGTATATGCATATTAGTAGCTACGATAACACCTCGTGTATGACGCACGATTGAGTTACATCACTTGACAGGCGAGATGAGGTATGCGCAAATTTCGTAACGGATCCGTCAAGGTCTGCTCAATGCAAGGATGTGCTGGTGTGCAAGGTCTTCAGCCCACATTCCAGTTCCGCTGTTTTAACATTCTGCGCATTTTGCATTCTAACAGCCAGTGTAATACTATCTGGCCACACCTCATCTTATAGACGCGCATTAAATACACAACAACCTTGGTGACCCACATTCCCAACGCTAGGTGTTCTTGTTTACCGGAGTTTTGCAAACTGTATGTACCATCCAGTGCAGAACTGCAGGGTGGTAACGAATGTTGACACGGTCATCGGCTGTTTTAATATACAACTGCAATATTATAGCGGACAAGCTGAGAAAAAAACACGAAAAGTCTGCGAGGAGCTGGTATTATGTTCAAGACTGAACTAGTGGTTCCCAAACAGCAAGCAAGGGTACCAGTCACAACACTGAGACCTTCTGTGAATGCTTTAACCTTTTAAAGCCTAGCGGTAACTTTACATACGACAAGGTTTAAGATTAAAAAATTCTACATGGTGCCCACATTGCGTTTATGTGTTTTGTACGGATCTCAGAACAAACAGCAACTTTTGCCTTATAAAACATTAAGAGACTGGTTTTTATAACCGAAGTGGAGAGTGTTTACAGCGCGGTACGCACTGAGTCCTTATATAAAACAGATACGCTTCGTCTTTAAATGGTTAATTGTTAAAGCGAAGGATCTTGGACTGGACTCCATGGTTAGATTTCGGGCGATGTTCTGTGAGCTTTATTCCATGTCATTCGGTATGGTGGATATGACTACGGGATGGAAGACCAAACTGTCTCTGACGCCCAACCAGCTGCCCATCCGGTAAGTACCGGGACTCTTTCCCATGGAGAAAACGGTCGATGCGTGAACCTGACCACTCACCGTTATCTCGTGCAAAGATTAACCCTTTAAAGACGAAGCGTATGTTTTATATAAGGAGTCAGTGTGTACCGCGCTGTAAACACTCTCCACTTCGGTTATAAAAACCAGTCTCTTAATGTTTTATAAGGCAAAAGTTGCTGTTTGTTCTGAGATCCGTACAAAACACATAAACGCAATGTGGGCACCACGTAGAATTTTTTAATGTCAAACCTGGTGGTATGTAAAGTTACCGCTAGGCTTTAAAGGGTTAAGGATGAGTGGACCCATACCTCCACTGTCCCACACGTCTTCGTGGATTGGTGTTTAAGTACTCGTATGGGGACGATTTACCCCTACATCACTGCGCAGAACGGCTCTGGTATCCACCTTGTGTCTCACTAAGACAGTGCATTTCTTTCGAGGTCGAACACCTGGAAAGCGTTAGGTCACATACACATCTGAAAATGGACAGCCCTGTTGTGGATCTCGCAAAAGGAAATGCTCTTGAGTCAGTTTTATTTTGCAAGAAGGAACGTTGAAGACGGTCGGCTACAGCGGGGGGGCGTACACGATGAACTTTTCTCAACAATTCTTAACAGAGCCAAAGAAAATGGGGAGTTCATTAGCATCCCCCAGCTGTCGGTCACGTCACTATTTCATATTTCACCGAGACAGTTACGCCTATACTATTCTACCTTGTAGCCGCTGCTTCATAGGACGAGGAGGAGGAGAGAGAGGATCGAGAGAGGAGAGACCTTGTGTTTGTGAAACAGTGAATTAAAACGAAAAGAAGCCGTCTACAAGAGTGACGCGATGCGGACAGTAGACGTACTGTGGCTGTTAAAATATGCCTGAGACAATTCTCAGATTTATGAAGGCACTACCACGCGATAGTAATTTAAAATACATTGTACAAACCTCTTTATATAGATCTCTAAGAAAACTGCACGTTCTTTGAAAAAAGTTTCAGTTCAGTGTATTCAATTTATTGTACCAACTAATTGCACATTATTAGTTATACATAGGAGTGTTAAACACGTAGCTGCGACATGTTTCGGTAGAAGTGCACCATCTTCACCCAGCACAGTGTGCCAGGTTTTAAACCACTTGCCAATGACAAGCCACTGTTTACAAGACTCCGCGGTCTGTAGTAGCCTCCGTTGTTGATATCGTTTATGTATACAAGGTACAGCTTGTACCGTTTTGTAAAACTTAAGATTAAAATATAAGTAAAGTATTTTACACAGTAAATATGATTTATACAGATTAAAATTACTGTTGCAGCTGGCAGTGGGACTTCTAGTTTATGGTACAAGAAATTGAATACATGATCTAAAAAATGCACGGAATGTACAACTTAAAAAAACCTTCCATTCATTGCTAGATTTTATCCACATATTGCAAGTCTTAAGTCGTTCTGTTAAGGTGTATCACCTGAGACAAAAGTTCCAAGTACCTCGTCGCTGAGACATACAAATTACATGCGAGTAGAGCCATATTTGAACACTTATGCTAAATCTAACTGTTCAGCTTCATCAGACAGTCAGTTTACCTTGTGGAAATATGTTACCCATTGTCTAGCCACTCACGTCTCTATATTGTCGAGGTTAAGAATGACTGGAGCTATTCTCCAAGTCCCACATATGCCTTCATGGTCTCTGCAAGAACAACTCTGCCTTTGACGACGACGACGACAACAACAACAGCAACAACGTATCCCGACGCCGAATAAGATAATCGCTGTCGCATCCAAATTTCCTCTTGCGCTATATCGCAACAACGTCCTGAATGAAGTTTACTGGTTGCTGGGCTGTGGCGTCGTGCAGGGTGGTAGGTACGTGCCGACATTCCAGTGGAAGCCGCTGCGTCCACCGTCATGGCGGTAGCAGCTTCCACTGGAACGTCGGTACGTACCTACCACCCTACTCGGCTTCAGACCTCTAAAAGTCAGCAGTGATGCTAATCGTCGCCGTGCTACCCTCACAGCTGACACTGTGATGAATGTCATATGATCAACAGCTGTTATGCTAATTGCGCTTCTTCGTAAGTGTTGCCCACTCAGCGAAGCACAGTCTGTATATCACTTTATTCCCCTGAAGGCGGTGTGATTTGCTTTAATGGCTTCTGTGCCTGCTGGGACACGAGCTGTGTGGCTGCTGCATACCTAGGCGAATAAACTTCCGTTTAAATTTGGGCATTGCTTATAATCTGTCTTGTTCACTTGTCCTGAACAACAGCGTTGTGCTTATTAGTTGGATTATAACGTAGTGAAAGTTTGTTTATATGGCGCTTTTTTAGCATCAAGTATGCTTTCGCAACATACTCTTACATAGACTCCATAGAGATTTTCACATCTCTGTATTTTTATAATATTTCCTATTTTCTGAGCAGTAGTTAACACATTTTTCTTGGAGGCAGTAAACACTGTTTTATGTTGTATTGTTTGCAGTGTTTTATCACGTTTTTTTATTTTATTTCTTTACCACAGTCTGCATTAAACGTCCTTTCCGTAAGCGAGATTTCTTTTTGGACTGCTTGATCCATGAAGATGCGACCGATAACTTGTACCGAAACGTCGGTGACCAGCTGTGAACCTACGCCGCGTCACGTCCCCAAAAAAAGCGAACAGTTCTGCTTTCATAAGCCCCTCTTCTATCTATTTGAAATGTTGACCTCTCAGCTCGCCCTATCCCCGAATGTGCTAGGTAGACGTAGTTTTGTTATATGACGCTCAATCGGATACTGTGGTTTCGTTGTCTGGAATTATAGCTGGTAGGACAGTTGAGAATAGTCAAAGGACAGGGACGTTATAAGAGCTGTTGTAGCCTATTATAAGGTATTCTGCTAGTTCTTCCTTGATGGATTGAATGAAACGGCGAAACCCTGACCAAGGATGACCGTTTCCCGACCACGATTCAGTTATGAACTTTCTGTAAGCAAAACAGTGCTGTGGCAATATTAGGCAATTGCTATTTTGGTGTAGATTATTGTGGTTAAAAATGATCGATGTTGGCAACTGGCTGTATTGACCTTTTAAAGCCTAGCGGTAACTTTACGTACCACCAGGTTTAACATTAAAAAATTCTACGTGGTGCCCACATTGCGTTTATGTGTTTTGTACGGATCTCAGAACAAACAGCAACTTTTGCCTTATAAAACATTAAAGAGACTGGTTTTTATAACCGAAGTGGAGAGTGTTTACAGCGCGGTACGCACTGAGTGCTTATATAAAACAGATACGCTTCGTCTTTAAAGGGTTAAGAGAGGCTTGGGGCTAATGCTGGAATGGTAACACAGGTAATCCACGGCCGTATGCGTCGATGTTCTTCGAAACCTACTGCCTCATTGGACGTTACATAACCCCTGAAATGCTGTTAAATAAACAACTTCCTCGTGTTGCGATAGTACAGAGTTAACGTTATTCAAATCAAGGCCTTCTGGTTTCATCTTGCCGTTTGTAGCTGTTACAAAAAGTTGACCAATTTGTGTAATGGTTACAAATGCGCGTTATCTTACATTCATTTCTTTTCCCGCATTATTGCTGCTGAATTTTTGAACGTAAAAGCATCTATCGTAGAAACTTCTAGACATTATAACCCTTCATCAACAAAACGAAATCAGCCGTGCAGCCTTTTTCTTACGTCGTGTACGGTCACATTGTCAAACAATTCCCTGCTCCTTATGAGATATGAAGTTTCATTATGATATTCATAGGAACATGACAATAGACCATATTCTGAGGCAGCTGAATCCACTACAGATGCACATATTTATTTATCCATTTTAATATTATCTTCCGATATTTGTTTGAAGTGCACAGGGCCGTAGTACCTTCATGTTCGGAGACAAATTCACTACGATTAGTCGAAAAGTCTGTAAACCATAAATGTAACTTGGTTAGTAACATTGNTTTCTGTCTGTTTATTATTTACCATTATTCAATTCAGTAACCAAATAAACTATTCCTAGGGTGAAAAAAACATGTTGGGGGTGGCGTTTGCCCCCGTTGCCCCCCCCCCCCCAGGTTACGCCTATGCTGTAAACATTTATCAGTTGTCACGGCGTAACTGCTAGAAGACATGAATTTTCAATAACACAGCTGTGAGGACCGTAGTTTATTAAAACAGGTATTCTTAGTCCCGAATGCTCAACGTTTTATGTACACACCGTACAATTAACTAATATAAGGTAATGTCTGGGAAAGCATTTAAAGTTGTCGCTGTGTATATAAGCCATTTTTGAAGGGAAGAAAGAAAATAAGTTTGTGGATCCCCATGTTGTGGGCTAGCCTCCATCTGAAAACGTCTCACAGCTGGTTGTCATTAGGGGATGCCGTTTTACAGCTCTGTAATTATATCCAGCAATTCTAGCCCTACCCTCCCACAGAGTATGCAACCCTTCAATTTCATGCAGCAGGAACCCGCCCTCTAGGGTTGAGACGCGGGTTACAGATATCGCTGGGCAACCATAAAGTTCAAAAATGTCCCGGATTTTATTTCTCAGGTAACTCGTAGCGTGGCACTAATTACAGCCTTCAGTCTCCTGTGAACAGACCCGTGGTGTTTTCCTTATTTACTGTTTGTTGTTTTTTACTAAGTCCATCCATAAAGTTAGGATATTTCTTTATAACATCGCAGTTATGTTACCTTTCGTGGATGAAGTAAAAAAAAAAACTAAAGATTAGACTCCTTTGCTGTTCATTTCCATGCATATAATTAATTTAATAAAATTAAACCAGCAAATGCACAATAAGTGTTATTTAGTTTTTTATTTAATTTTCATTCCAGCTTTTTCCCGACATGTTTCAGCATTCTTGTTGCCACTTTCAAGTGGTTACTTTAACCCTTTAAAGACGAAGCGTATCTGTTTTATATAAGGACTCAGTGCGTACCGCGCTGTAAACACTCCCCACCTCGGTTATAAAAACCAGTCTCTTAATGTTTTATAAGGCAAAAGTTGCTGTTTGTTCTGAGATCCGTACAAAACACATAAACGCAATGTTGGCACCACGTAGAATTTTTTAATGTTAAACCTGGTGGTATGTAAAGTTACCGCTAGGCTTTAAAAGGTTAATTACACAAAAATTCTGTTTAAGAGTCACACGTTGCTGCACGTTGAAGGAAGCTGAATGCGTATATTAATAAAATTTTACAGGAATTTAAAATGGTGATAAATAAAGGCATTCAGCTAACCCACAGGAAGATAATTGACACGATATTATGTGCAGACAACCAAAGCCTAATGGGAGCCTCTGAAGGTGAATTACAAACCGTGGCACACCGCTTAACCGTTACAGCAAGAAAATACAAAATGAAAATATCAAACAGCAAAACAAAATCAATGGCAATGTGTGGGAACCACATACAGAGAGTAAGCATTGTCATAAAAGGTAATCCGATCGAACAGGTATCAGAGTTTAAATACCTAGGGTAACTTATATCGGACTGCAAAAGTGATTTAGAAGATAAGATACAAACATATAACAAAATAAATGGCGTTATACGAAGGCATTTTGGAAAACAAATGACTAAAGAAACAAAATTAAGAATTCACAATATTACAGCTAAAGCAGCCGTAAAGTTCGGTACTGAAGCCTGGGTGCTGAAGAAAGGAGATGAATAAAGACTGGAAGCAGCACAAATGAAATTTTTAAGACATTTATTAGGAATTACTAAGTTAGACATGGAGAGAAATCAATCCGTCAGGGAGAAACTTGGAGTGCAGAACATAGTTTTGGAAATAAAACAACACCAACGAGAGTGGCTACAACATGTAGAGAGAATGGGCACAGGCAGGATACCCAAACAGGCACTGAAATGTAGGCCAAAAGGAAGAGAAACATAGGACGCCCAAGGAAAAGATGGAAGGAACAGCTTCATCTCGAGGGATAAAGAACAGGCACTACGCCTGATACTTCACAGCTGATGGTGGTGGTGGTGGTGGTGATGATTATGATGATGACGACGACGACGACGACGACGACGAGTCGGTCATGGAACATGTAGGTATATTTGAATGTATATAAACGCATTTGCAAATAGTGTTATGTTACAGTTATGCTTTGGACGTGATTTTTATTATATAATTTTTGAAATCGAACTTTAATTATATATAGCCCCAGACACCCCACCCCCTCTAGTGAGAAATTTTGGGTGTGTGCCTGACCCATTCAACGCTAAACAACATGCATAATTTACAGAGTCTAGGAACCACTGTAGGAGTACACGACGTCTTATCCATTAAAGAATGTGAGAATTTGGAACACACAGGCACAGTGTGCCCATGTGTTTCGCATATGAAGTGTAGTACGAAGGAGCGCAAACCGTTGGGTTTCAAATGTATGTTTTTAGTGACCTGCCGTGTCCTCAGCTATGGTGGTGGCTGTGTACAAATCAGAGTGGTTTCATAGCTTCTTGGCATAACTGCAAAAATTTCTGACATGGCGCCAGTCGTGTGCTCCACCCCCAACATGCACTCACGCCTCTTTCAATTTTCTGTAAATCCTAGACGCGCTGGGATGTAATAATGGCTTTGTCCTGCTAACGACTCTGCTCCACCCCCTCCCCCTAAAAAAACCCCCCCTCGGAAAATAAAGGCGAAGCATGTATAGCTTGTTAGCCTCTGTCGCAGCGGGTTGCAGGTTGCCAAGTTTCTGGACCGGAAGTACCAGACTGCAATGGACGTTGTAACAAAAAGACGAGAGAACAACAAATGTTCCAGATTTGGAGTTCACAAAAAGTGAGAGAGAGAGAGATCGCACTTCGAAAATAGAAACTTCCTGGGTTTTAACCAAAAATAAGAATGGAAGAATTGTACGTGCTATCATATAAAGACCTTCGCGGCAGCAACGTATTTATCAACGTGTGTTGCCAGTAGCCTACCGATTGGACTGAAGTGGCTCAAAATCTGATTTTTGGTGGAGGTTAATCCCTTAAAGACGAAGCGTATCTGTTTTATGTAAGGACTCAGTGCGTACCGCGCTGTAAACACTCTCCACTTCGGTTATAAAAACCAATCTCTTAATGTTCTATAAGGCAAAAGTTGCTGTTTGTTCTGAGATCCGTACAAAACACATAAACGCAATGTGGGCACCACGTAGAATTTTTTGATGTTAAACCTGTTCGTATGTAAAGTTACCGCTAGGCTTTAAAAGGTTAACAGCGTGTTCAGTATAAAAAATCAGGTAGTGTCGAATAATCGGCTGACTGATAAAGTATGAATTGGAACGGATTTGGAAGGAGGCGGTTCTCTGCTACTGGAGGGAATGTCTCAGTATGTGCGTGTAGGAACTAGGGAAAACCACGACATGTCTCGTCAGGACAATCGAGATACAAACCGGTAGTTCCTGAAGACGCTTCTCTGTCCTGCTTGGTCCGTAACAGTGGAGGTATGCATGAGAACTGAGACGTGAATCTTGTGTTTCACTAACTAACTAACTAACTAACGAACTCCATGGAGCAGAGGCCTTCTTGAGAAGCTAACAGTTTCTCAGCTAGTCAAGAAATTCCCCGCATTTTATGGAACCCGAAGGTTCATTACCGCATTCACAAGAGCCCGCCACCTGTCCCTATCCTGAGCCAGATCAATCCAGTTCATGTCCTTCCATCCCACTTCCCGAATATCCATCTTAATATTATCCTCCCATCTACGCCTGGGTCTCCCAAGTGGTCGCCTTCCCTCGGATCTCCCCACCAAAATCCGGTATGCACCTCTCTCCTCCCCCATACGTGCCACATGCCCCGCCCATCTCAGTCTTCTCGATTTGATTACCCGAATAATATTTGGTGATGAGTACAGGTCATTAAGTTCCTCGTTATGTAGTCTTCTCCACTCCCCTGTCGCCTCGTCCCTCTTAGGCCCAAATATCCTCCTCAGCACCCTATTCTCGAACACCCTCAGTCTTTGTTCCTCCCTCAGTGTGAGAGACCAAGTTTCGCATCCATACAGAACAACAGGTAAAATTATAGTTCTGTACACCCTAATCTTTGTGTTTTTGGATAGCAACCTCGAAGACAAAAGATTCTGCACCGAATGATAGCAAGCATTCCCCGACTTCAATCTGCTCTTAATTTCTTCATGAATGGAGTTTCGATTCGTTAGGGTTGCTCCCAAATATTTGAATTCTTCCACCCTTTCAAAGGATTTATTATCTATATTTATGTTGTGATTGTGTCGTGCATTCTGATTTCGAGACATGACCATGTACTTAGTTTTCTCAGCATTTACTTCTAGACCAATCTCCTTACTAGCAATAATTAAATCTTCTGCATTTTTCTTTATGCTATGTACGCTTCCGCCCAATATATTAACATCATCAGCATAAACCAGAAGCTGATGTGTACCATTCAATTTCAAGCCCTCCTGGTTTGCCTGAACCCTCCTAATGGCATATTCTAAAGCAAAGTTGAAAAGCAATGGCGACAGAGCATCTCCTTGTTTCAAGCCATTCTTAATAGGGAACGTGTCAGACAGATGTTTGCCTACCCGAACTCTGCTATATGTTTCACTTAGACACATTTTTATTAACCTTACTAGTTTCATGGGGATACCGAACTCAATGAGAATATTATACAAGACCTCCCTCCTAACTGAATCATAGGCTTTCTTGAAGTCTATAAATAGCTGATGCACTGCCTCATTGTATTCCCATTTTTTCTCAAGTATTTGGCGAATGCTGAATATATGATCAGTGGTTGACCTGTTACGTCGAAATCCACACTGATGATCCCCAATAATTTCCTCTGCATATGGAGTTAACCTTGACAAAAGGATGTTGGATAGAATTTTGTACGTAGTCGACAAAAGTGATATGCCTCGATAGTTATTGCAATCTGTCTTATCACCCTTCTTATAAATAGGCACAATGACCGACTCCTTCCATTCCTCAGGCAATTCCTCCTTATTCCAAATAGAAATAATAAGTTTATGGATTTCAGACCGAATAATCCTACCCCCTGCTTTAATCAATTCTGCTGGAATCTGATCAGTACCTGGTGATTTGTGACTTTTTAGTTTTTCAATAGCCATCTCAACCTCAACCGCACTGGGCTCAGGCACTAGTGGCTCTGCCGTGTGTACTTCAATCTGCCTAACATCGTTAACCCCGTGTATATTCAACAGCTGGGAGAAATGATTCCTCCACCTAGCCAAAATACTGTGGGAGTCTGTAACCAGGTCACCCTTCTCATCCTTTACTACATTACTTCTAGGCTGGTACCCCCTCTTAAACTCATTGATACCCCTATACAAGTCTCTTATATTCTTCTTCTTACTGTTTGTTTCAATTTCATTAATTTTAGCTTCCAGATATTCCTTCTTTTTGTGCCTGAAATGTCTACTAGCTTCACGTCTTACGTTGTGCAGATTATCTCCATTATTTTGGTTTGGATTCTGTAACCACTGAATTTTAGCCTGCTTCCTTTTATCTAAAAATTCTGCACATTCTGCATCAAACCATGGTTTATGCTGCTTCCGTTCGTGTAGACCTAGACTCTCTTGAGCCGAGATTTTGATATTCTCTTTAATGTTTTCCCAAGCCCTATTCATGTCCTCACTAACATTTAAGCTTTCCAGAGCTGCAAACCTGTTTGAGATCTTAAGCTGATACTGTTTCCTAGCCTCTAGTTCACTTAGCTTCTTGAGATTAAATCTCTCTACATCAAACTTCTGTGCTGCTTGTTTACTTACTGCCAGTCTTTCCCTAACTTTCGCAACCACCAGATAGTGATCAGTATCACAGTCAGCTCCCCTGAAAGATCGCACATCGAGTATACTGGAATGCCGTCTCCTATCTATCAATATGTGATCGATCTGATTGTGAGTCTTCCCATCAGGAGAGGTCCAGGTGTATTTATGAATGTTTCGGTGCGGAAACATAGTGCTCTTAACAACTAGATTCTTTGATGTGGCAAAGTTTACTACTCTAACACCATTATCGTTGCTATCCTGATGTAAACTCTCATTCCCAATAGTCGGTTTGAAAATATCCTCTCTCCCCACTTTTGCATTAAAATCTCCTAACAGAATTTTCATATGGTACTTAGGAAAATGATCAAAAACCCCTTCTAATTCCTCATAGAAGCTGTCCTTTGAATCATCACCCTTCTCTTCCGTTGGTGCATGCGCATTCAGAACAATGATATCACACCAGCGGCCTCTCAGCATTATGTATGACATCCTAGCACTAACAAACTCCACTCTCTTGATTGCTGATACCATTCTCTGGTGTACAAAAAAACCTGTTCCCAATTGATGATTTTCCTGCCCTTTGCCATAGAAAAAAGTATACTCCCCGGCTCTTACAGTCCCTTCTTTGTCCCACCTAACCTCCTGTACACCCACTAAATCTAACTTGTACTTAGCTAATTCCCTGGCCACTGTCATAAGTGACCCTGGCCTATACATGCTCCTCACATTCCATGTTCCAAAACTCATATCCTTTTTCCGTAGCTGGGGTCGTACCAAAGAATCGGTCCAGGTCCGAGGCTTTGTAGGCTGTTTCGTAACATCATAATTTTTTACGGTGAGGAGTTGTTAGCACCTCGCCCAACCCCCAAGCTGGAGGACCACCCCTTGTCGGCTGTCCGCGACTGCTTATTCAATGTATTCGCAGCTACCCTCCATACCTGGAGGCCGTTCCTCCATCCGCAACCCGAGGACGCGCCATGCCGTGGTGACAGGGACCCACTTAACATGGCTTGTGTTTCACTGACGTGCTAATTTCTGTAATTAACTGTAGGCGCACCTGGAAGTAACGGATGACCCTCAACAATGTCGGCCACTCGACCTACGTAGAGTAATAAATATTTCACATTCCTGAGCAAACTGCAGACAAAAGACAGTAATTGTGGTCCCTTTTGTAAGGTTATGACAAACACCTTGCTTGTAATGTGAGATTTGAAGTTCTCACAGCGGTGTAGTTAAGGATTCAGGTCAAGCGTGACATTTGAAGATGAAGGAACTACTTTCTTACGAAACGTCGGGAACCTGTCACCCAAAGACAATGTCATATGCCACACGACATGAATCTTAAGTTGTTATTTAGGTTGGTTTAACTGGATTGTAATGAAATCCTCTTTTTGCCTTTCACGTTCGCTCTGCCATCGAGATGTCATGTTGTAGCAGTAAGTGAAGTGACCCTTTAAAGACGAAGCTTATCTGTTTTATATAAGGACTCAGTGCGTACCGCGCTGTAAACACTCTCAACTTCGGTTATAAAAACCAGTCTCTTAATGTTTTATAAGGCAAAAGTCGCTGTTTGTTCTGAGATCCGTACAAAACACATAAACGCAATGTGGGCACCACGTAGAATTGTTTAATGTTAAACCTGGTGGTACGTAAAGTTACCGCTAGGCTTTAAAAGGTTTAACGATTAATCCGTCGTTTGTTATATAACTAGTTCTTTTCTCATGGCTCCATAGCCCTAGTGAGCCTAGGCCTCCTCCTTATTGAGGTTTCGAGATCACACTCAGACACATCACACTCGGTAAGACTCCTCTGGACGAGTGATCGGCCCGTCGCAAAGACCTCTCTACCTGACAACACACAACACTTAACAAGAGACAGACATGCATGCACCCGGCAGGATCCGAACCCGCAATTCCAGGAAGCGAACGGCTACAGGCCCACGCCTTAGACCGCGCGGCCACTGGGATCGGCTATATAATTAGTAGTTACGTATAACCTCAGACCTCGTGAGGCGTGGGTTCCGCGGTTGCTTCTAAGATTAGTCTTATGCCTTTGTATTTAGTGAGGAAAACTTGCATGTAGGCGTACTTGAAGTCAGGTAATGTATAACACATCTTCGAAAGAGAGCCTGTCCGCACGAAAGGCCTCCAGAAATGTAATTGCTAAATTCTGAGATATTCCCGGCTGAACAGAGACAATTACAAGCTGGGAAAATAGTAGAGGTGTCTGTCATAATAGGGTGACAGGTACAGCGTTTCTCGTTCTGCTAATGGCAGAGGGTTGCATAGGATGGTTCATAAACGCCAACTTAAACACAAGTTGTCGCCGTCATAACATCTTATCTTGACATATCTAGATGTGTCGTTTACCCAAGGACTGTCAACTTACCCTGAAGTTAGACGAGAGACTGGCAACTTTAGGACTGACGAGCATCGGTTGTCGTTTATGTCGTGACATTTGCATGAAAAAAAAAAACGATTCACACGAAGCCGGGTCCCGTTCCGAGAGTTAAACTGAATACCTCACGAATATAAGTTAAACTGAATACCTAACGAATAGAAGTTAACCTGAATGCCTCACGAATATAAGTTAAACTGAATACCTCACGAATATAAGTTAACCTGAATACCTCACCAATATAAGTTAAACTGAATACCTCACGAATATAAGTTAACCTGAATACCTCACGAATATAAGTTAAACTGAATACCTCACGAATATAAGCTAACCTGAATACCTCACGAATATAAGTTAAACTGAATACCTCACGAATATAAGTTACCTCATGTACTGTTTTAAGTTCGCTTTCTCTTTAGTTGGTAGCTTAACCCTTTAAAGACGAAGCGTGTCTGTTTTATGTAAGGACTCAGTGCGTACCGCGCTGTAAACACTCCACTTCGGTTATAAAAACTAGTCTCTTAATGTTTTATAAGGCAAAAGTTGCCGTTTGTTCTGAGATCCGTACAAAACACATAAACGCAATGTGGGCACCATGTAGAATTTCTTAATTTTAAAACTGGTGATGCGTAAAGTTACAGCTAGGCTTTAGAAGGTTAATTCGGTAAGACTCTTCATAAAACCATAATTGGGTACTGCCGCGGGAACTTTCAATTCAGTAACATGATAGGCAAAATACGTATAACGTAATACTATGGGGCGTTCGCGTAATGTTTATACCTCCCCGGCTGTCCTAACAGTGTGATACTATTTCACTCGAAGATAGCGCTACTGTGGCGATTTAATGTCGTCTGTAACAACAAACCGTGCACAGGTCTTCGTGTAAAGCTGCCGATATTTTTGACCTATTGTAACCAAATTTCGATTTTCTCGACAGATTTTAATGGGAGTTTTCAATATCAAATTTCACGAAAATCCTTACAATAAGAGTCGAGCTGATAAATACGGAGAGAGGGACGGACCAATGGATATGACTAAGTTAATAAGCGCTTTTCGCTAGCATACGAACGCGCTTAAAATGACCAAAATCAACTGCATTAACAGTCTTCTGCATTTAGTTCCGTGTCGTCGAAATGACCGTTGTTCAAAGTCGAATACAGATTTCTCGTTTCTCCTCTTCGAGCTACTTGCCAGCCTATTTTAATTTCTTTGATGTGGTCACAAATTATCAAAAGAGGGTTTTTTATTTTCTCCACTCCAAAACCGCCCGATCGGTTAAGTACAAACTTTTCGCAAGAAATTTGTTTTCCAAATCCTTTAACGTATCACTGACCAAGATTTCTCTCTCTTAAAAACTGTAATCTAATGTGTCGAAAATTTTAGAAGACGATAGCCTTACAGTGGATTTTATTTGTTAGCCTGCCGGTGTAAGGACGATGACAGGAGCATATGGCTGACAAATCGTCACAATGTACTACCGAGAGTGGGCATAATTTACCTTTGCGTTGACGGCTTAGTGTTGATTAGCAGAGAGTTGCTTTGTTTCCGTGCTGTACTTTTACCAGCGCCGATCCCAGTGGCCGCGCGGTCTAAGGCGTAAGTCTGCGGCCGAGCGCTTGCTGGGATCGTGGGTTCGAATCCCACCGGGGGCATGGATGTTTGTCTCTTGTGAGTGTTTGTGTTGTCAGGTAGAGGTCTCTGCGACGGGCCGATCCCTCGTCCAGAGGAGTCCTACCGACTGTGGTGTGTGTCTGTGTGTGATCGTGTGAAAATAAACAACCTCGACACCTGCTGTGAGTAGGTAGAAGAAGGAAGGACTGCGAAACGAAGCTTCTACCAGCTTGTGAAACACCTTACCTATTCATTTGCATTGTAGTTGCAGCATCGAAGGTGTTGTGAAGATTACAATAAATGGTGGCAAGTCAGGATTTCGTAGGTGGCTGTCTTAAGTCAGGTTCAGGTTAGTCCTGTTATGGTGACATTTGCCTGGAGAGAGATTAACCCTTTAAAGAAGAAGCCTGCCTCTTTTATATAAGGACTCAGTGCGTACCGCGCTGTAGACACTCCACTTCGGTTATAAAAACCAATCTCTTAATGTTTTATAAGGCAAAAGTTGCTGTTTTTTCTGAGATCCGTACAAAACACATAAACACAATGTGGGCACCACGTAGAATTTTTTAATGTTAAACCTGGTGGTATGTAAAGTTACCGCTAGGCTTTACAAAGTTAATGGAAAACTTAAACAGTCTCGGAAGCACGGTCGTGTTCACTAAGGGACTCGAACTGAATGCCACCTGATTACATATTTAGAACATTTCCTGTTTTCTGTCTTACTCAGTAGCTTGTAATAAATAATTTTATTTTTTTGTGCAGTGACAAACACTTCCTTTTACATTAGTCGCTTTCCCTCTGACTCTGTGAGATACTGCTGTTCTGAATTTGAAGGGTAAAAGCACCAAGCAGCCATCTGGACAGACCATCTTCTACTGTTAAGTCTTTTACACAACGGATCCACCATTAGAGGGCCAGGGATTAGTCTGGCGTCAGATTCACTAACGTATCGTCTCCAGGTACCGTATCTGTTCGAACGGCCAGTGGACTTATCACGATGACTAAGATGATTTAGAGTCTAGATGGATATCAATACCTTCTGTCCTGCTGGGTCATTTATTTGAGCAATCAAGATGAAGACTTGTCCTCCAGTGGAGTACAGACTAAGTGGACTAAATATCTTTACTTTCTTACTCTGTTTTTGTGTCCTAAATTGTAATCTGCTAAGACTTTTTAGTTGTTAGTGACTCAATTATGTGACCAATTCGACAGGGCACGCCCTTTCTGGGGCATTTGGTAGGTCTTCGGCCGAACACCGGGATGTGTCTTGTTGTTATGACACCTGGAAGTCTGTTTGTTCTCTCTGTATAGCTATACCTGTCACTGAACTGAGTTTTAAGATAATTCAAAACGGCACATGTGTCATCCATCAAATTCGGATAGGCTATATACTTTGCGTTTTTACCTCCACGCTTGCTATACGCATTCTTGGTAAATTAACAGACAATAACTAACTAACTAACTAACTAACTAACTAACTAACTAACTAACTAACTAACTAACTAACTAACTAACTAACTAACTAACTCCATGGACCAGAGGCCTTCTTGAGAAGCTAACAGTTTCTCAGCTAGTCAAGAAATTCCCCGCATTTTATGTAACCCGGAGGTTCGTTACCGCATTCACAAGAGCCCGCCACCTGTCCCTTTCCTGATCCAGCTCAATCCAATCCATGCCCCATCCCACTTCTTGAACATTCATTTTAATATTATCCTATCTGCGCGTGGGTCTCCCAAGTGATCGCCTTCCCTCAGGTCTCCCTACCAAAATCCTGTATGCACCTCTCTTTTCCCCCATACGAAATAACAGACACTAACATTAGTAAATTCTTTTTGAAAATCTGGTAATCAGACAGTAGTTTGGTCGCTGTGTAAAAGTTGTGTTTTGTGGTGCGTTACCCTGGATCTCGGCCTCCTGTCTCTTATGGATGTTAATTGCTTCCTGTTGTACTGATGATTGTAAAACATCTGCCAGTAAGATCCAATATAGTGGGAGAAACTATCGAATTTCAGTAAGATATTATTTGTGGGCACCCGGGATAGCGTATGGTGACTACGCTATGGGCTGGACGATCTCGGTTCGTGTCCCAGCAGAGAAAGAGACTTTCCTCTTCCCCAAAATGTCTAGACGGGCTCTGGGACCCATCCACCTTGGGTTTTCCCGGCGGGTAAAGCGGCGCGGACCTGAAATTGATCGCGCACATTCACCTAGCGCCGAGGTTAATAATGAGTAAAATTATACTTCTGCTCCTCAAAATACCTTCCTGGCGTGGAAGGGTTTAATTTTTTAACCTTATTAAGATGCTGATGTTAACTTCCTTGCGTGTGGTTCCCCATTTCCTATGTGCCACAAGTGACTCACTGAGATTGCTAGCAATACAAAAACAAATTCCCAAACGAAAAGTGGGATTTTAGTGGCCATATTGTATTTACAGGTTTTTCGATTATTTGATCCGCTACTAACTTATATCGCATTAATAAATTCACAAAAAGAAAAGAGACAATATTCACGTATGTACTGGTAATCTGTCCACATAAACAATTTTGCGGTTGAATTTAACGAAGAAGTTAGTTGCTTATCTTAATTTTGTCTCCGGCATTTCCACACATGACTACAGAGAGAGGCCGATCCCAGTGGCCGCGAGGTCTAAAGGCATAGGTCTGCGGCCGAGTGCTTTCTGGAATCGTGGGTCGAATGCAACCGGTGGCGCGGATGTTTGTCTCTTGTGAGTGTTTGGTTTGTCAGGTAGAGGTCTCTGTGACGGGCCGATCCGTCGCCCAGAGGAGCCGTACGGACTTTGGTGTGTGTCTGAGTGTGATCAAGTGAAAATAAACAACCTCGACACCTACTGTGAACAAATAGGTAGAAGAGGTGAGGGCAACGAAAGGAGACTACAGAGAGAGTTGTTTATGTATGTATTTGTTTATTTGCATATCTATGAAGTTATGTGTGGTTAATTTGGCAATTACTTGGTTTACATATATTTACAACGCGCAAACCAAATACAGGAATATGAATCTTAATGCTAATAGACTTTTAAGACAGTGATAGTTGTGATTTTGACGACGGTAAAGCTGGCGTCTCCGAAAGTCTGGTTACCAATCACCCACAAAACTAGACAATTTTGTCATAATTCAGGGGACCATAATCCAAACTTATGATCGTAACTGTATAGCTAATCTCGTACTTTGTGTCTGGAAGTAAAAATAAAGTAAGCTTAAAAAGGCATTTCCGATTTGAAACAGTAGACTGAGGAAAGCTGTAGTGGCCGACAAGGTCGCTCTCTGCAGCATGGCTAAAAGGATTGGATTAGAGTGCGTGCTCTCGTGCATTCCCCACCGCGCTTCATGGAGTGCCTAGTCCACTGTACTGTACAGCTGTGTGTGGGATATATATACACTGGCACTGGCACTGACACAGGCATAGGTACTGACAGAGGCACTGACACTGACACAGGCACAGGCACTGACACTGACACTGGCACAGGCACTGACAGAGGCAGTGACACTGACACAGGCACAGGCACTGACAGGCACTGACACTGACACAGGCACTGACACTGACACAGGCACTGGCACTGACACAGGCACTGACGCTGATACAGGCACTGGCACTGACACAGGCACTGACACTGACAGAGGCACTGGCACTGACACAGGCATTGACACTGACACAGGCACTAACGCTGACACAGACACTGACACTGACACTGACACAGGCACTGGCACTGACATACACAGGCACTGACACTGACACAGGCACTGACACTGACACAGGCACTAACGCTGACACAGGCACTGACACTGACACAGGCACTGACACTGACGCAGGCACTGACACTGACACAGGCACTAACGCTGACACAGGCACTGACAATGACACAGGCACTGGCACTGACAATGGCACTTCTTCTCATTGAAATTCATAGGTGTTCATAATATTCCATGTGGGTATGAGCCAGTTTATTCCAGTTCCCAGCGGAACCATTTTATAAAGATGCGTGACGCCCCAGGGAGGTCAATGTGGAATTTGCAGTGGACAGAATGCTACTGGTACAGCTTTCTATTCGAATACTTCAGATTCCTCCTATGAGTTTTCATTTAACCAGTGCCCATAATCGTTAATGTATCAACTGGGGGATAGAGAATGGGACAATTAGAGACGGCAGTTCCCCAGAGATTAATCCTTGCCCGCAGGGGCGTAGTTAAGGGGGTAAAGCGAGTGGTGCGGCCGCCCCGGGGGCAGAGTCTAAGGGGCGGCAAATGGGGCAGCACAGTGAATATTTTTAATGAACAAAAATATTTTGTATGCTCAAAATTTTTAAATTATTTAGCCACATAAAAAGAAATTCTGTAAGTAACTGGGATCTTAAAGTTCATAATCTATGTTAGGGGCGGCAATTGTGTTTACTGGCGCCGGGCGACAGAAAACTAGCTACGCCATTGCTACCGTACCATATATCAGAATAACTGCAACTTTGTTGCTCGTACATAGCATAAACTTTACAATATTTTAGCTACTTTTATTGCTTTGAGTAATAGCCTATATTAACCTTTTAAAGCCTAGCGGTAACTTTACGTACTACCAGGCTTAATTTTAATCAATTCTCCATGGTGCTGACATTGCGTTTATGTGTTTTGTACTCATCTGGGAACAATCTGCAACTTTTACCTTGCACGTCGTCAAATGATTGGTTTTTTAAACTGAGGCGGAGAATGTTTACTGCGCGGTGCGCGCTGAGTCTTTATATTAGACGGAATGCGTTTCGTCTTTAAAGGGTTAATTTGTCCTTTTTATCGTAAGCATAATCACCCAATTATGGCAGCTTTTGCTGGTGATGCCTGATGGCCTGGCAGTTTTGACACCTTCTGCCGAAATATTAAGTCTTAAGTTCTGAAGTAAGATATGAAAGTTGGTATTGAGCAGTGTGGGTGCGCGATGTGGGTGCCTTCTTTCAAGTGTCTCGAATCCTGCAGTTTGTCTTCCTTTAATTTGACAGCTGTGTCTTGATACATGCCTCTTCAGGAACACTAAAGCATCTTACTAGCTGCTACACGAAGTGTGTGGTTTCATCTCTTCCCATAGGAGTTCAGATTTTATGTTCACGCACAGGAGTAGAAATATATTGTCGTTTGGATCGCGCACTGTAATTGTGCAACGTTTGTTGGTACACAGCTATTGCGTAAACACATACATTATTCAAAGGCGTCACAAACTGTAACACTGCTGACGAAGGAGCGGGATGTTTTAGTAAGCACGTTGAAGAACGATGCAAACTTCTATAAAGGACAGCTTAAATTTAAAACTTCGACTTACTGACTGATTGACTGACTTACTGCCAGGCTGACTGACTTTTGTCTGACTGTGTGAATGACAGACTGCCTGCCTGACTGACTTCTGTCTGACTTCGTGACTGACAGACTGCCTGGCTGACCTCTGTCTGACTCTCTGAGTGACTGACATTGCCTGCCTGCCTGCCTGACTGACTGGCTGACTGAACGGTACAGCCTCATTTCTAAGAAGACGGCAGGTATTCAGCTGCTTACGAACTGACTGCTTTTACGAAACTCGAATGTTCATCACAGTCACCATAAAACCCTCATTTCATCACATCCGAAACAAGTTTTATTCACTGCAGATCCGCAAGATCTGCGTATCGAAGAGAAATTCTGATATTAACCCTCCTACTGCCGGGCCTTTTTAAGTGATTCCTTGTCTTGGAGTTTATTCACTAAGTCAGATCTTGCCAGAACAGTTTGTTTTTAAAACCATTCGGGTTGAATCCTTTTAAATACAGTGGTTACTGTTACCGTCGTCAGAACTTGGTTAAAGCTTAGCTAATTACAGTGTCATATTAAGAATGGCGACATGTTTCAACCGTGCCGGTCATCATCACACCATCGATTGTTACTGAAGTTTAAACATTATAATAAAGAAGGTTGATTTTACAGAAGGCTCTTACTGTAGAATGACATCTCAGTTGTATAGATGCTATATAAACACAGTGAATTGTGTTGATAGACTATATACTGCTGTTTTGTATCATCTAGAGACGATGGAGATATCAGTTATGTAATAATAACTTGTGTAAACCCAGATTTCGTATGTTTTAAGGTTGACAGTTCTGTAATAATTGATGATGAACGGTATGGTTGAAAGATGTCGCCATTCTTAATATGATACTGTAATTAGTTAAATTTTAATAAAGTTTTGAGGACGGTAATAGTAACAGCAACTATATTGGTAACTAATCACATTGGACTGCGTAACATAAAATTTTAATCCTTTTAGTTTCCTATCTGTAAATTTAACGATTAGAAGGGGGGCGGGGCTTTACGACTTATGACTGGCTATGCGTGTTATGTATGTATTGACCATTATTAGTAGTTACGAACAGGGCCAGAAGTTTGCAGCAATAAACTGTAGTGAAGTTTATCCGTACAGTATCGCAAAACAGAACTAACTTATGCACAATATTATTATTGATTTAATCTTAATCTCCAGTTCATTTTCTCCGCGACATGTTTCGGCAACAACTTTGCGATTATCAAAGGGGGTTACATCAAATTACATAAGACATGTGCATTAACATGTGGCTTATAAAAATTGTAAAGCTGTATTAAAATTCTGGTTGTTAAAATTTTTCTATAAAAACTTCTGCTGCATAGTTTTCGTACTAGTTTGATGTTACGGTGCTATTTCTGGCCTGGCGTCCCTAATCTGTTATAAAACAAGCAAAATAAGCAAGTAAAACTATGTGTGACAATAGCTGTTATAGGCGTATAACCTAATTTCCATAGGACAAAGGTATGGATGGTTTACTTACTCATGTAATTCCAGGTTTTTTTATTACCTATATTTAATTATTAATTTAATTAATTTAATTACCTATACAGGTCTTTGCTGCCTCACACTGGCATTTTGATTAGGCAGTACCCCTCAAACGCTACAATGTTTAACCTTTTAAAGCCCAGCGGTAACTTTACGTACCACCAGGTTTAACATTAAAAAATTCTACGGGGTGCCCACATTGCGTTTATGTGTTTTGTACGGATCTCAGAACAAACAGCAACTTTTGCCTTATAAAACATTAAGAGACTGGTTTTTATAACCGAAGTGGAGAGTGTTTACAGCGCGGTACGCACTGAGTCCTTATATAAAACAGATAAGCTTTGTCTTTAAAGGGTTAATTATGTGTCAGTAGAAGGGAAGGAGAAAGCCGTAATTTTAGGAGCGTCTTGTTTGCAGACCCACTCTAAGCCAGACGGTCCAAATGTTACGGTGGTTAAGTCAAGAAGGAAAGACGTACTGGGCGTGGTGTGTCAACAGATAAAATGATAATGTCTTTATTTTTGGAAAATCTGAAGGGAAGCGATCACTTATGAGACTTTGGCGGAGATGAGAGGGTAATATTAAAGTCGATTTGACTCAGGAGGGGGAGGCGGACTGTTGTGATATGGGTCATGAAGCCTCAAGTTTCCCTAAAGATGGGGAATTTCATAAATAACTTAATGATTGTTAGTTTATTAGAGAGTGTGCTGTTTCATGTGGTTAGTTTCTCAATGTATTAGACTTTAGAAAGGAACGCGCTCCATAATGTGCCGCGGGTGTTGGTGCAACCCTGTTTGTGGTAGCAACAGGCAGTGCCTGAAGAGCTGTATAATCAGTTCCAGCCACTACATACATTTATTCAAGCTCTTGTTTTCCATATCTGAGCTAGAAGAAAGCCTTTTATTGCTGAGAAGTTAAAAAATGGTATATGATAGCGAGAGAGCTGATAAGACGGCATAAGTCATAGGATTATCCCTCTTGACATTTCCCTCACTTTCCACGACCCCAGACCCTCGAAGTTGAGTTCACGGCTTCTGGGGAAAAATGAACTATCTGTTTTACCAGCGGCTAGAACGCTTTAACTGCAGAATAAACGTACTGACTTAGTGGGCATAGTCTACCTACCAACGATTTACTCAGCTAACAAAATAACTATTTTAATGGTGGATCGTCCTCTTATAGTGTTATGGAACTCGAAGTATCATTAGCATTTAACAAGAGTCAACCATTATATACAGTCATTTGTTAGCCGAATTCACGTTATGTTTCTTTGAGATACATTTTTAGTAGGGGTATTTTCCTTCCAGTTATGGCCCGGTCTGCCAAGAGTTCCCGTTGCCTTAGACTCTCCGACCAAAGTTTGTATTTTTTACTCAGTTCCTCTGCCTGCAACATGCATAACGCGCCCATTTGTCCTTGATTTAATCACTCTTGCAAAAGCGAAAAGCCCCTCTTTATGAAATTTGCGTCATTCTGCAGTTAGTTTCTCTTTCTCGTACTTAGTTCCTTACATTCAGTGACTGAGGACATTCAGTGACTGAGGAAGTACTGACGCAACTTAAGGAAGCCGCATGAAGAACTGGAATGGTGACAAATGAAAGGAAAATAAAATATATGAAAATTAATAGAAACGCAACAAATTAGGGTAAGATCTGTTAACAAACAGGCATGTCTTTGAAGAGGTTAAAAAATTTATTTATTGGCAAATTTAATGGATACAAAGATCAAAATAAGGCAAGACATAAAGTCAAAAATTGCTGTCGGTAATAAATGCTGTTGTGGTGTAAAAATATATTTGGGTCTGGAGCTGTGAGTAAATGAGTAAAATTCAAAATATGCAAAACAACGGTGAAACCCGCTGTTACACGTGGGAGTGAAACATGGCTGATAACAGAGAAGGATATGAAACGGTTCAGTATATGAAACATGTATGGATCTGCGGTGGAACAGGGGATGTGGAGAGTAAGAACTGATCAGAAAAGTCGTAAGGAGAATGTGTGGACTTGTGGTAGAACAAGGAATGTGGAGAATAAGAAATGGTCAGGGAAATCTTAAGGAGGATGTATGGACCTGTGGTAGAACAAAGAATGTGGAGAATAAGAAATGGTCAGGGAAATCTTAAGGAGGATGTGGGGACCTGCGGTAGAACAAGGAATGTGGAGAACAAGAACTAATCAGGATCGGAATTTCTTGCGAGAACCGTACGAAACACATAAACGCACTGTGTTCTAAAATGCAGTGCTTTGATACGTAGTAGGTGCTGCTGTTGCGAAGGCGTCGGCAAATATGCAAATAATCTAAATTGCCAGCGCTTTTGTGCAAGCACATCTAACTGTAGGCAGCCGTTTTATGCACTTTGTGATGTGCGCACGACTTAGCTCGTTTTTACACTGTTAATGAGGAATTAAATAGTGGACACGGACGAATAGCATCAATAGCCGTAACTTAAGATCTGGACTGACTCAGCTTTCTGTAGCTGGAGTTTTTATTGCACAGAAATATGAGCATGAGGTATTACGAGCCTGTCATTATGTGCAGTAAAGGATTTTTGGTGTGTCACGGTGATTATTAATGCTCCAGTATGTCATAAGCCTCACGGATGATATACGCGCATCCTGCGCCGCGCAGTAACGAGGGAGCACTGTCCATTTCTCTGAACCGGTCAATTCAGTATTTAGGGCTATAAAACAGTAACGAATACCAGACAATCTGGATTTTTTTCCATCACATAAAATGCTCTTTATTGCTTAATATTTCTTTTATATGGTTAGATGATTTATTAGTACTTAAATAATAACAAAGAAGTTATTTTTTGTGTGCCACGATGTCGCTGTCGTGCTGTGTTGCATTTATGGACGGTGTAACGATGGTAACTACGCACTAAGCCAATGATCTTATTAATCAGCAAAGACAAAGAGTGCCTGAGACTATGGAGAGGGTAGATTTGTCCGTAAACACGCCACGAGGCGTATTGGAAAGGAGGTATATCTCCATTTTAACTCTTTACCATGGCATTAGGTGGGAGCGACAGGTCAACTTTAACGTCCCGGCCCTTTTACCCCCGGCCAGAAATTCCGCGGAATCCATTGAATGAGGCATGCGGTAGCGCAGTTGGTTGAGGCACTGGGCTACAAGCCGGAAGGTCGCGGTTTCGATGCCCAATGGTGTCACTGGAATTTTTCTTCATTGACATAATCCTTCTGGCCGCGTTATGGCCCTGGAGTCGACTCAGTCTCTAATATAAATGAGTACCAGTATATTTCTGGGGGGTAAAGGCGGGCGGTGCGTACGGCTGACAACCTTACCATTGTCATGTGCCGATTTTCTTGCATTCTGGGAGCCTCAACCTCCTGGAACGCTCAGGGCCTGTCCAGGTCTGTAATGGGACTGATTTACCCTTTTTACCCATTGAATAGGAGGGTGAATTTTTCTCGTTAGGATATATTAATACTTCAAATCCTCAAGCCAATTTTGGGAATTCGTCAAACATGTTTTTCAGTCACCTTCGAGTCTATAGTATCGGGTGTCGAACATTCGGAAATTCTGGAACTAGATGGGCGATGAGTTCTCTCGCCCTTCAACCAAACTTCCGTTCTAGACTAGCAGCTTACTGGAAGCATTAACTTGCGGGGAGAATTGAACATCTGCAGTGCACATGTTTATAATAGCTGCCCATTCGTAAGGAAGTAGCACGCCTGAGTTCGAACTAAGCCTGCTACAGGAAGTTCAGCCAGAAAAGTAAGCATTTAAGTTCTTCCCATTACTTTTCGTTACAATACTTTAACATTTGTTTCCGGATCGTTGAAATTCAAGAATATTATTAAAATGCGCTAAAGCCAGACAAGCTACAGGTTACAATATAATACGGCGCATGCGTTTTGCGTGCTGGATAATTAAGGCTACACACTGAGAATACATAATACGGCTTTTTCGCGGGAACTTAGGTACGTGAACGCACCTCAGTGTTACAGCTATACGTACGTTGACTGTCTTGTTTCTTTTACATCTAGTGACTCGATAACGGCCGAGACCTGTCTAGTACAGGGTGTACACAAAAGAATGGTGCGGTTTCAAAAGTTAACAAGAAATTTATTTCTCACCTTACACGGGCACAACGTACACCGTCAGCAGCGGCAACTGTCCAAGTTTCTCATGCGTTAATCACAGTCCTTCAATGTGTGCACCCTGGGTCACACGACACACATCCACACGGTAATCAAATTCATCCCAGACTCGGTGTAGCATGTCCGCTGTAATGGTCTGCAGTGCATGCGTTATTGGAGGGACATGGGCAATGGTGGTACGTAAACGCTGTCTTTAACGCTGTTTACGTACCACCATTGCCCATGTCCCTCAAGGAACTTCGTGATCGGATAACGCACGCACTGCAGACCATTACAGCGGGCATGCTACACCGAGTCTGGGATGAATTTGATTACCGTGTGGATGTGTGTCGTATGACCCAGGGTGCACACATTGAAGGACTGTGATTAACGCATGAGAAACTTGGACAGTTGCCGCTACTGACGGTGTACGTTGTGCCCGTGTAAGGTGAGAAATAAATTTCTTGTTAACTTTTGAAACCGCACCATTCTTTTGTGTGTACCCTGTATTGTCGTTGAGGTAAAGCGGCCGGAAAGGGATGGTCAACTTGAGCGAAGGTGGATAGTTTCTCCATGCCCTCCATATCAATCAGGTCCCAAGCACTGAGGTAAGCACGGACAGCTTTCTTGTTATCGGACAGCTATACAGGCAAGCGCGTTCGGATTTATAGCGTCGGTGTTACAGAAACCGCAGTACACGTTCTTCTTCCTGCTGTTTCTATCGGACGGCAGCATCCAGGCCGCGTCAAACATTTTCTGATCTCACCAATGCGGCCGACGTTATTGTTGTTTGTATGCTGTTCACCCAGTGGTGAACTGCAGGGCTGAAAGACGTTCTTCTTGCTGGCGTCGGAAGGAAAAGTCACCGGACCGCGACGACAGAAATTTTGTTTTATTACGTCATCCGAAAATTGGTTTTAGTGTGTTGCATTAGGAAGCAGCTGTGAGTAATCGGCAGGATGTTGTGTCTTAGAACAGAACGGACGTGTTTCATAGAAAGGCTACTAGAGGGAATCTGCAATACTACTATCCCGAAGCCCACCCGTCCGTCGTTATTGGTATTTACGGTTGCTCACTTGCAGAGAGGAAGATACATTTCCGAGCAGAATTTAGAAGAACACTTCTCTGTTTCATAGATTGTAGTCTAACACACCCATTACACTGGTATCGTTATTGTTATTATTATTATTATTATTATTATTATTATTATTAACCCTTTAAAGACGAAGCGTATCTGTTTTATGTAAGAACTCAGTGCGTACCGCGCTGTAAACACTCTCCACTTCGGTTATAAAAACGAGTCTCTTAATGTTTTATAAGGTAAAAGTTGCTGTTTGTGCTGAGATCCGTACAAAACATATAAATGCAATGTGAGCACCACGTAGAATTTTTTAATGTTAAACCTGGTGGTATGTAAAGTTACCGCTAGGCTTTAAAGGTTAACGTATTCGTATGTATTTTGTGTTTGTTTTGTATGTGTCCTGTTTATTGCCCTTTGTTATTTCTGTTTGTTTGTTGTGCTGCTATTGGCTGTTGAATCAGAACATTAATAAAACAATATATAATAACATTTATTAATAATTATTGTTATGTTTCTTTGAAGAACTTAATATTTAACTACTGACTTCCTATACGTCAAATTTGGCAGATACAAACGTTTTGCGTCGTCGCCATGTTTGTAATTGTGGATTTAAAAATATTTCGCACGTAATGTGTAGATATGTAGATGGTTCATCTCGGTCCTCTCCATCGCTCAGGCGTCTCACCTCGGAGACCCCGGGTCTATCCGTTGCTATTCCATATAGATTTTGTAACAAAGTGGCACTGGGACAAGTTTCTCCCCGTGCACTGAGGTGTTACAGTGTCGATGTCATTCCACTTGTGCTTCGTACTCGTAATGCATTTATCTACCAGCGCCGCTGTATAGATCATCTTAGCATTGACTCTGTCCGTATACGTATAAAAGCATTGCCTCTCATAAGCCATTTCCTTAATGACCTGTACTCATCACTAAATATTAGTCGGGAAATCAAATCGAGAAGAACGAGATGGGCGGGGCATGTAGCACGCATGGGAGAAAATAGAGGTGCATACAGGATTTTGGTGGGGAGACCTGAAGAAAGGCGACCACTTGGGAGACCCAGGCGTAGATGGGAGGATAATATTAAAATGGATCTTCAAGAAGTGGGATGGGTGAGCATGGACTGGATTGAGCTGGCTCAGGAGAGGGACAGGTGGCGGGCTCTCGTGAATGCGGTAATGAACCTCCGGGTTCTTTAAAATGCGGGGAATTTCTTGACTAGCTGAGGACGTGTTAGCTTCTCAAGAAGGTCTCTGCTCCATGGAGTTAGTTAGTTCGTTCTTTAGTTAGTTAGTTAGTTAGTTGGCTAGTTAGTTGGTCGGTCGGTCGGTCGGTTGGTCGGTCGGTCGGTCGGTTGGTCGGTCGGTTGGTCGGTCGGTTGGTCGGTCGGTTGGTCGGTCGGTCGGTCGGTCGGTCGGTCGGTCGGTCGGTCGGTCGGTCGGTCGGTCGGTTGGTTGGTTGTGCACCCTTAGTTCTGATGGTTCATTATCGCTATCAAACCGCTAGCGAATGGACGTGCTCGCAAGGCTGTCCCGTTTTTTGTTTATATTAAACATTTTTACATCAGTCACATGTTTTCTTATGACATGACAAATACATAATTTCAGGACCCTAATGAAGATGCCCTGGCATTGATCTTGCGTTACAAATTGGCACGTCAACGGTGTTTTTATTACTGAATGCAAAGAAACTAATAAATAAGTGATTGGGGTGGTCTCTTAGCGCATAACGGTTATACCAGGTGTCACGAAAATCTGCTCCCTGGTTCATAATTGTGGCCTCCTTACAAACCTGCGTGTTCTCGTGAAGGAAGGGAAGTCGATTGAAATAAATAAATACGAAGCACTCTCACAGCGCACTACACGAAATTTAGGACCGTATAAATTTGTTCCATTGTGCGTGTTAACCTCTTAAAGCCTAGCGGTAACTTTACGTACCGCCAGGTTTAACATTAAAAAATTCTACGTGGTGCCCACATTGCGTTTGTGTGTTTTGTACGGATCTCAGAACAAACAGCAACTTTTGCCTTATAAAACATTAAGAGACTGGTTTTTATAACCGAAATGGAGAGTGTTTACAGCGCGGTACGCACTGGGTCCTTATATAAAACAGATATGCTTCGTCTTTAAAGGGTTAATCCAGAATTTCGTAGATACCTGTGTTGGTATTCTTACCGCAAGGCCTGTGACATTAGTACCCATTTCCCTAAAAGCTGGTAAATTTGTTAGTGAAATTGTTAAAAGACAAAGTTATGCTTTTGTCAAACGCAGACGGCCAAACTATCTCTGGGTAAAACAAGTTTTATTTTCAGATGCCCAGGATGATGGCATAAATATGCCTGGCCCCTAAAATGTCTAAAAGTAGCACAAGCATATGTCTGTGATCATCAAGTTTCCACGTCGTTGACAGTCGCTTATTCCATTAATGAAATACGCGTTTTAAAATGCTGAGTGTAAAAGCGAGTTATTTAATTAGAATGTCCTATACTCTGATCTGGACTGTCATACTACCGTGTCCGCATACTGCATAGCAAGCTTAAGCTCTGTACACGTATTACAGACTTATACTGTACTTTGGTCTTTCGGCGTCTGCTTTATTTAACTTTCAGCAGTGTAGACTGACTGATGGCGAACACCAAAATTCACTTTCAACATGTTTGTTGCCTTCTAGCCAGCTTCGAATATTTTAAGTTAAAAATCTGATATTTAAAGTGACTGGCATACAGTCTAAGCACAACAGACTAACTTACTACATGCCCTTTTAACCTAGGGAGAAGCAGATCTCCACTTCTTGTCGGAATTTTAGGATATGCAGAGATTTACCTTCCCACACTACATCTACACATACTGTGCTGAGTGACATACACACACACTGAATTTTGAAATCAGGCAGTGAATGGTGTCTTTCTCCCACGCCTTACTTTACCGTCTCCTTGAAATAAGCCGACCCTTATTTAACCTTTTAAAGCCCAGCGGTAACTTTACATACCACCAGGTTTCAAAATTAAAAAATTCTACGTGGTGCCCACATTGCGTTTATGTGTTTTATACGGGTCTCAGAACAAACAGCAACTTTTGCATTATAAAACATTAAGAGACTGGCTTTTATAACCGAAGTGGAGAGTGTTTACAGCGCGGTACGCACTGAGTCCTTACATAAAACAGATACGCTTCGTCTTTAAAGGGTTAATTGACAGGATCAAAAAATATTTTTATTTTGATTAGGGAACAAATGTTTTGAGCCAGGAACTGTGAATAAAAGGAGATTTACTCCGCTGACGTCTTCATGCATTTTGTTATGTAAGGATTGTTATGCATTTGACATACGCAGTCCGTCCACCTCTGTTTTCTCATAAGTATAGAAGAACGGAAGGCGAAACTAATTAATAATGAACTGACTAATAATGAAAACACTGCGAAACGCAATTTTATCCCCTTGTTTCAGACTGGATTATATATTTATTATCCCAAAATGCTAAGAAAAGGAGTCCACACAGGCGGTATTTCCGGTCTGTTTAGGTGCATTGTCTTTTGAGATGGTTTTTGTCCTTGTATTGCTCATTGAAAGTTCTAAACAAAAATGCAAATTACATCACTCATCTGTCGTGCGACGCCCTACCTTGCTTTCCCCCTGGCGATAAGAGGATTCACTCCCCATTGTTTGCAGCTGGGCGTTGTTCGTCTGTTGTTGTTGATTGTAGTTCGGGCGTGAATGCCATCTTTTTCGCAGAAATCCTACGACCATGTGGATACAAGTAAATATTCTTAGTCCACTCTAAGAGATAATGTTTAGTGAAAAAGTGAATTAAATCTGACTTTGAGGCCTTCGCTGTTCTGCGATGTTTACAACTACCAACATAGTCTGCATAACATCCCAGAAGTGCGGAAAACCTTTTAAAGACGAAGCGTAACTGTTTTATATAAGGAATCAGTGCGTACCGCGCTGTAAACACTCTCCACTTCGGTTATAAAAACCAGTCTCTTAATGTCTTATAAGGCAAAAGTTGCTGTTTGTTCTGAGATCCGTACAGAACACATAAACGCAATGTGGGCACCACGTAGAATTTTTTAGTGTTAAACCTGGTCGTATGTAAAGTTACCGCTAGGCTTTAAAAGGGTAACTGTACCGCGACAGAAGCCAGAAATCTCGCTTAAGTCTGTTTTCCCGTTATCTTTGCATTCTTCCTACGCTTATATAAGTCATTTAGAGTAGGGCATGATTTTAAGATTATGCGTATCAGTTCTTTGTAAAGAAATTAAGGAATTGTGTGCATAATTTCATTTTTTTTTGTATGGTGGTAACAGCGTCTACTGTTCTTAGTAGTGGACAATATCTGGATCTTCAGTCTAGAATGTACGCCTACATTATTTCATTTCTTTTTGGTCTATTGGTCTGTTTCATAACAATTGAATCTGGTGCCAGAACAGCCGTGATACTGTTGTGTAACTGACTGTAAAATGAATAGACATAATACCAATACTATTTGTTATAGGTTGTCATTTAGTCGATAGATATAAATATACCCTGTTTATATGGAACCCGAAGATTGATGATCAAAGTGACAAACACCCACTGTCAGACCATATCCTACTACAGTTTACTCCACTTCACGTCTTTATAATCTGAAACTATTGATTGCTGTCCCTCAGTATGCGTGTAAGGCTAGTAAGGATTGCAGTCCGTTGTGATATTGCGAAAAAAAATCGTGTTTACATTTTATTTCCCCCGGGTCTACAAAAGGGAAAGCGAGCCGGTAGTTCGCGGTAATAGAGCCTATATATCCATCGTGTCTTACACCCTTTTTGGGCGGAACAGGTTGGCTTTTGTAGCAGAAGATTTCTGACTTTGGACAAACACGGATTTTTATGACGGCTCCTGTCGTGTTTAACACTTAGACCTGGCATTTCTTTCATTATCAGTCACACTTCGTAGCTGCTTTCCCTTTGTCTTTCTTGAGTGACGACAGTTACGCTTACTGTTAACCGTGTAATGTTATTACGAACTGAGAATTGTGAAAGATGTGAGAGGTGTGGAGTAAAAGCTCCATACATACAGAACATTGGTCGGTCGATATTGGATTTTAACAAGTTTTTTTTAACTAACTAACTCCATGGAGCAGAGGCCTTCTTGAGAAGCTAACAGTTTCTCAGCTAGTCAAGAAATTCCCAGCATTTTATGAAACCCGGAGGTTCATTACCGCATACACAAGAGGCCGCCACCTGTCCCTATACTGAGCCAGCTCAATCCAGTCCACGGCCCCACCCCACTTCTTGAAGATCCATTTTAATATTATCCTCCCTTCTGCGCCTGGGTCTCCCAAGTGGTCGCCTTCCCTCAGGTCTCTTCACCAAAATCCTGTATGTATCGCTCTTTTACCCCATACGTGCTGCATACCCCGCCCATCTCATTCTTCTCGATTTGATTACCCGAATAATATTTGGTGATCAGTACAGGTCATTCAGTTCCTCGTTACGTAGTCTTCTCCACTCCCCTGTCGCCTCGTCCCTCTTAGGCTCAAATATCCTCCTCAGCACCCTATTCTCGAACACCCTCAGTCTTTGTTCCTCCCTCAGTGTGAGAGACCAAGTTTCACACCCATACAACATAACAGGTAAAATTATAGTTCTGTATACCCTAATCTTTGTATTTTTGGATAGTTTTTTAAACTGCATGTATTAATCCTTTATAGACGAACCCATCTGTTTTACATAAGGACTCAGTGCGTACCGCGCTGTAAACACTCTCCACTTCGGTTATAAAAACCAATCTCGTAATGTTTTATAAGGCAAAAGTTGCTGTTTGTTCTGAGATCCGTACAAAACACATAAACGCAATGTGGGTACCGCGTAGAATTTTTAAATGTTAGACCTGATTGTATGTAAAGTTACCGCTAGGCTTTAAAAGGTTAAATAACGTATGTTTGTAAGATGCCGTGGCCTGTTTTGAGGCACAATTCCAGCACTCGCCTGAAGAGGCTTAGGAAAACTCAAGAGTCTATGGAAGGCGTAATCAAGAAAGACCTTGGAGGACCTAGGCATAAATTTGAGGTTAATACTAACGAAATGCTACACTTTGAGTGTAGGTTTGTATGGTACTGAAACTTGAACACTTAGCAAAATAGACCAGGAACACCTTGAAAGTTTTGAAATGCGGTGCTAGAGGATAGAGAAGCTCAGTTGGACCGATCGTCTGAAAAATGAAGTATTACATAGAGTCAAGGAAGAAAGGAATATCCTACATACAACAAAAGGGAGAAAGGTTAAATTGATTAGTCATATCTCGAGTAGGAACTGCTTTCAAATACACCTTATTGAAGGAAGGATACAAGGAAGTGACGGAAAGATGAGGAGGAAGATGTAAGCAGCTGCTGGATGACCTTAAGGAAAAGAGGCTATACTGGAACTGAAGGAGGAGGCATTATTTCGCACTGTCTGGAGAACTCACTGTGGCAGAGGCTGTGAATGGGTCGCAAGACAGATCCAGGCAGCGATGAGTTACGAATCACCCTAGAACACTATAGGCAGTAAGATGCGAACTGAGCTAAAATTATCAAGCTGACAGGTTCGTATGATGACAAGAGTTGCATCCGATAGCAACAGGGAATTGAAATGCGCGGATTTCCGGAGGGACGACGACACAGATGGTCGTGTGTATGTGCATAATTTTATTGTGTTTTGCGCAAAAGACGCAAAATCAATTACAGTTGAGAATTCTGATAAAGAAAGTGGCAAAGAAACGTGTGTAATCTAACGGTGAATAATGCCAGCAAAAGTTATTGCAAGTAATATCACATATATTTAGGCTTACCTGCCATGTACTGTACCACAACTTCTGTAAGGTCTTTACTTGTGCGAACACTAACTGTGAAGGTATTATTTTAGCTGGTGCGGTGACAGAATGGGGAAACTTCGTGTTATAGTAACTGATTCATTACAGGCCATCCTGTTCCTGATATAAAGGGCCCAACTCTTGTCTTTTAAAGGAACTGTAGTTTAGCAGGGATTGTGACCCCAGCCTAATTAATTTTTAAGCAAGCCTTAGCAGCAGAGTGTTCCCAGCCTGAATATATCGACCCACCACACCGTCATACACGGCATAAATTAACAAAAGGAGCACCGTGTGAATGCCAACCAGCTAATTTTGATTCTTAACTCTGACGAAGACAAAGTGTAGAGCAGGGATTTGAAGTTTTCACGGTGATTAACTTTGAGGTTATGGTCTTACGGGATGTGACACAGCGCCGTTTGGTAGGTAGGTGAACCTATTAATGTTTTGGAGCAACAGGCGGCCTCAGTCTTCTGTTCCAATGAATTTTCAACTAGAATTACATTAATAAACAGTAAATCCTGTCTAACTCGAAATATTGATTAAACGGAAAGCGATTATTATCAGAAAAATTGTGTAGTCCTTAGAAAACGTTGTGAAGAGTAGTGCAAAATAAACATAAAGAAACAGATTTTTCTTAGATTTACGTGGCACAGAATACGGGAAAGATACAAATTGGACTGTCGGCAGAATATGTACAGAATATACTGTAATAAAGCACTGAAAAATACGTAAAGGGAGAAGAAAGCAGGAAGACGAAGGAGAAGAATTATGTAGGTAATAAAGAACTGAAGAAAAAACGGGATATAAGAAGAAGGAGAAAAGTACAAATGTGTAGATCTGTATTTTAAAAACAGATGGCTATAAGTCTACGTAAACAGCATGAATTTCTGGCGCGTTATTTGTGTAATAAATGCACGAGCTGTGTACAGTCCAATATTTTAGCCAGAATTAGGGTACGTAGATCTTAAACTGCAACCTGTTGAAAGTGGAAGGAAGGAAACATTTTCTCCCTTGGAGTTTTATTACGTGCTGGTTTTGACGTACTTCTGCATGTGTTTATTTGTGTGGGTGTATATGTATGTACGCGTGTGTTACTGTGTGTGTGTGTGTGTGCGTGTGCGTGCGTGCGCGTGTGCGTGTGCGTGCTGCACGGGCGCGACTGTCATTTTTCTTGTTGTGACATTACATTACCTCTAAATGTTTAAAAGCAAACAAAACACTCAAAAAATTTTGGAAGAAACAGGACCAGAAATTACGTTGTATTTTATTAGAATAACAAATTATGTTCGGGTACTAATTGTTATTAATTTGTATTATTAATGAAAGGGTGGAAATTATAATAAATATGCATTACATTGATTCATGAAAGATATAAGAAAAACCTTTTTTTTTTTCAAAAAGTATGTGCTGTTGAAACTTGTATTTTAATTAATTTTAGACAGTTTAACTTTGCAGGTTTTGAAATCCAGGTGCAATAGTTTGTTTGAATCATTAATTTCATTTTCGAGTAACCTAACTGAAGTCATTCGCATAACACTCGCAGTCGTCTAATTTTTCACCGTTAAGTTTTAAGAAAGAACGTGCGCCTAATAACCCTTCTTCCCATATCATAAATACAAGCATCTATGCGGTAGTTTTGTACTGGTTGTAGCACAACCATGTTTAAGCAAAGGAGCAGACTTCAGTTCTTTGCAACGAAAGTTGACAGAATGTACAAACTGCGAAGTCTCTTTCATACATTCCCACTTTCAATTTTTTTTTTACCCCCAGACCCCCTTCTAGTTTTATACATGGTGCATTACCCATACAGTAGATAATGTGACTTATTCTTGGCTCCAGCCCAAAGCTCAGGCGTAGGTGTATATCTTACGCTTGGAGTCATGGCTCGCTTCATAGCGTAGCGTCCCATAAACTTTAACTTGCTCCTTTTTGCACTCAGGGACTGGAGAGGGTAGCCGGCACATTGACTAGGCCACAGACTGGACAACTGGAATTTCACGTGACCAGGCTAATAACCATGGGACAATTTGTTCTAGTACAGTACTGTTTACCAAGGCTGCTTCCACATTAACCGAGTCAAGTTCAGTCTATTCGAACCGAGTCCGACTAACTACGGTGCTGCGCACACTGGCCTATTTATGTTGCGTAGAATTCATATATATACTTTCTGCCACACTGAGCGATTCAAGTAGAGATGAGTGAATTTGAGGTTCTGTTTTTAGGCTTGTTCGCAACATTGCGAAAAGCCACCGCTAGTTTCGTCATGTCTGTCTGTCTGTCCGCATAGAATAACTCGTCTCCCACTGGACGGATTTTCATGAAACCTGGTATTTGAGCATTTTTCGAAAACCTGCCGAGAAAATTCAAGTTTCAATAAAATCTGACAAGAACAACGGCGCTTTACATTAAGACCTGTGTACATTTATGATAATATCTCGCTCAGTTCTCCTTAGAATGAGAAACATTTCTTGTAGACAAAATCAATACACACATTTTATGTTCAGTAACTTTTTTTCTCCCGAAAAGTGTGGCGTTTATGAGACGGCGTGGCAAAATATGGTAGTGTCAAACAGGCCACAGATGGCAATATAATACGGCGCATGCGCTTTGCATGCTGGATAATTAAGGCTACAGACACACACTCAGAATATGTAATAATTATTGCTTTTCCACAGCAAGAATGGTTACGCGAACGCATCTCAATGTTAATGTTATAAGTACATTGCGTATCTTGTTTCAGCAGACTCGGTTTGACGTCACTGAATTGTATGCGGTATGTGGGTAAGAGGCCTGCGGTGGCTTATACGCCTAACCGACGTATAGACGGTTATCGAAAGCATTTGCTGCAGTTTTGTTCTTAGGATTGTGAAGATTTGGTATTTAATACCTGTAACACTGCTGTTAATATGTCATTTATGTCAACAGAGAAATGTCACGTGTCAGAGTCATTCGTTATCTAGATCAAAATATCTTTGCTGTTGCCACGTTGCCACTGTCCTCATCCTAGAAAAATATAATAATGAATGTTCCGCATTTATCAAAGATCTGTTGACATACAGAATTTCATATACACCTTACTGAACGTGAATGGTTAATTCATAATTATAGCTTTGTTACTGACAGACAATAAATAATAAAAGGCGTCGGTTTTGTACTGTTCTTCATCAACGTCCATTAATGTGATATGCCGAAGGAGTGACGGACGGCACACTGCGGCATCGACAGGAAGAAATTGTTTAATTCGGCCTGGCCTTTCAAGTGTATCCAATAAATGTAATTCAACAGGGAGTGAGAAATGTTTCTGACACAGGCAGTGTAGGCCAGTTCAATATTTCGTTTCATCAGAGGCACCTGTTCTTTCCCCACTCTGCTGTTAGCCATGGAATTAGTTAGGAACAACATGGGAATACGGCGAACATTCGAAATTCACGTCACGTAAATAAAATGTAAAATCGTAAGACCAATGTGAAATGTATTTTTATTTTCATGAATGCGTTAGAGGTTGTGAGAGAATACACGAATATAAAATGCTGAATGGAAGAATCTTTATTTTGTGCATTAAAATGCTATAAAACTGCGACCTTACCTTTAATTAACCCTTTAAAGACGAAGCGTATCAGTTTTATATAAGGACTCAGTGCGTACCGCGCTGTAAACACTCTCCGCTTCGGTTATAAAAACCAGTCTCTTAATGTTTTATAAGGCAAAATTTGCTGTTTTTTCTGAGATCCGTACAAAACACATAAACGCAATGTGGGCACCACGTAGAATTTTGTAATGTTAAACCTGGTCGTGTGTAAAGTTACCGCGAGGCTTTAGAAGGTTAACTCAGTCTGAATCATTTTAACTGAGTAAAGGACGTGTTTCCAAGTCCCTGTTCTCGGTGCCTAATACACTGATACATTAACAGAATTAGAATGAAATCTTAGACCCTGTTCTTCGACTGTTGACACTGCATAACCTCTGAAATTTTCAAAATAAAATGAACAATGAATGGATTTATGTGTGTATATATATATATATATATATGTATATCGTATTTAACGAATGTTTGAGACATTCGATTTCAGTAGCATCAGCACTAGGATGATTAGTGAATGATGGATTGGACAGGACGCGGGCAGAAGCAGCTATTTTCCTGTTTGAAGCAGGCAAGCAACCCGGCATTTGCCTGGAGAGGTAGCCCGTGTCTGGCCGTTTTTAAAACCCTTGACATCTCGGACGTGAAACACCAGTGAGTTTTACACTTTTTGCCACAAAGTTCGGTAATGGACTCTGAAAAACTTAACCTGAAATCGTGTCAGGAATTGAGGAATTAGGATAGACTTTTATTCGAGTTTCTTCATTTTGATTATGAAGTCTGCGATTTGATAGGGACAAATGGAATTTATGCCGTTAAAAGTTCAAGACTACACGTATTCAAGCAACAACTAAATACAGTTGAACTCGGTTATATCCTCATGAAGGGGACTGAATATTTTGTGTCATTATAAACGAGTGTTGTTATAACCGAGGAGTATAATGTTATGGTTAACAGTGAGGAATTAATTGTTATTACAGAATACCTGACCCTGTACGCGAGGTGTCGTATAAGCTGATGTCGTTATAACCGGGTTCTGTTGTTTTATGTTCTTGTACCAAGGAATTAACGTTTGTATGTGCATGTAAAATAGAGGGCATTCGGTATTTTAATTTGTGTTTTTGTGTGTCCAAAGTTGCGGCTAACAATCTAAAGGTTGCATCTATCGTCTGGTTCAACCTTTTAAATCCTAGCGGTAACTTTACGTACCACCAGGTTTAACATTAAAAAATTCGACGTGGTGCCCACATTGCGTTTATGTGTTTTGTATGGATCTCAGAACAAACAGCAACTTTTGCCTTATAAGACATTAAGAGACTGGTTTTTATAACCGAAGTGGAGAGTGTTTACAGCGCGGTACGCACTGAGTCCTTATATAAAACAGATACGCATCGTCTTTAAAGGGTTAAACACGGTAGAATATGTCTTAGCACAGGTCTGATGGTCGTGGCCCAGTTCCGTGCAAAGGAACATTCTTATCTCCACTGTCACTGTATGTGGAATGGCTCCTTGCTCGAAAACGGCCGGTGTGAAGTGTATTATTAATTTATTATCGGAGATTAGAATACGTGGAGTTTTACGTCTTTGTTCTCAATACGTCTTCCGTGCAAAGGAACATTCGTATCTCCACTTTCACTCTATGTGGAAAGACTCCTTGCTCGAAAACGGCCGGTGCGAAGCGGATTATTAATTTATTATCGGAGATCAGAATACGTGGAGTTTTACCTCTTTGTTCTCAATAGGTCTTCAAAATACTGTTCATAGACATTGGATAATTTATGCGTTTTAATTTGAGGAGACTGTGCAACTTATTGTCTTAGTTCCTTGTTGTCCGGAGTGGTTTCTTGCACACATGAAGTAAAGCTGAGACCTACATGCCTTTGTTTTTGTTTCATTGGTATGTATGGTTATTATGTTGTATCTCCATCTCCTTCCTTCACACTGTAATCCCATTCTAAAAACTTGGCCCCATTAATCTTTGGCTGTAGCCTCAGCTTGTCACCATCTGCCATACCGTGTCTTTGCTGGCCTGATCGGAAATTTAAGGGACTTTATGGTTTTGCCTTAGATCGGGGGTGTACACAACCAAGGCGTGATGTAGCTGATGAGGTTTTAGTGTAGGTGCTTATATCAGAGGTCTTGCTTTGGGTCACGCGTGTGTAGGAGAAGGGCGTGCGTAATTTGATGACATTGCGTAGTAGATGCTAATGACCGAAAAGTTTCGGTACGAACATGAAATTTAATTTAATCCGTGCAGTACTGGGGGAGTAGAAGTATCCAGATGAAAGGAAAGACGTGACCTATCTTTATAGTCGCACGGAGGACATAAAACAGGCACTGGCCCACATATAAGCTGTAGGGTAGGAAGAGAGAGGAGAGAAGAGGGAAGGGCCTGTAAATGCAGCTACATTTTTCGGGAAAAGTTTCCAGGCAGAGACTTTTGCGTTATCCTGCTTTATCTCCCCTGACCAGTGTCTGTTACGAAAAATGTATGTCAAAAGGCGCAGTTGATGTCTTTCCCTCACTGCAGCTCAGACTAACGGTGTAATTATCGCTCGCTGACTGTGTTGTTTTTTAAAGAGGAAATCTTACCTATTGCTGTGATCCAAGACATTTAAGGAATGCTTAAAATCTTGAACTCTCAAACTCGATGGTCCTTAAATTACCGTCTTACCTCCATCCAACCAATTACTTAATTCCTAAACGCATAGCCAGCTAACTGCGTCCATGGAGTGAACTGAAGAACTGCATTTCTTTTTGCAGATTTACTTATCAGCTTTTTTTGTGTCTTATTTTACTAAGATGTCAGTAAAGAAAATTCTCTAAAAGTAAGCCTCAGACTGTGAGTCGCGACCTCGAAGCTATTCTGAGTGGGTCAGGAAAGAGTTTCATGAATCTGTGTGTTACTAAATCACACTGTTTTAATAAGTGCATTAAAATAATTATTTTGTGTAAACCTACTCACTTGTAGTGATATTGTAGCAACGTAAGATTCATCATTATGTTACAAAATTTGACCCAGGCCACTGACTTACATGTTTGCCAGCTTCTCAACGAAAAATTACCGGATCAGCACCGGCTACCACGTAGAATTTTTTAATGTTAGACCTGGTGGTATGTAAAGTTACCGCTAGGCTTTAAAAGGTTAAAGACGAAGCGTATCTGTCTTAGATAAGGACTCAGTGCGTACCGCGCTGTAAACACTCTCCACTTCGGTTATAAAAACCAGTCTCTTAATGTTTTATAAGGCAAAAGTTGCTGTTTGTTCTGAGATCCGTACAAAACACATAAACGCAATGTGGGCACCACGTAGAATTTTTTAATGCTAAACCTGGTCGTACGTAAAGTTACCGCTAGGCTTTAAAATGTTAACGTAGACGGCAGATAAACTGCTTGTACACCCGCTGGTTCTCTCAGGTTGTGACAGTGGTGATAATCCCTGTATCCACGTTGGCCTGCACACAAACACAGAAGTGGCAGTTCGCCTGTACCCTCAGTACTTGTAATGCTGGACACACCCGCCAAGATAGTACAGTGGCGGCGATAAGATTTCTTCCATTAGGATTGTCACGAAGTTGGAAGATTATCTTGACAGGCAGATCTTCCCTTCACTGAGAAGATAATGCCTCGTAATAGCTTATAACAGCTGTCTTCACAGGTCATCGTCGTTTTTCCATATGTGTGGCCACCCAGGCCGGTTAGATTTGTAGATACATTGAAATGTTGTATAACTATTTTGTGTAACCCCTGTAACTAAGCCGTTAACTTAAGTGACTTAGCTAATCCTACTTCACAGAATCTTTCCTGAGCAGTTCGCAGTTATTTAACTGAAAAAGAACAAGAACCCTGCTGTTTATGAACTGCTAGGAATATTACAGTGCTTACGAAGGCTCAACATTTGAAATTTGTATGAGTTTAGTACATTTCATATCACGGATTATACAACATCAATTTTAATATCATAATTTGAAAACTACGCACCTTTATGATGTCTTTGCTCTTGTGGGTTGTTATGCAGCGTATGTTGGTAGTTGTTGCCGACGTTTCGGGATAGCCTGTTGGTCCCATCTTCAAGGGAGAAGCAACAAATGGGATCGATAGGCTGTCCTGAAACGTTAGTAAGCAACTGCCAAAATACGGCGCTCAAATAACTCAGAAACGGAAGGTCTCATCTACACCGCGGCGGAAGCCTGAAGTCTCCTGTGACTCTGCGTTCAATAACCTGACAGTTGACTGGTAAAGTTACATTTTTGGGGGGGGCGGGGGTCATAGTAAGAACAAATTGTACTTGAAATGAACCTGCAGTAGTACTTAATTAATGCACATGATTAAGAGTTCTGCTATGTAATTTGCTTTACTACTGTGTGTATTCATAACTCTCAGATTGACACAACGATACTGGTCTTTTTGTGTGGTGATGGGTTTAGGGCTTTATCCATCGTCTGAAGACTAAAATATTAAAATATTAAAAAATTAAATTCACAACGTTTCGGAAGCTGGCTCTGCTTCCGAAACGTTGTGAATTTCAATTTTTTAATATTTTAATATTTTACTGGGTCCAGTGATGGAGGCTATGTCTGTTTAAGGGACCCAACAGAATAGGTGTTCCTGTCTTCTCCCCCTCCCTTTACCTGAGGACGGAAGCAGACCCAGCTTCGGAAACGTTGTGAATTTCAGTTTTTAGTATTTTAATATTTTACTCTTCCGACGATGGATAAAGTACGTAAACACATCACCTCACAATATTATATACACCGTCGTCAAAACCTTTTAGAACTCGTTATTTTGTTCTGGCGGTAAGAATTTGAGCGCCCCTGTATTGTATTTTCAGGTTGCTCTGTTGCACAGCCTTGTGTCTCAGATATGTTTGATATTGGCAAGTTTTCTGTTCCTGTCTCCAGGTTTCGCTAATCCTAACAACAGAAGGCGATCTGTCAAAGTGATATCATCTCAAGATGCGAATAGAGCCGACTATCGAAACGTCGTGTATCCCTGTATTAAACATATTCCAGACAGTGCACATAATATCGTTACAGGCCCACTGTGTTAAGATTCTGTTAGAACTAGTTTTGCCTACGTACTCAAAATGTCGCACATGTATGAGAAGTTTTTTAGTAACTGTATTTTTAGCCTTTTTTTTTTGTCGAAAATATGTTCGTATATTTCTTATTCCTGTATTTATTTCAGCAACTGTGGTTTAAGGTCTTTTGAAGAAATTTTCTTTATGGGTCTTTGGGGTATTGCTTTTTGCGTACACTAGAATTTTCAGGTTATGCAACTTCTGATGCTTACATAATGTTTGTGCGTCCACACTCGTTATGTTACTGTAGTGGCCTTTTTTTTTTTGCCTGATTAACCTTTTAAAGCCTAGCGGTAACTTTACATACCACCAGGTTTAACATTAAAAAATTCTACGTGGTGCCCACATTGCGTTTATGTGTTTTGTACGGATCTCAGAACAAACAGCAACTTAATGAAGTCCATTCCGAAATTGCTTTGATAGCGATCTGGGGAATTAGTTGCGCATATCGCAACAGTTCGTCGTCTATATTTAAAATTCTCTTGAAAGATTTATAGCGGTTTCCGAGGAAACTACAGTTTAGTTTATTGGCAGTACTGCGCTGGTTTCAAGGAGTCCTCACTCCGTCATTTTATAGCAGTCTGTAGTTGAACAGAGCAGAAGGAACGTGATTTTACGGACGAAGTAAACTTTACGTTAGGACGCAACAGTGAGTTACCTCTTCCTCATGTACCCCAGCAATCTGCAACCAGACAGAAGCGTCATTATTACAGTTTGGGTTTAACAAGGCACGTCTTGAAGAGTTTCGTGGTTTGTAGATTGAAAACTCGGGTCTAGCTAAGAAGCAATCAGTTATTTTACGGTTGAAATGTTCTGATCAGTGTTATTTCGACAGACATGACTTTCCTTCTCCATAGCAGGTCGACTGCAGTTACAGGACGACGTACGTGCTTAATACTCCAAAGATCTTAAAACAATTTATCTAGCGGATTTGTGAAAATTATTGAGGTAATAAGAGAGTATATCTCTACATAATGTGAACTAATTAATTCTGAATTGCTAGGAAAATAGCTTGTAAGAGATAGGCAATTTAGATTTCTAGGTCTATGGCTATAGGGCCTAAGAGGGACGAGGCGACAGGGGAGTGGAGAAGACTACATAACGAGGAACGTAGTGACCTGTACTCATCACCAAATAGTATTCGGGTAATCAAATCGAGAAGAATGAGATGGGCGGGGCATGTAGCACGTATGGGAGAAAAGAGGTGCATACAGGATTTTGGTGGGGAGACATGAGGGAAGGCGACCACTTGGGAGACCCAGGCGTAGATGAGAGGATAATATTAAAATGGATCTTCAAGAAGTGGGATGGGTGGGCATGGACTGGATTGAGCTGGCTTGAGGATAGGGACTGGTGGCGGGCTGTTGTGAATGCGGTAATGAACCTCCGGGTTCCGTATAATGCGGGGAATTTCTTGCAGATCCATGCCGGCTGATACAAGCGTACCAAATATAAGCTTTATGACGGGTTTTCTTGGCCCTTCCGGTAGTAAGAATTTTACATTTCGAATACTGTTTGTCCCTGATTTGAATCTTGGCTGTAGGAGACCTGCTACATATCAAGTTACTTTTGTGTGGCTTTTCTCAGCTCCTGCAAACTACTTCTGGGGTTATGCCTTCACGTAAACGGGGCTCCCTTATTTTCACCTGTCTAACTATTTGCCACTTGGAACATCCTCACGTATTTGATGCAGAGTGGTCTGTAGGTTGGGTATGAGTATGAGTAAATGTGGGTCGAGCCCTCACGGTCCCGTTGCACGTAGGCCTTCACAGGTCCTTTGTGCCCCCTCATTAGATCCAAGTCACAAGAGCCCTGTCCTCGTGAAGAAGTTCCAGATGGCCCCTAGACTCCGAGCTCTCACATTCTCAGGGTCCAAGAAAAGGATCCCAGATAGATATGTGTGAGTGTTGCCAAGGCTTCACACTCACACAGCACATGGGCTGGGGTTTCCTGTCCAGCCTCACATTTCCTACACAAGGGGCTATCTACCAGCCCCATTATGTGCAGATGTCTTCTCAGGGTGTTATGCCCAGTAAGGAGGCCAATAACAACCCTGGATTGCGTCCTATTAAAGGACATCAGCGCGGTCCTGGCCGCAGTATTAGGTCTGTAGGTTAATATGCCATTGATTCCTGTGATAGCGCTGTTCTGAGAAGCTCGAAACCTTGGGACATATTTCGCGTTTCTGAATTCCACTCGGCAAGGTGTATATTTTGTTGGTCCTGTGACAGTACAGAGGCCTTGTAGTAATCTGATCTGAATTCAGGGATCATATGACTTGTTTTAATAGGTGGCCCCGTTTAGAAAATATTAGGACTAGGCTACGGGCTGGACGGTCAGGGATTCGAATCCCTGTAGAGGCAAGAGATTTTTATCTTTTCCAGAACGTTGGGACTGGTTGTGGGGCCCACCCAACCTCCTATTCAGTGGGTAAAGGGATTCTTTTCTGGGCTAAGGGGGCCGGGGCGTTAAGTTAACTACTCTTTTCCATCTAGTGCTGAGGTTAAGAACGAGTGGAAGTATACGTGATTTTAGGTTTCCGCCGCGATGTTGTTGAGATCTGTTATCATCTGGGATATTGCGCAGTGTTGAGTGCTAGTTCTGTACCGACGTTTCGGGACAACCTGTCGGTCCCATCGTCAAGCAACTGTACTTCTCCCCCCCCCCCCTTTATATCCTTCGTGGGTGTGGAAGGGGGATAATTATAGCTGCTTACCTTTTACGGTAGAGAAGACCAAGACTCGAAGGGGGCCGTGACACCAAGAAGAGGTTTGACACAGCGTCGTTAAATAACCTACCAACATACTGAAGGCCATGGTGTGGATGCTATGTGACTCGCATTTCGTCGCCGGGACGTCCCGCGTATTTGTCAGACCAGAGGCAGGTTACAGTAGGGTGCGCATGCTTTTCCTTATTTCTCCAAAGCAAATATACTATATTATCCCTTTAAAGCCTAGCGGTACCACCGGGTTTAACACTAAAAAATTCTACGTGGTGCCCACATTGCGTTTTGTACGGATCTCAGAACAAACAGCAACTTTTGCCTTATAAAATATTAAGAGATTGGTTTTGTATAACCTAAGTGGAGAGTGTTCACAGCGCGGTACGCACTGAGTCCTTATATAAAGAACAGATACGCTTCGTCTTTAAAGGGTTAAATAGACCGCGAACCTCTCCTATTAATTATTCTTAATTCGTCATGCCTAAGGATGCTTCGTAACCGATCCCAGTGGCCGCGCGGTCTAAGGCGTGGGTCTGCGGCCACTCGCTTACGGAGATTGTGAGTTCGAATCCCGGTAGGGGCATGGATGTTTGTCTCTTGTGAGTGTTGTGTGTTGTCAGGTAGAGGTCTCTGCGTCGGGCTGATAACTCGTCCAGAGGAGTCCTACGGAGTCTGGTGTGGTGTCTGAGTGTGTTCGTGAAGCCTCGATAATGAGGCGGCCCTGGCCCACTAAGGACTGTTGCGCCATTGGAAGAAAAGGATGCTTAATTTTGATGCTGTGTAAGAATAAAGTTGATAAAGAACAGGTGGTCGAAAGGGCAAATTGTAATTTGTAAGTGAATCTCTCATCTGACATTACAAAGCCGACATCAGCAGCATTAGTTGTAATCTAAGGAACACCGAAGTGACATTAAAAGATGAAAACGAATGTTTCGCCACATTGTGTTGGCGTTAGTCGCTTTGTCTCAAATACGGATAACATTTGGCCGACAATTCCATGTGAGGTCTATACCATTCGCCCTGCAGCAACCGGTGTAAAGCAATTCCCCCGACCATTGTTAGGCGTGGACGAGTTCAATTTTCCCGTACATTAAGTCGGGTAGGTTTGCCTGGTGAAGATGAGTTCTGAAACTGCTTTTGTAATTTGTTGTGGGTGTCGCTTGGAGCCATAACATGTAGTGCGTGTTGTATCTGCTGGGTCCGAGACCTGAGAGGGTAGGCGAACCGAATAAATTACATGGTAAGTGCCACGTAAAACATACAGTTACCCCTATATCAACTGCGGAACTTATTTAACGTATAAATGTTTAAGCTTATGTGTGGTGGGTTAGAAAGGGCGAGGAAGGAGTCATTTCTGTCCTGTTTCAAAGGTCGTATTTTAGGCTGAGGAGAAGTGTAGAAAAGCTGCTCGGCGCTCGAAATTAGGCCGTCTTCGGAATTCTAGTCGGAGTGTCGGTCGCTTCACAGTATTCTGTGTTCGGAAAGTGAAGGACTCAGTGGGCCAAAGTTGGTATGTAAATGATTGTTTGAGGTATTAATGGGGCAGCGAGGGACTGGATGAGCTTACGCTAGTGCCCGACTAAGCCTCCTGGAAAGTGAGAAAACTGCACATATAATGGTTTCCTTGCTGTTATTTTTTTTCTGTTTGTCGTCGTCGTCGTCACCATAATAATAATAATAATAATAATAATAATAATAATAATAATCATGGGTAGCACGGGTAGAGTACTCTGTATAGCGACTAGGCTTCGGCTCGACGGTCTGCGGTTTGAATCCCGGTACGGGCAGGATATTTTATCCTCCGGAGTGTCAAACCTGCCCTGGGGCCCACCCAGCCTTTCTTTCAATGGGTGCCGGGCTTATTTCTCGGGGCGTAAAGTGGACTACTTATCTCCATCTGCTGACGAGGTTAAAAATGAACGGAGCTACACCTCCATTCACCCTATATGCTTTCATGGCGTGAACAGGGAAGACTTTATTGTCATCATTATAATCATAATAATTATTATTATTTTTATTTTTTTTAAATTCACCCTTTTCGTGTTTTTGTCCTTTGTTCCTTGCTGGCATGTACACAAGTGTGTTCTGTTTGTGTACTGTTGCTGGTTTTCTTATTGGCGTGTTAGGCTGTTCGATTAACACGTAAAGAGACAAGATTTGAACTGAATTATTAAAGCAAAAGGGCGAAAGTTGAAAATGTCTTTCGAGAAGCCAGAGGTTAGAAATAAGGTAATGGGAAACCCTGTAACAAACTGTAGCACTCTGGTCGAAGAGGTGTGGGCTGAGACATAGCTCTGTTTTGAACAGAAGCCCGGAATGAAACTTTACTGCATCGGTCTGGACCAGAGTTCGGGCAATGAAAGGAGAAAATTCCGTATTGTTCATCACTGGCGGCAGATGATGACGAAGCTGCCTACGGCTCGTGATCTGAGGGGTTTCGCCTCGCGATGTGGTCTTGATTAGTGGGTTGTTTCATGTCGGGGGTCAACAAAGTGCTGGCTCATTAAAACGCTTTTACATCGTGTAGGAAACTGCGGCCATGACTTTATCATCGTCATCATCATCATCACCATCATCCATGAAAGCATAAAGAGAGAGAGACACTGTTTACGGGGTAGGTTAATTGCCAGCAGTGGCAGATATATTTTCTTCTCCATCCGCAACTGGCGGGGCTTCCCCGCCGGTGTGTACCCAGGATTGCAGATCATTAAGGGACAGTTAGTGTCAATCTGATGAGTCACCGGAATACAGTGTTGAGGTCTGAAATTGTCTAGCTTATTTCCAGACCTCCCATAACCCCATATGACGCATTGCTTAAGCACTTAGACAAAAAAAACAACAATAATAATAATAATAATCAAATACACTTCAATATGTGTAAGGAACTAGGGGTAAAATTAGACGGTGAACTCTGGTATGAACATGTACCAACATCAGTAGAAACGAGTCAAGTGGGCAAGGTAACCATATTATGGGATCAACAAGTGCAAACCGACAGAACCATCCCCAACAATAAACCGGACATCATAATCCGGGATAATGAAAAAGGAACATGTATGCTAATTGATGTAGCAATCCCGGGAGACAGAAATGTGATAAAGAAAGAAGCCGTGAAGATTCTAAAATGTAAAGACCTTATAATAGAAATACAGCGCATGTGCAATGTAAAAACAAAGGTGACGCCAGTTATAACAGGAGCAACTGGAACCGTTTGAGAATCCTTCAGAAAATACTTGAGCAGCGTACCGGGAAAGCGCGATATCAAGGAACTACAGAAAACAGCTATATTGGGCACAGCAGAGACACTGCGGAAAGTGCTAATGTAGAAGCACAAAGGAGTTTAATATTGCAGACAGCGCTATATGCACCATTAACAGTGCGCGCATAATAGCTGCGACACTGTATACCGTAGAAACATGGTTTGTTTCAGGTATATAAGTGTGAATACTCTGCATAAAGGAGATGAGGATGATTATGATTATGATGATGATGATGATGATGATCATCATCATCATCATCATCGTCATCATCTTAGAGGCTTCTTTAGGCTCATTGTCATCTGTCCGTGCAAATTTCATCCTCCTGCTAACTGCTTATCAGCTGCAAATTTGGTTCCTAAAGGCGATGATATGGGCCGAAGTAGACAACAGACTGTTAACAGTTAAACAGATTTTTCCTTAGGAGTTGTATTTTTCTCTATAATGTATGAGACAGGCCGCTCAACCCGTAGCTGGCGTGCAACATGTTTTTCGCGACACTGTGTGTGTTGCCGGCGGGGACATAGGAAGTGAGAACTAGTCTTTTAACCCTTTCCCTAGCAAAGCCGGGATAGAACGCCGAAGCTATTTTGAAAACTTATGAGCTGTTTATTTGTGGAGAAACACGTTACTATTTATTTCTGTAAAATGTGCTAAAAATAGGGACACCATAGGCTCTGTTGTGAATTGTTCTTCTTATAAAGTTACCCTGTTATTATCAGTATATTTTTAGTGCATATTATGTGTAGAAAATTACATGGGTAAAATTATAATTACACGTGTACTTATTTTGTCTTCTAAATGTAAACATAGTTAGATGCCGTCCTCACAACTTGTTTTAGTTTAAAAGTTAAGAGTGGGTACATGTTTCAACCACCCAGGTGGCCATTATCAGGCCGTATTACAAATGTCATAGGAAGAAACTTTTGTCATTGAGATCTCACGTGGCATTACATGTCAGAATAATTGTTGTGCGTGCAGTTTAATTGGTACAAACATGTAAAGTTTTTACATTTGTAAAATACAGAGTTATAAACTGTAAAGATAAAAATCAGTATTTTAAAAAACGGTAGATTAAGATTTTTCATTCTGTGTATTGCATTTTATGTTGCCCCTTCGGAGACCAAAATTTGCACCACATGAAAAGTTGATCAGGTCTGTATTAACCCTTTAAAGACGAAGCTTATCTGTTTTATATAAGGACTCAGTGCGTACCGCGCTGTAAACACTCTCCACTTCGGTTATAAAAACCAGTCTCTTAATGTTTTATAAGGCAAAAGTTGCTGTTTGTTCTGAGATCCGTACAAAACACATAAACGCAATGTGGGCACCACGTAGAATTTTTTAATGTTAAACCTGGTGGTATGTAAAGTTACCGCAAGGCTTTAAAAGGTTAAGCTGCTTTATCAGCGGGAAAATGTGGTTCTACGTAATAATGAACACATTTTTCGCCTTAACTCTGATTTTCTTGTTAACTGGAGGGACTGAAGTAAACCACAAAATCTCTCGGTCAGTTCGGTCGGTGTCCGGCTGGGACTCGAACCGGACATGTCCCGAATACAGGTCGAAGCGTGGCAACTCTTGAACCAACTTTGTCTCCTCTTAGTTGAACGAACTCATTAGTTTTTCATGCTAATCTTTCGGATGTTTATCTTTGCCGTTAACCCATAATGGCTTTCGTCATTAGGCCTAGGAAGATCTGGACCCTTAAGTGACAAAATATTTACATTTTTGGAGATCTTGCTCTGCGCCTTCTTTCTCTTGTGTTGCTTTATTTATAGCTTGTTTACATGTGTGAGTGTGTGTGTGTGTGTGTGTGTGTCTCTGTGTGAGTCCGTACGTGCGTGCCTAATTTGCTGCCCTCATAAAAAATTATTTCATTTGACTTGCTCCTGCACGAGCTCGGAACAGTCTTAACAAAAAATAAACCTTCAGATCATCCTTTGTGTTAACCTGTTCTACCCTTGAAACGCCACCTGCAACTCCTCCCATTCGCACGCTCGACTTACAGATTTGTTAAACTGAAACATTTAGTAGTTCCACCCTCTCGACTCTTAGCCAGGTACTGTGTAATGGACCCAGACTTAAGTCAACCCTCTGGTGTCTTAACTGGAGCTGACGTCCTTGTGAAAGTATTAACCCTTTATAGACGAAACGTAATCTGCTTTAGATAAAGACTCAGTGCGTACCGCGCAGTAAACACTTTCAACCTCGGTTATAAAAAACGAATGAGTTGCTGACGTTTACGGTAAAAGTTGCAGTTTGTTCCGAGGTATGTACAAAATACATAAACGCGATTTGAGGACTATGGAGAATTATTGAATGTTGAACCTGGTGGTACATAAAGTTACCGCTAGGCTTTAAAAGGTTAAGCGCTGTCGGAGACTCGGTCGTAACTCAGAAACGTTTACCCAAGAGTGTGGTTCCCATGTCTAGATTTTAACTACGTAATTCTCAAATACCTAGGCTGTGAGCTGGCCACAGGAGGATCGTGGTTCTATTCCTGTCAGGGTCAAAACGTTTTCTCTTACCTCTAAATTGTTCAGATTGGCTGCGGGATTCATCCAGCCTCATGGTCAGTGGGTATGCGAAGCACTTCGCCCGGAATTCGGCCAGGACTTTAGGGTGACCTCACATCCTGATCTGGTGCCAAAATTAAAAATCAGTAGAGATAGTTCTCCGCTCCCCCATATGCCTTTACTGCGTGCACAGAGAAACGTTTACGTTAGATTTGTCTTTGTTTCCCAGACAGCGTGATTAACCTTAATTTATTCGATTTTGTCTGGTTCGATAGGAATTCGGATCGTGTGCTCGTTTCGTTCGATATACTCAATGTTCCTGTGGGGGTCGCGCCGTGTGTCGTCATATTTAATTTTCGAAATAATTTTCTCTGCAGATTGCATTCATGTGTTTTGAATGCCTTTCAGAGTGAATACCTGTTGACTCCTCACAAAGCATTAAACGGTTGCGTATAGACCGGAGATGCAGTTTTTCTCTGTGATGAAGAAACTGCATTTATTAATATAACTGAAATTACCTTTGCCTCAAAGGTTTATAGGAACAGAGATAAAATGAGAGATGTTTAACTGAGCTTAATGTTTGCAGTTCAAAACATGGTGATTTGTTAAGGACCCCGGCAATGATCGGTTGTGGTCTGGTTAACGGATTGTCGTAGCATCTTTCTGGACGGGCCGAGAATAAATCGTGCAGTACCTCGCTCAGGTTAGTAGGTCTCCAATCTGTGATTCAAACTCGTGATATTCAGAACGCAAAGCAGTACAGCCAACTATTACACAGGAAATTCGATGTTTAGCTATAGGTGCGGAATTTAAATGCAGAATTATAAAAAAGAACATTGTGAATATTTTCGCTTCCCTTAAGGAATTGGTAGTACCATTTAACTCCACAACAGAAAGGTTTGGTATTATTATAATTGCCCGAATTTGTCACTTCTCAGCGTTAGCTGGGAAATATTCACCTATCCTGGGATATTTCATCAACAGGATTAGGCTCGGTGGTCTTATATGTAATTCAGGAAATTTCTTACAATTGAATATGTGCCAAGAGTTACCACTTTTTGCATTTGTATATATGTGTTTGGGTGCAGGTTAAGTCTCCTTAAACTTTGTGACAGTGACTTCGGAATTATTCCCGTAGCTGAAATTACTATCGGGACCACTTGTACTGCATCCTGCTTCCACATATCACGTATTTCGTTCGCCAGTTCTTGGTATTTGTTCTGTTTTTCGGTTATTGTTTCGGCGAGATAGTATTATTATTATACTTTATGTTGTTATTTTAATTCTTCCATTCTGGAAGCGTGGTTCGAGACTTAACTGGATTTAAGATTTTATCTTCGTAAGAGGCAATATGGGGTATATACGTAATAAGATGAGCATCAAGTGGCATTGATAAGTGCTGAAAATCATCCAGTGTATACAGACGAGAAGCCGTGAGGGGATTGCAGTAACAGAATGGTGGAAACGTGGCTTTGGATCCTGAGGGACGTAAGGAAAGGCGCTGAAGTGGGAACTCGCCCCGTGTGCAGTAAAGACGAAGAATGACATATATCATATGGCATGAATGAAAAAATATTTGGAAGGATGAGATTGCGGATAAGAGATTTAGAAATGTTGTTGCGAAAAAACGTGTTAGGATAATAAGGTACTAGAATTGAAAGAACTGATAGAAAATGGGATTGGATTACGTAAAAATAAATGCAAGTAGGTGGGAGACGATGGTAAAGAAATAACAGAAATTGTGGATACTTTTATGTGATGAATAAATGTGGATATAAGCCTGTTATAGGGCCGTGCCATGGCTCAGGCGGTTAGCCGCCGGCCTCCCACCGCGGAGGCCTGGGTTCGATCGCGGGTCAGTCCATGTGGGATTTGTGGTGGACAAAGTGGCATTGGGACAGGTTTTTCTCCGAGTACTTCGGTTTTCTCTTGTCAGTTTCATTCCACCGGTGCTCCACTACTAGGAAAGGGACAGAAAATAATCATCATCGTCTTCATCACAGGGTTGCACAAGAAGCCTCAAGGCTGCGGTGCGTCCGAAGCGTCTGCTGCGGGGCCCTTCACCACTAAAAAAAAAGCCTGTTACAGGTGTAATAAAAACGTTGGGTTTTTGAAAAAGGCAACTTAAGTACATGTTGACTTTTATGTACAGAAAGTTGAACTGCGGTCCCTTGAACTATAAATAGCAATTGATTCAGTAAATGATGTAGTCGCTGTGTCTTAAGTTACTGTACAAAATAACGCCCTCACATCTGTTGGTCAAGTACCCGCTTTGAGCCTCAGTGGGTTAACTGTCTGGCCACGTCCTCCGAATTACGTGCTAGTTTTGTTTCTCCATATTCTAAAACATGCCACGTACAGTCCATCCTTTGTACGTGTACTAAAATGGTAACCGTATAAAAAACACTGTCTCCTCATTCGACGTGTTATAACCACTGCATTTTAATACAGCGTCTTTAATTGGATTACGAACATGTTAGACATGAATGGTGCCGACTTTATTCCCCCGAATTTAGGAAATAATGAAACCAAAGATCATATGCCTCAAAGCAAGGTTAGTCTACCATTATCTTCCAGGAACGCACAGCAATGCCAAGCAAGTTATATCACTCCGTATATCAAATCTATGTGATGGATGGAATTCTTCTTTTCTTATTTCAGGCCCATTGTTTTCTGCTCCATTAGTCTCGGGCCTGTGCGTTTGTCGCCTTCAGAGGAAGAACGGCCCAAGTGTCTAGCATACCTAAAGTACAAGCTGGCCGTCAGGTTTATTGAATGTCAGTCTGGCTAATATATTTATATACATCACACATTTTCTTTTCCTTTTGTCTGAATTAAATTAAAATTTTATGTGTCGTCAAATGAGATCAAGAAAGTTACGGTGAAGTTGTACCTGTGCTTAAATAAGCATGACGCTATGAAGGCTTATGAATGAGTGGAGGTATAGGTGCACGCGTTCTTAACCTTTTAAAGCCTAGCGGTAACTTTACGTACCGCCAGGTTTAACATTAAAAAATTCTACGTGGTGCCCACATTGCGTTTATGTGTTTTGTACGAAGATCAGAACAAACAGCAACTTTTGCCTTATAAAACGTTAAGAGACTGGTTTTTATAACCGAAGTGGAGAGTGTTTACAGCGCGGTACGCACTAAGTCCTTATATAAAACAGATACGCTTCGTCTTTAAAGGGTTAACTTCAGCAACAGATGGAGGTGATTAATCAGCTTGACGTTTCGGCCGCTTCATCCCCGGTGGAGGGGCTTCGTTAGTCATTGATTAGGAGACTGGATAGGCCACAGAAGCGTTCTGGCGTTTTGGAGAAGAGGAATCGAGTATCGAACTGTGATTCCTCGGTCATCCATCCAGTAGCCTAGTCACAATACTGACTACGTTATTCCGTACTGCGAGTACATCCTGAATGTTGTGAGTATTTTCAAGTTCGTCTCTACCCCGAATGAGGGACTTGAAAATTAACAATTTATTTAAGCCCTACTGTACAACATTTAAAGTTCCGACAGTGAGCATAAAGACTGTTATATTTTGCAATATGACCCCCATAGTTTGTAGAGAGGCACAAATATTTCGGAGGAACTATTTGCAACCTTCTTCAGAGTGGATTTACCCTGACTATGTACGCGTCACTGTCCCCCGAAGCGCTGGCAACGATGCAATATGACGCCTATAGTTTTTAGAGAGGCACAAATATTTCGGAGGAACTATTTGCAACCTTCTTCAGAGTGGATTTACCCTGACTATGTACGCGTCACTGTCCCCCGAAGCGCTGGCAACGATGCAATATGACGCCTATAGTTTTTAGAGAGGCACAAATATTTCGGAGAAACTATTTGCATCCTTCTTCAGAGTGGATTTACACTGACTATGGACGCGTCACTGTCCCCCGAAGCGCTGGCATCGATGCAATATGACCCCTATAGTTTGTAGAGAGGCACAAATATTTCGGAGGAACTATTTGCATCCTTCTTCAGAGTGGATTTACCCTGACTATGGACGCGTCACTGTCACCCGAAGCGCTGGCAACGATCTACATCTCCCAACCCATCTACACGTCCTCACGTCCCTGGAGAAGGTAATCTTCGTATTTTATTTACTTTTCATTTTAAAGTTTCGAAGCGATTATAACCCAGTTTAAGGAACCAGTGTAGCTGCATTCTTGCAACTTCCAGAGGCCCTGAAGCTAAATCCCCTGCTGACTTAACCAGTAGCTTGTTCGGAGCATGTGTTAGAAGTTGCGAAACTGGAATTAAGCGAAGTCCTCTTGAGCTGGTTGTTACACAATAGTGCTGATTATCTGGGGGCCTTTGCTTTTTATTAACCCTTTAAAGACGAAGCGTATCTGTTTTATATAAGGACTCAGTGCGTACCGCGCTGTAAACACTCTCCACTTCGGTTATAAAAACCAGTCTCTTAATGTTTTATAAGGCAAAAGTTGCTGTTTGTTCTGAGATCCGTACAAAACACATAAAAGCAATGTGGGCACCACGTAGAATTTTTTAATGTTAAACCTGGTGGTACGTAAAGTTACCGCTAGACTTTAAAAGGTTAATTACCTCACACGTTTATTGTCCCTAAATGCGTTCAGCATTACACTAATTATCTAAATATAGCAAACCGCTGGTTCTCCTATAGAGTGCTGAGGACGACATTTGGGTGTAAGAAGGACGAGGTAACAGGGGAGTGGAGAAGACTACATAACGAGAAGCTTTATGAACTGTGTTCCTCACCAAATATTATTCGGAGGGTAAAACCCTTCGAACTAGTGTAAAGTGTCGGTGAGAAAGGTAGAGTCGTGGAAGTGAAATGCAGGAAAAACGTTTCTAGCTACAAGTGCCAAAAATTAAGAAACGCCACTGGGTGAACTCTTAGATTAAGATTAAACATAGCATTTTAGGCGAGAAAAAATTGCTCGTTTGTCTTAAGACTAGTTGTAATAGTGGAAACACGAAGAAAATACTCGTATATTATTGGGGTATCAAATGAAGAAGAATGAGATTGGCAGGGCATGTGGCACGTACGGAAGACAGGAAAGATGCTCAGCATAGTGACGAGTGGCGGTGTCTTATGAATACGGTAATGAACCTTCGAGTTTCATAGAGTGCGAGGAATTTCTTGACTAGATGAGGACCTGTTAACTTGTCAGGAAGGATTCTGCTCCGTGGAGTTATTTATAAGTTATCCTATACTGAAATAAAATGAAACAAATGCATCTCACTACTTGCAGCTAGCAAGATGCTTACGGACACTGGAAGCTTTAGTGGATTAACCCTTTAAAGACGAAGCGTATCTGTTTTATATAAGGACTCAGTGCGTACCGCGCTGTAAACACTCCCCACCTCGGTTATAAAAACCGGTCTCTTAACGTTTTATAAGGCAAAAGTTGCTGTTTGTTCTGAGATCCGTACAAAACACATAAACGCAATGTGGGCACCACGTAGAATTTTTTAATCTTAAACCTGGTCGTATGTAAAGTTACCGCTAGGCTTTGAAACGTTAACCATATGAAAGTATAAAGCACTGGGCAATGCGTGTCGTCTGGGATGCTACTTCATGGCGACTGGTAAATAGTTACCAACATTATAAGCATAAAACGTTGATCAACGCTAACCAGAACGTGCGTCTTTATGCATTTAATAAAGGTTGGCTAAATAATTCAAGGTATACAGGTTTAAAATTTAATTATATGTGGGGACCTCTAGTGAGAACGTATTTTCACTTGACGCTACGTGTACTAAGTTCTAGTTATTCGTGGCACAGCTGGCTGTAATTGTACGGAGTATCTCGAAGATGCATGTTGAAGAGAACGAGTTCGTAATCCGTATCTTAGAGCGCAGTCTTGCATATACACAAGTACCATCAGTCTTTCAGTCGGCACATCTTTGTTTCTATTAAAATATGACGATTTGCTACATGTTTTCATCCTTTTCGATCATCTTCAGGCAAGTTCAGTTACCAGGATTATAAGTACGCAAACATGCAGTGCCGGACTGCCTTGGGATTCCAGGTGTGCTTTATATTCTTAGGTATTTGGGGTTAAATATGTTTAAAGCATATTTCAGTTCAAATGTGTGTCTAAATGTGATCTAATTAATATTCGTAAAATATAGCAGCAGTGCTAATTGCAAATGGTTGCCATTTTGACGTTGGATTGACACTGAACCATGTACTTCTTTATGTTTCGTGTCCTGTTATGTAGACCTGTATAACACGTTTGTCATGTACTTCCTACATATGCTTCAGGCGTAATGTGTTTTGTCCTGTTGCTTATGTTTTTCCTGTTGCTTACATTTTGTCCTGTTGCTTATGTTTTTCCTGTTGCTTACTTTTGTCCTGTTGCTTAATTTTCCTGTCGCTTACATTTTGTCCTGTTGCTTAATTTTCCTGTTGCTTACATTTTGTCCTGTTGCTTATGTTTTGTCCTGTTGCTTATGTTTTGTCCTGTTGCTTACATTTTGTCGTGTTGCTTATGTTTTGTCCTGTTGCTTATGTTTTTCCTGTTGCTTACATTTTGTCGCGTTGCTTATGTTTTGTCCTGTTGCTTATGTTTTTCCTATTCCTTACGTTTTGTCCTGTTGCGTATGTTTTGTCCTGTTGCTTATGTTTCGGTCTTGTTTTTGGGTGCATCTTATTATTTCCTTCCTAATGTTATGTGCATTGTGCGAAAAGTGTGATGTGATTTGAAGAAGAACAATCGCTTACAGTTTGAAAAATTTATTTTCCTACAAAAATTGAGGAAAACCGCGAATATTGCAGGATGCGAGGCAATAGCGCTAACTGCTACACCACAGGATTCAGCGGTATTTATTTATCAGTCTACCTAGGTATGGATTCGGGATAGCTCAGTGGGTATAGTGAACAGGTAACAGGCTAGACTACCGAGAAATCGTGTTTCCATCCCTCACACATACAACAGAGTTCTCTGTTACCCAAAGTGTCCAGACCGCCTGTGGTTCTCACGTATCCCCCTATTCATTGGGTACCGAGGACGCTTTCACCGGGAGGAAGACTGCCGGGACGTGAAGCTACTTACCTCCATCTCATGTTGAGGTTAAGAATGAGTAGATATATAGGTCTAGTCTTGCGCATGCGTTCGTGACATGCACGGTTACAACTTTATCTTCATTAAAGCGCCAGTATTTCGTCTTTCTGTCAGTAAATTTAATAATATTATCCTAACAAAATTTCCTTAAACTCAATTAAGTTTTGTAATTCAAAACGGTTGCTTCCTTCCTTCTGTTCCCAATTTTGTTAGCAGAATGGTAAAGCAGAAATGGAATTGCTAAATCTTTAATGCTCTAGTTGTATATCGTTAAAAGTAATTGAAGGGTAGAAAATTTTGTTCCTTCCTGCTGCATGTATTATTTTATTTTGCTTGCGGCGTGCTGTTTGATATGCTTTCCTATTAACGTTGAGGAGAATGCATTCTGACATGAGAACAGGAGGACTGCGAGGTTTTTGTGACGCATCAATTATACGAGGAGGTTGCTAGTTTAGAATCATGATTGCATTTCAATTACATTTACCATATAAAATAGGCAATTCCAGGTCAAATCAAGTCGACAGATGTCTATGAAATATTCATGAACTTCTGCATATTCTTAAGTTTGCCTGCATATTGTTATTTTGTAAGCGTCTTACGAAAGAATGAGTTTTGCGTTTCCATGACGACCGTCTTGATGCTGTCTTGGAACGTATGATATTACTAAATAAGAAATTTGAGTATTGGAATTCGAATTTATATTACGAGGGAATAACAATTAGGAATAAAATAACGTATGACGCTGACCTTGCACAGGTGGCTAATGAGCCCTGTGACAGGAATTAGCATTTATATGTAAGCTTATGTATGTGACATTAATTTTGTGGGTATTCTGTACTTTTCTGATGTTTAAGAATACCTATTACTTTTCAAAAAATATTTCACCAAGAGGAACATTTCTAGTACTTACCCTGTGAGGGACGCAGGTTATTTGAAGTATAAATTTTTGGACTCTAACCTTCTGACATTATTAACGATAAATTCCCCAGTTTTGCCGCTCAAGGGGGAATGTTGGTTACGCGAACGCACCAAATGTAACGTTGTGCATACATTATCTATCTTGTTCACTGTACTCAAGACTTAACTGGCTGTGTGTATAAATACATGAATGTGTGGACCTTAACGTCCAGTTCAGACAACCTTGGAATTTGTTTGGTACCCTCTTGCAATGACTTTAAATTCTCTGTATGATATCTTGGCATTCGAAGTGTTGATAGACGATAAATTGATATTTTGCGTGTAAAAGTAAATCACACGTGCATGTGGAAAGCACCGGAAACCAACGTTCCGTTGGTCTGGATGATGACTTAGCGTCAATGGAGAAACCGATTCCTGTTTCAAAGGAAGGTAGTGCGTTCAACTTCAAGAATCGATAGGCGTTAAAAGAACCAGTGAAAGATGACATTACGTTCTCTCGAAACGTCGGGATCCGATTACCGATTGGTTCAACGTCACATCCCAGAATAAATGAATCCTCAGCGAAGATGAAGACATCAGAACTCCCACTAGAAAATACTTTCTGAAGTAACAAAGGTCCTCGAACCACAGTGTGCGAACCACCATTTTACGGATATGTAATTTCCATTTATGCCGATAACATTAGGCCTGCAGCGCCTGTAGTTAGATAGAAAGGGTTGTTATTGTCATTGTTTCTGATTATTTCAATTTCCTTAAAAGTGTTCTGGGAATCTCTCATTCTTTTTGACGGGTTGTGACGCAAGTCCGGGAAAATGGCACTGCGGGTACTTCAGTATAATGTATGCCCGCTTCACGTGCAAAATCGTGCGCCCATGAACCGCCCCATTGTGTGATCATAGGGTTTCGTAAGTTACGCATTTATCGTTGGGTTGTGTGGACTGCATATCAAGTGGCTTACTGCGCGCAAAAGCTCCATTAAGAGCGCACACACTTTGAAATGACATCATTTGCTCTGCTAAAGTCTTCAAGCTGTGTGGTAGTCATCACGTGTTGCACAGGCATGTCGTGTAGTTGGCCCACTCTTGCACGACAACTGTAAGTCAGGTAGCCGGCGGAACGGATTTGCTTCTCATTTCACATTCGCTGCCCCGCAAAGGTGCTGATTTCAAAGCTATCTGGAGGTGGAATACCACAAGAAGATAGAACTGGATTGTGGGTGCTTTTCTATCTTTCTGTTCTTTTGTAGTTTCTCTTTAATCTTGTTATGGTTACGCATTTATTACTCACGCCTCTGCTAAGTGCGGCATACTGTAACTGTCATACGATGGTATTGTGTAACAGAAACACAGCCGTATTTGACGTCTTTCCAAAGCAGTCCGTTTCTCAGATAAGACGTTTGTATTTCTCATCGCCACTATTTAACTGGTCAGAATTTGTTTATTTAGAGGGTAAGTTCTGTTTAAAATTGGACATTTTCATTTGTTGTCCTACCAAAATCGCGACACAGAATTGCGTTTGCCTCATCTGGCCAGCTGTATTAAGCTACAAATTGCGCAGTCGATATGGCAACTAAATACGGATGGGAGTTCGGGGTTCGAATCCTGGCAGGGGCAAGAGTTTTTCTCTTTTCCAAAACCGCTAATACCAACTCCGGGGCTCTCTCAGACTCCTATTCAATGGGTACTGTGGTTCTTTCCTGGGGGTAAAGCGGCCGGGGCGTGAAGTCCGCTCCGTCTAGCGCTGAGGTTAAGAACGGGTGGAGCTGTACCTCTACTCCTCTTGTATGCCTTCAAGGCGTAGACAGGGACAACTTTTACCTTTGTCTTTCGTGGTACCATGGAAGATTAACTTTGTTATTAATCATAACGTGTTCGTCATTCAGTACCGAATGAATGACAACCCTCAGTGCTTAGTCATGCGTTTCGTAAGGCCGCTTTGAATGCAGCAGTTTTAAGAGATCCGTGTCAACCACGAAAAGGTGGGACCATCTCTAGCGGTTTTGAATTCAAAGCAGCGTGACTGTCCCCGTACGTATGGTTCACCAGGAAATGAATCATTCGTATTCATACGTGTAAACATTATTTAATTCAAGATTACATTCTTGTGGGATAGACCATTAATGTCCGAACCTAAAGCTGACACTTTTGTTATTATAAATGTGTAATGTATGCACGGCCAACAACAATTAGGCCCGTAACAAAATTAAGATAACGATAGGTCTGTGAAATGCTTCTAGTACTAGGTTGCTGACTTGTCTAATTTCTAGGGTACTATATATTAGTGTTACAGACTTTTTACCTTTACTGTTCTACATCTGTGAAGTTTTTCTCTTATTCTGCTGTGTTGCTGTAACTTGGTAGTATTTGAAGAACACTTGAGGACAGATATGCTGATGCACCTTGCCTAGAAGAGGTCACGTAGACGGCTCAGCAGATGGGTGAACAGCAGGCCCAACAGAATTGGTGGGACCAGTGCCGGCCTTAGCAAACGCGGGGCCCCCTTGCGATCCTTGTGGCGGAATGCTAAAAATTGTTTTGCAGATAAAAAAAAGGGCTAAAGTTTTGGTATACTAACGTAAGTTAGGACGCAGAATTAAAATTGTCCATTTTTTTGTCATTTTTAAAAATTATTATTGCGCGGATTGCGTCAAATCGGTCGAATCGGCCTAAGGCCGGCCCGGGATGGGAAGAAGGTGGACTTGTGTCTTACGATGTTCCAGTACTGAACACAGACTGGACTGTTGCTATACTGGCAGTGGAACTTGCAGTTCAGAGCTGTAGTAGATGCGCTGCATTACCGGTAGATTCAAGGGTCAACAACGGAAAACCTTCCAGTACTCGGGGTAGTATTTACCGTGAGGCAAACAAGAAAGGAACTGAAAAATTGGATTTTGAAATTTCATAGGAAGAACCCTTTTTGGAGTAACGGTGTAACGCCACAAATTCTCAACCTCGCCACTTCATGGAGGTGAATGGAGCCAGGGTGCGCCTTACAGCCTGTTTGGAAGCTGCGCAAAAGAGACGAATATCGTGTTCCTGCTGAGAACCGAACCACAGTTTTTCAGTTGTAGACCCCATAGCCCAGTAATTATGCCGACTGAGCTATCCCTGCTCTGTAGATTAAATTACAGCAGTAAAATGAGTCTTAGAGGAAGAGATTCTGAGGATGAGATATGGATTGAACTGGCTGAAAATATTAACCAAATCAGAAGATATTCTGACGACACGAACATTCGGTTTTTTATAACCGAGAAGAGTTTCTTTATCAGCTTAAGAAGGATCAACCGCTTAAGTAAGACATTCTTCCATGGGGCCAGTTAATTAACTTCGTAAAGGCCAACGGCTAGTGTATTTAATACCACCAGGCTCGACATTCGGAAATTCTATGTGCTGCACTTCTTTTGTATGGATCTCAGAAAAAGTAGTAATTATTTCTCTACACAGCATTACCTAACTGTTGTATATAATTGAGGCGGAGTGTGTTTACTGCGCGGTACGAACTGCAGTGACATGGCTCAGGCGGTTAGTATACGTCTACATTCGCGTTCGATCCCAGACCCGTGTATGTGAGATATGTGGTGGGAAAAGTGGGACTGGGATAGGTTTTTCTCCGAGTACTTCTGTTTTCCCCTGTCAGTATAATTCCACCAGTGCTGCATACTCATCTTTATCTACGAGCTGCTTTTACCAGACGGGCAAATGGGCTAAGATTGGGAACTTTCCAAAATGCAGTGCTTTTTTCGAAAATCGGAGAGCATTCAATAGAAACATACCTTCACTTTTTTTGTCTTTAAACTTTTAGTCCCTGTTTCTATATCTATAGCCCTATTCAGGACGCTTTTCATACGCGAATCAAAAGGCGCATTGCGATTTTGGTTCATGCATGGGAAGACAATGTGAGAACAGCCTAAAGTGGTTCAGCTTGCATGCAATCGAATGCACGACCGACCACAAATCGCTGCCGCCCGTAGGTACGGCTACTGGAAGTGAAGACTTTCCGTAGTCATAGCGTTAGTCGATTCATTATACCGCCATGACTGTCGTGCCGTGTTGCCCGTGTGACCCTCCGGCATTCATAATATTTTCCACAAATACGGGCATCACTTCTTACTTCACACTGCACCAAGATTATTGTCACGTGAATACAGGCGTATTTTTTCGCTCCTAGAATTTAACAAAAATACAGAAATTTACAGAAATGTCGTCATTACGTAGTCTGTCTTAAGACAGGTCCATAGCCTCGTCCAAAACGAATTCGCCACAGAGTGCTATCTAGTGCTTCCTTTCTCAGTTCCCAGTAGCCTCTCGTTTTCTTAAGGTCATTGTCTGCTTACGTCTTCTTCCTCGTCTTCCCGTCACGTCTTCTTTCTATTTTTCCTTCAGTGACGTGCTTTAAAAGGCAGTTCCTACGCAAGATGTGGCCAAACCAGTTAGCATTCTTTCGTTTTATTTTATGTCGGTAGTTCCTTTCCTCCTTGACTCTGTGTAATACTTTTTTTCACTCGATTGGCCCAGCTGATCTTCTCCACCCTTCTCCGGCACGACATCTGAAAATTTTCAAGGTACGTCTGGCATGCTTTCCGAAGTACAGAAACGTACCTTGCCAGAATAATACGCCTGCACGAACCATTATAATTATCTTATTTATTTGTGGTTTATTTAATGATGCTGTCAATAGTTTACGCTACTAATAAGTAGTAGCGTCGAGCGTTAGGTTAGCTAGTGAATAAGGAATTAAGGGAAAATGGGGTCGTCAGCGTGCATATTATTACTGACATTTAGTGGATATTACCGTACTCTATTAGATGGTCATGTTTCCTACAGCAAGCAGTGGCATTCAGCAGTACAGTTAATAAAACAATCTGGTCCATGCTGCCGAGCTTGCATCAGAAGCGAGTTTTCCATTAGCCAGTCAAAAATGTTCACGGTTTTCTGGCAGATGGAAGTTAATTACTCTAGCAACAGACTCGAAATCCCAAGAGAGACTAATCCAGTCCAGTCCAGTCCATCCTACTGGCTGCTGAAGGTGGGGACAGTAGGTTCTTCCAAATAGGCTGTAAATTTTTATTAGTCTACATAGTCGATGTCATATTTCAAAAGACATCAATTTTTTATCACCGCCATAAGGGCTTCAATTTGCGTGTCATTGACCTTTTTTTCATAAATACTTTTACAGGGAAGAAGCAAGCTATTGCTTTATGCGCCGTAAGGTTTTGAGTTTTTGAAATTAGGCGAGGTGACAGTTTAAATCTTTTGCTTTGTGTTCCAAGGAAGAAGGCCAAGCCGCATGCAAACGCATAAGGCAACAGTTTTCAGGTACGGCATACGCCTACTTTTTTACCTTTAATTTTTTTAAGGTAGAAGTGAACGTAACAGTTTTGGAACAGGATTGTTTGAATTTATACTTCTCTTAATTTCATCTCTGGACTATTCGTTGTGAAATGTTTTGTAGGGGTTCTAAACCCGCCCATTAAATTCACTATTTATCACGACTAACAAATTACATTTAACTGACAAAAGCAGTTTCATAATTTGGTTCCGCCCATTCGCCGGCTACCTGCTTACCCTAACACAAGTGCACAACATTCGAAACAGTAACGTATCGTAATACTACGACGCTCTTAACGCGAAAAGTGACGAATCTGGTTTTTAAAATAAAGAGGTTCTGAAATCGATATTTGCAAACATTTTCAAAAAGCTTCATCGCGCAAAATATTTTCCGGAACGTGAAATATTGTTGTCGTTAGATCTTTAACCCTTTAAAGACGCGTACCTGTTTTATATAAGGACTCACTCAGTGCGTACCGCGCTGTAAACACTCTCCACTTCGGTTATAAAAACCAATCTCTTAATGTTTTATAAGGCAAAAGTTGCTGTTTGTTCTGAGATCCGTACGAAACACATAAACGCAATGTGGGCACCACGTAGAATTTTTTAATGTTAAACCTGGTCGTATGTAAAGTTACCGCTAGGCTTTAAAGGGTTAAATAACATGTTACATTTTTAAACGTAACGAACCACTGAAACGAAGTGTGTACGCATAATTACAAGTATGAAATAACGGTACAGTATAGGTAATGCAGACCTATGTATTTCGTAATATTGTGGCGCTTTCGCGTGACCATTGTTGCAATGGAAAAACAACAATGCGTTGTCTGTTGTTGACCTAAGTGTCACTGTCAAAAATATAAAAATATTTAGTGTTGCAAGGATACTTTTATGGAGAATTTATGTCACCGTCAACAACAAAACGTACTTAAATCGTCGTGTAAAGTTCCAGATATTTTTGTCTGTTTGACCAGACTAGGAGTTCCTCGACAGATTTGCATGAAGTCCCTAGTATCATATTTCACGGAAATTGTCGAGTAATAGCGCGCAGATACGTACGGACAGACGGACGGACGGACGGACGAAGATAATAGGCGCTTTTAGCGACTATGCGAACGCGCCTGAAACCACCTAGGTACACATAAATGCAATTAACGGGTTTTTGCTATTATTGCAGTCAACCTTTACCCTGCTAATGTGGAATATATGGTGAGCTGCTAATAATGCCAGCACCACTAATGTGTAATATTTGGTGACCTAAATTTGGCAACGCTGAAGGAGCCTCTTGTCTCTCTCTCTGCACAATGTCTCAACACTGAATCTATCGTGAAAGACGTCCTATGTCATATCTGTGTTCACACACTTACTCGGCTACTAACTAGGCTCGTAAGTGTGTGCACACAGATATGACATAGGACGTCTTTCACGATTGATTCAGTGTTGAGACACTGCACAGAGAGAGAGAGAGAGAGAGAGAGAGAGAGAGAGAGAGAGACAAAGAGGCTCCTTTCAGCGTTGTCAAATGTAGGTCACCAAATATTACACATTAGTGGTGCTGGCATTATTAGCAGCTCACCATATATTCCACATTAGCAGGATAAAGGTTAAGGAACGCTGTGATAATGAATCAGCTTATCGTCCGCATACACACATTAGCACTGGTACGAAACAGTTTTTTTTTTACCTGAAACAGACTGAGGAACGCAAAGTTTTAAAGAACGCCTGTGACAGTACCTTCGACATTTTGTTGCAGTAGACGTAACATGACCTGCTGGCGTTTCCATATCGCCCCAAATATTGCATTGGGGTCAAAACTCCTAAATCCGCCTTTGGATGCGACACTGATGCACTGCGTCAACATTACTTTAACAGATGTTCTTTGAGATGTGATGCCGTGTAGTTTGGTAAGTAATGTTTCTCGGGAGGCTCTGCTGCTTACAACGGTAGTTTAGAAGACCTACCCCGAGATACAGACTTCAGGTTTCTCCGAAACGTTGAAAATTAGCTACCAGACTGTACATCGTGTCACATGCCACAAAACATTTCTGTCTCTCTTGTCACCGCCATGGGAAGTTACAAGCTCTAGCAGTACGTTACGTTGATGTTTGCTGTGCACCTGGTCTGTTTCATCAAATCCTCCAGCCAGTTAAGCTGATAGAAAAATTTCTTGATGAGGGTGAGAACGCCCAGAGCAGAACTCGGACGGAGACATACGTAATCGAGAGCTCCCCACAAATTTGAGGATACTCATAACGGAGGAGTGGCTGTATTGAAATGAAAATAGCAAATATCAGCCTTGGAATTACTCGGGAGCAGAATTTGTTGGGATCCGAGCAGTTTTCCTTGAGGGAAAATAGGTTTTTATATAGACTAATAAAATGTTAACAGATGCGTCACAGTCCTCAGGAGAACGGCAGAAGTACGGGCGGTTAAGGTTACTTAACCCTTTAAAGACGAAGCATATCTGCTTTATATAAGCACTCAGTACGTACCGCGCTGTAAACACTCCACTTCGATTATAAAAACCAGTCTCTTAATGTGTTATAAGGCAAAAGTTGCAGTTTGTTCTGAGATCCGTACAAAACACATAAACGCAATGTGAGCACCACGTAGAATTTTTTAATGTTAAACCTGGTGGTACGTAAAGTTACCGCTAGGCTTTAAAAGGTTAAGAAGCGACTTCATTATTTGTGTTGTTAGAGTGCGGGCTTACGGTTTGCTTATATTAAGTAACATGCATTTTGTATGCAAGTGCAGTCGTGACAGATTAAGTACGATATTAAGTTTAATCCATCAGAGAGGGCAGATGCGGACGCAAGGGGGGGGGGTTGCCGGGCTGCAGCCCCTCCCCCAAACATCCCAAAACCGAAATTTAAAAAACACAGATTTTCTAGATATTGTGATATCAAAAGTTTTACGTGATTTCCCCTTCAACCGAAATCAGCCACTGAAATCGGCTGATGAGTAGTGCATTAGGATTTTGAAAAATAAATCAATAAAACTTAAAAAAAAACAAGAAGGTAGGACACTGCGATTGAGTCAAGAAAGGTGTAGTTATATTCGTGTGTGTATAGATGCAGTTGCACACAGTGTTGTGTTTTACTTACAACATGATTTTTATAATATAATTTTTAAAATCAAACGTAAATTATATATACCCTCAGGGTCAGCACCCCTCAAGGTAAAATTCTGGGTGCGCACCTGAGAGACGGATATATCAGAGCAAGCTGGCTAGAAAAGGAGTGCGTCAGACTTTCCTTTCGTAGTACTGGCTGCCAAAATAGCACAGTCAGTATAGTGTCTAGGCTACGGGCTGAAAGATCCGGGGTTCGAATTCCCGCAGGTCGAGACTGGTTCTGAGCACTACCAGCATCGTGTTTAATGGGTACCGCCAGTTCTTTCACCTGTGGTAAATCTGACCTCATACTTCCATCTAATACCGAGGTTAAGTATGAGATAAGATACAAACATATAACAAAATAAATGGCGTTATACGAAGGCATTTTGGAAAAAAAATGACTAGAGAAACAAAACAAGGAATCCACAATATTACAGCTAAAGCAGCCGTAAAGTTCGGCAGTGAAGCCTGGGTGCTGAAGGAACAAGATGGACAAAGACTGGAAGCAACACAAATGAAATTTTTAAGACATTTGCTAGGAATTACTAAGTTAGACAGGGAAAGAAATCAATCCGTCACGGAGAAACTTCGAGTGCAGAACATTGTTCTGGAAATACAACAGTACCAACGAGAGTGGCTACAACATGTAGAGAGAATGGGCAGAGACAGGATACCCAAACAGGCACTGAAATGTAGGCTAAAAGGGAAGAGAAACATAGGACGCCCAAGGAAAAGATGGAAGGATCAGCTTCATCTCGAGGGATAAAGAACAGGCACTACGTCTAATACTTCACAGCTGATGGTGGTGGTGGTGGTGGTGGTGGTGGTGGTGGTGGTGGTGGTGGTGATGATGATGATTATGATGGTGACGATGACGATGACGACGGCGACGACGACGAAGTATGAGTGTAAATGTATCTCCATCACACCTATGTGGCTTTATGGCACTTACTTTTGCGTTGTAACGTAATGCTGGTTTCTTATGGTACTTAACTGTTCGAAGGACAGTGGCAACTATATATGCCACATGCTGTAACAACTTTCTGCCTTATGCCGTGACCTGAATGTATGTTTTTCCTGCTACTGATTATTTGCTTAACCAATGTTAGCCAATTAAAGCAACCGGGTGGTTACTGTACCTTCTGCCACGCTTAACACGAGACTGCTATGTCCCCCGTACACAATTTGTTACACATATCATATGGTTGCCACGACAAACACCGACTGTGTCCCTGTACAACGTAAACCGGTCGGCCTGACACTGACTGTTCAGTGTGAGGGATTTATTTTGATTTAAATGAATTTTAGTCTTCAAAGGACTAACCAAGTTTTTTATAATGTACATATAGACATGGGCCATGTTTTCCGTGAGGAAGCAACTGAAGTGTTGTATGTAGTTTAGATGAACAACGGAAGGGAGGGCCGTAGGAGCTGCTGAGTCCTCAAGAAGGACTGTACTGCATGTAGTTGGCTATTTAGGTGGTCGTTCGTTCTCCAAATTATTAATAGACCTGTGCCTGCGATCCTGCTCGGACAATCTGAAAGGCAACTGCTAAAGTAACATCACTTTGAAGGTCGTGCCATGGCTCAGGCGGTTAGTCGCCGGCCTCCCACCGCGGAGGCCCGGGTTCGATTCCGGGTCAGTCCATGTGGGATTTGTGGTGGACAAAGTGGCATTGGGACAGGTTTTTCCCTGTCAGTTTCATTCCACAGGTGCTTCATTACTAGGAAAAGGACAAAAAATAATCATCATCTTCATCTTCATCACAGGGTTGCACAATAAGCCTCAAGGCTGCGGTGCGTCCGTAGTGTCTGCTGCGGGGCCCTTCATCAATTAAAAGAAACATCACTTTGACTTTCGTCTTGATAGTGACGTAGATGATTAGCCCTTTAAAGACGAAGCGTATCTGTTTTACATAAGGACTCCGTGCGTACCGCGCTGTAAACACTCTCCACTTCGGTTATAAAAACCAGTCTCTTGATGTTTTATAAGGCAAAAGTTGCTGTTTGTTCTGAGATCCGTACAAAACACATAAACGCAATGTGGGCACCACGTAGAATTTTTTAATGTTAAACCTAGTGGTACGTAAAGTTACCGCTAGACTTTAAAAGGTTAAAGAGGTCCTATATGGAGAGAAGTATTAGATGGGGTGGAAATGTAGTAGGCAGATGTTAAAAGAGTTCACATAAAAGGTTGGTTAAAAACTGCTATTTTGAATAGTTACTAGAGAACTTAGGCGTGGATATTACCTTGATACTGAAATGAATATTTGAGAAATAGGTTGGAACTGGATGATTTGGCCCAGGATTTGCTGGATTTGTGGGCGTTTGTGACGACTGCTGCGGAATCTGAATTTGTGTGACATGGAAGCGCTTTACCATCTGATCGCCTTGACCATCTGTCCCTAACTGGACAGCCCCCGAACTCGGTATGCTCGTCAAACCGAAGAATAACTGAAGTAAATAGGAACCGGTCAGAATCCGTTATAGAACTTACTGTCATTTGAAAGGACACCTATACAAATTGGGATTAGCTTATAATCCTGTTTGAAGTAGGTGTCAAAACACTGATAAAGGTTACAAAACCGTACTATTATTATGCGTCGTTTGCGGGACTCAGAATTCCCAGTTGACAAATTACTGGACTTACTCAAAGTACAATGTTACGGATGCGTAAATTGGTAGAAACGCACAGTAGGTTATATGAGTATATCGTGTGTTTGAAAGCCCACCCTTTCTATACTATTTTGTCCTGTTCCATCTGTTTAAATATGAAGACTCTTGAGTTTAACACCATCTATCGTGCAGTTGGTTAAATCTGTTCTGTTTCATTATATTGTAAATCACAAGAATCAGCAATTTACCTAATCTACTGGTAATCAACCCTTTAAAGACGAACCGTATCTGTTTTATATAAGGACTCAGTGCGTACCGCACAGTAAACACTCTCCTTCTCGGTTATACAAAACCAATCTGTTGATGTGGTATAAGGCAAAAGTTTCCGATAATTCTGATACCCGTACAAAGCACATAAATGCGATGTGAGCACCACGTAGAATTTTTGAATGTTAAACCGGGTGGTACGTAAACTTACCGCTAGGCTTTAAAAGGTTAATGGAGACGCCTCGTGAACAGGGTGTTTCACAGTATATAGCACACAATATATTCAAATTTTCTGTTATAATTACGTATTAAGGCAATTTGTTTTCAAAAAATTGGGATTGAAATACGATATTTCATTTCACAAGGAAGACTGTCGTTTAAATAAAAGCTAAAGTAGGCTAATTGAAGTTTCCGTTGAGCTATTTGGCAAGAGTCAAGGAGGAGAGAAATATCCTGCAAACAATAAAAAAGAAGAAAGACAAGCTGGATTAGCCACATCTTGTGTGTGAACTGTCGTCTAAAACGCGATATTGAAGGAAACGTCGAGGGAATTATAGAAGTGACGGAAGGACGAGGAAGAAGACATAAGCTGCTACTTGATGGCCATAAGGGAAAGAGGGGATACTGGAAATTGAAAGAGGAAACTCTAGATCGCACTGTGTGGAGAACTGGCTTTAGGGGAGGCTATGGACCTCTCGTAAGGCAGGCAACAGAATGAGTGAATTTGGCAAATGCGATGTATTGCCTGTACGTGACTAAAGAGAAGGACTCTAAGATTTACAACAGAATTTTTGTAGCAACAGAAGGAATTTGGAGTCAGTTGTTAATAGTTAATGGATTCTGTCAAATAGAATCGATCTGGTGCAGTCTACATTGTGACTGTAGCTTAATAGGCTATATTATAACTTTCATGTGGTCAGTAGATAGACACACAGGCTACCGGAAAGAATGTGAGAAAAATATGCACCTCGAGTCGATGTACCTGGGGTGATGGGAGAAAAGAAATAAAAGTTAGGATCACTGTGATGATGATTTAAAAGTGGGAGTCCTTGAATGCAGTCTTGGTTCATTCCTTAAAAATAAAGTGAAAAGGTTGCAATCCAAACTGCAAGCCTTGAAGTCGATTTCTCTGAATTACAGTACGTTCGGCGGTTTTTTTAGACGCTTTCGCATAGTCACGGAAAGCGCCTGTCGGATTTGTCATATTCTCCTGTCTCTCGGCAAGTAATCAGCGCTGCTCCCACGGGACGGATTTCCGTGAAATTTGGTATTAGGGACTTCTAAGGAAATATGTAAAGAAACTCACATTTGGGTTAAAATCGGCCAAAAATGTCGTGCATTTTAGATGAAAACCTAAATACGTTGTATTGTTGCCCGGCGACGCGGATTCGCCATAAAAGCATATCTGTGCAAGACTCAGTGTGTTTATTTTGTTGTTAGTAACATGCAGCTCAGCAGTACACGCAGAAGGCATTGTTGCCTTCTCTTTGCAACAGTGGTTACGTGAACGCGCCACATTGCAATGTCATAGTTCATTGTTTTGTTTTGTTCTGTTGCGTCTCACATTCACGTGAAGGCGCACCAGGACTGTATAAATTGTTGCCAGGACTGTATAAATTGTTGAAGGCAGTCTAAGATTGTTCGAGCTTTAAACCTAGCGGTAATGGTTGTTGTTGTTGTTGTTGTTGTTGTTGTTGCTGCTGCTGCTGCTGCTGCTGCTGCTGCTGCTGCTGCTGCTGCTGCTGCTGCTGCTGCTGCTGCTGCTGCTGCTGCCGCCGCCGCCAGGACTGTATAAATTGTTGAAGGGAGTCTAAGAGTATTCGAGCTTTAAACCTAGCGGTAATTGTTGTTGTTGTTGTTCTTCTTCTTCTTCTTCTTGTCGTCGTCGTTGTTTCTGAGAAGTTATGCAGTTTTGCTTCAGAGTTTTTAAATCATTCTGTTGTCTGTGGTATCCATGGCAGCACTAAGTGCTTGGAACAGCTAAATCCTTTCTTATTCTACTAATGTAATGGTGTTATTATAGCGAATAGGGGAAATAATGTGGAAATACCTGTGGCTCGTTTCTTATTAAGTGGCCGTAAACATTTTAAGTGTCCAGAGTGCTGCCGAGTTCATCCTAAACACCTGTTGTGCTCTGCGATTTATAAACCTACATTCCTTTACAAGCCTGCCGACCGAGACGATTCTTGAATTTTTGTGCCTTTTCATCTCCTGCATGGGGCCCGTTTTCTAGATTTGTAACAAAACTAGGATTTATACCGTACTGCTGTAGAGCCGGGATAGCTCAGTCGGTAGAGTGTCGGGACTCCGCGATAGACAGACAGAAGAACGGTGGTTTCATTTCGGGGAGAAGCAAAAAAATTTTCAGTCCCTAAAGCGTCCAAGCCTGCTCTGGGGCCACCCAGTCGCCTGACTCTTTCCCCCGGGTTAATGCAGGTGGGGGCAAGAAGCTTGCCGCGGACATCTACTGTTGCTGAGGCTAAGAATGAGTGGAGATGTACCTCAAGTCCGCCATATACCTTCATGCAATGGACATGAAGCACTTTGCTGTAGGCCTAATAATGCGTTGTTGCATTTGTTCCCTGCAACATAATGTGTGAAACAGTATTCAGACCGTCATACATTTGCGTGTGTGCGTTATGTCTTCTTAATTTATTTTACCCTTTATAATGCCAAGTGTTTAAAATCAATTACAAAATAGTTTTATTTCCAACCACTTCACAAAGCTTGGTTTTTACGCTCCTACATGTTTCGGCCACCTATTTTAGCCATCATCAGGGAGCTATAATGTTATAAATACACAAGCAGTGTGTTACAGGTAATAAAACTAGTGTGTAAAAGACAACTGCACGGAATATGTATAATATTAACCCTTTAAAGACGAAGCGTATCTGTTTTATAGAAGGACTCAGTGCGTACCGCGCTGTAAACACTCTCCACTTCGGTTCTAAAAACCAGTCTCTTAATGTTTTATAAGGCAAAAGTTGCTGTTTGTTCTGAGATCCATACAAAACACATAAACGCAATGTGGGCACCACGTAGAATTTTTTAATGTTAAACCTGGTGGTACGTAAAGTTACCGCTAGGCTTTAAAAGGTTAAACGTTTAAAATCGACGTTTAATATAATGTAGCTTAGCTACAAAGTTGAATGTTTGGCTACGATATGAACAGAGTCCAATATGCGGTGGATAGCTGACGGATAGAGCCTAAAACTGACGACTAATAGTTCTATTTCTGAAGTTTGTAATGTGTGAATATTTACTGTCATTCCCCGTATACCCCTACGTAACGTAATGCTAACATGCGACTGGGAAATATGCTGCATCTTACCTTCCACGAATCTGGCGGTAGTCCAGACTTTTGAGGCGTGTAAGATCTTCTCTTCGCGACTGTAACTAAACACTCAAGAATAATTGGGTTCGAATTTCAACCGGGAACCTATTATAGCAGAGATTTTTGTGGTTTTCCTCAGTCCTTCCGTGCGAACATCGTGAAGTTGCTATATAATGAGCCACGCTGGTTTCCTCGCACGTCCTTCTGTATCCTTTCTCAGTCATCCTACCATAAAACATCAGACACACTCCGCTGTTGATATGGTGTCTTTAAATCGATATACGTAGTGTCTTTCTAAATGCGAAACGCGTGTCAAAAAAGCACATTCATTTCTTACCGAACAACGACGTTCTGAAACTCATATATGAGTATTTTTTTGGCAGATAATCAAAACGTGAATTCAAAGGGACGTGATTAAACACAAACGATGACGCAGTTATCTTCTTTTGCAATTTAGGAGCCTTAAAAGGACAGTTTGGATAGGGGAAAAATCCATCTCAACATTAGAATTTCTCAAAGCAGCTGGCGTTGTATGCCTGGGGGCGATAAAATGCGTCATAAAATAGACTTTAAATCCCGCCGACAACATGTATACAAACAGAACATCGCTTATAAAAGAATTCATTAAGCTCTTTTGTGACAGACGGACGGACAGACAGACAGATATCGTACTAAGAGAAAGTCGAGGTAGGTAGATTGTCAACATTTATGGCAAAATTTTCATACAAAGACTAAACCTCCACAAACGTTGTGAAAAGCTGCGGATTGGAAACGGAAATTGCAGCTGAAAGTGCGAGTAATAATCTGCTTATGGATGGACCAAAGAAAACTTAGCCAGACGACTTAGTATGCCTCCCGACGTAGTTCCGGTGATAACGCTTCTCTGCCAAGAAGATCGGCAATGATATGAGATGTCTTGCATTTTCTAAGTCCTTTTGAGGTTGCTCTTTATACATAATTTTGGGGTAATGGTAAGGTAAACTTGACCCTATACCCTACCGTTAAGGCACAGAAGTGGATTAGAGGTATAGCTCTACTCTTTCTTTAACCTCTGCGCTAGATGGGGGTCGGTGGCTAGCCCCACGCCTCGGTCGCATTACCCCCGGGAATGACCCGGTACCCATGCTATGGGAGGCTGCATGGGCCCCAGGGCCGGTCTGGACAGGTGCGTAAAATCTCACCCCCACCGGGATTCGATCCCCGGACCGTCCAGCCCGTAGCGAGTCGCTAAACCTCGTAGTTCAAAGCAATTTTTTGTTGATTCGTCTATATTGATCAAAGTTTCAAGTAGAAGAGCCTGTAAGAAATGGACTCATCATCTACATATGTCAGTAACTTTCTGGTGTAGTCTTCTGCAGAAAAGACTTATAAATCTCTCAGCGTTACAGGAAGTGAACCAAGCGGAGTAAAAGTGTATCAGAAGGGCAAGGAGAAACACAATGCACTGTACATTCCAGAGCGGGACAATGCAGGGCCTGTACTTTATGGGCAGCAGAAATAACCGGCTATATAAATGTCGACAATAGCTGAGCGTTGGAAGAAAATAAAAAGAGGAAACCCGGAGCCATTGTTTCCAGCAGTTTCTCGTCACGTCGGACCGCAAAGAACTGTACAGTCATTACTCCTTGGGTCGCGCCATTGGGTCCCGCTTGGGGCTTCCCATTGTTGTGCTGTTCGTGGAAATGCAGCCAATCACGTGTGAGACTTGCGCCGGGGCTGCAGTTACTATTTAAATAATTACTTAATTAGACGCTTAGGTAAAATTGAATAACGAAGTACCTGACTCACTAATTAGCTAAAAACTAACTACATGGACAAGAGACCTTCTCAAGAACCTAACATTGTCTCAGCTATTCAACAACTGTTAACCTTCTGTGGAACCAGAAATTCGTTACGGTGTTCACAAGAGCCCGCCACTTGCCCTATCCTGAGCCAGATCAATCCACTCCACGTCCTCCTGTCTTATTATTTATCCGTTTTTAATATTACCTAATTCTTTCGAGTGGCATCTGTCCACTCATGTTTCTCCACCAAAACCCTTGCTTGCGCCAATCCTCTCCCGCACACGTATCACATACCAACACCCCCCCCCCCTCAAATCTCATTTGTTTAATCTGATTTTCGGAATGATTTTATGATTTTGGTGCGTAGTACAGATGAGGATGCTCCCCATTATGAAGTCTTCTCTCTTGCCCTGTCGCTTCTTTCCTTTTTCCTTTTAGGTCTAAATATCTTCCCCAGCGCCCTCTTCTCTGACACCCTCAGCCTATGTTTCTCCCTCCGTGTGAGCGCTGAAGCTTCAGACCCGTAGAAAACAACAGGCAGAGTTACAGTTGTGTACATCGTAATGTTCATATTCTTACAGCCAACTTCAAGACATAAGGTACTGGGCCGACTACCTGACTAATCAATCGACAACTTAAGTAGCCGACTGATTTCAGTAAAGTAAATCGCTAGTGATACATATAATCTACAAGATACGAGGTTTGGTCAGAAAATAATTTTTTGTGACATATATTTTTGTATCTACAGAACCTGAGCTTTTTGTGACTGTCAAGGGCAATACCTCGCAGAAAATTTGTCTTCTGTTTTCAGCGCTGAAGTTAGTTGATTGCAAGGCGGAAACGATGGGTGGTAACACAGTACACGGACTTCTGTAAATAGGGAACAGAAAAGGTGTTCGCACAGTACGATAGTTGTAGCAGTTGTGGCGGGGACATTGTGGGAAAGTAGTGGGATAACAGCGTAATTAAATCAGACCTGTTATTAGAACTAAAAGTGGGGAACCCCAAACACATGCATTGCAGACTTACTTGACGACGTCTGTAGTAGGTCACCGTAACAGTAAAAACGCGAAGTCGGGATCAATACCGTGCCAGTTTAATCTCTTTCATATTTGTGTAACGTGTTTTCATAAGCTCCATTATGTCGTTAATCTCATGTTTTCTTTGCAGCATTCAAGGACTTCTTTCTAGGTTACCCGCTAAAAGTTTGTGCCATTTTTTTTTGTTTTATCTGTTCTGGCTAAGTGTTCAAATTGTTGGATATCGTACGAGTTGTCAATTAGAGGAGTAATAGATTTTAATATCACTTCTTATCTTCTCGTCTTTCTTCTCCACTTCAGTCTCTTGCTTTTAACACTGGCGCTGCAGTCCGTCATGAACCATGTCCTCTTCTGGTGTTGCCCGACCGGCTGCGATTGTTAGAAGCTTCTGTATAGTTACGGATTTTAAAGTGTGAAATTGTGAACTCCACACACAACCCGCAAAATCACGTTTCACGTGTCCGGCATGGAAGGCCCTACCAGCCGCCGGCATACCTGTCGGAATCATTTGACCACGCAAGACCCACCACTGCGTTAAAGTAGGGATACTTTTGGTGGGTTTGGTAGCACTGGGTGGAAAACGTATGACCTGGCGAGGTGTGTAGAGTCTATTCTAGTAAAACCGTCTTGTTTTTTGTCTTCACGTGTACGTCCTCTTATCTGCTTTCCAGTGTTCGTGGCAATGCAAAACTTTCAGTGTAGGACTTTCGTGAAGGAAAGAAATCAAGTATGACGTAACGTGTGCTGCGCTGCAAAAACTGGCTCGTTTGTCATTCTTGTCCTTTGTACTACACTTGGCATTGCTTGGTATTGTTAGTGTTTTTTTTTTTCAGAAAATTTTTAAAGTAGACAAATTACAGTTTTTAGTAAAACTATGTTCTTCAAAATGACACGATGCATTAAGTTTTTAACAAATGACGTGGAGGCCTGCATCACGACTTCTTGTCATTTAAGTTGATTCAGTTTTCTTCTTCCTTTCCTGTAATTGAAATATTAAAACACAAACCTTTTTCCCCCTACGCGTTTTCCTTTGAAGTGACTGCTCTATTATCCCCATATTCTTTTTAACGTAGGAGCTGTTATTGAATTACTTATGTGCTTTGAAAAACTGATCAGTTTTAGTCCTCCATTTACGGGCTTACCACAGGAAAATATGTGGAGTTCGCATCAGCCCTTCCATCTGACATTGGGAATTGTCTTCTCTGGAAATAGGCCATGGAAATAATAAAGAGGTTTGGTAATTCTTGTGCCACGATCAGCCCCAAACACTCAGACTACCCGCTGTCACAAAGTGGAGTCCAGAAACAAACATAGTGTTTGCGTTTTTTAACCAAACATTAAATTCATATGCAGACATCTATCCGTGTCGGATTTATGATCGAAAGCTTCCACAGATTATGATTTCATGTATGAGATTTGAGATTCTAACAGCTGCGTATATTAACCTTTTAAAGCCTAGCGGTAACTTTACATACGACCAGGTTTAAGATTAAAAAACTCTACGTGGTGCCCACATTGCGTTTATGTGTTTTGTACGGATCTCAGAGCAGACAGCAACTTTTGCCTTATAAAACATTAAGAGATTGGTTTTTATAACCGAAGTGGAGAGCGTTTACAGCGCGGTACGCACTGAGTCCTTATATAAAACAGACAGGCTTCGTCCTTAAAGGGTTAATTGAATATTCCAGCACTTGGTTGGAGCGCTGAGGATATGACAGTAAACCGCAAGGTAGGATGGCAGGTAACCGGCTGAGATGTTGTCGACATGTGATTAAGGCTCGTCATTGCTAACCAAAAAGCGATATCAAAGGGCAAAGGTCACGGATTAAATATCCTTATCAAATAATACAACCAACAAGGTACAGGTTTATGGATCATAACTGAATTTATTATTTAGCCTGTGCTACAAATTCTGGCCTTTCGGGCCATCTTAAGGGTTAACAGTTAATACTACAAAAATGTCTTCAAGACTCTTACTATCTCGATAACTTGCAGGCAAGCGCAGTAATAAATACATTTGTGATCCGTAAATTTGTAGCTTTTTGGTTGCGTTATTTCACAAAGTTTGCATACACCGTAAAAATGTATTACAAAATTATTCACTGCTAAGAAGCACATCAAAATGTGTAATAGTCTTGAGGACCATCCTTAGGGGCGTTCGTAAAATGGCGAGAGACGTCTGTTAGCTTCATCATGTCTGTATGTTCATCTGTCTGTCCGCACAGAAGAGCTTCGCTCCTATTGGACGAATTTTCTTGAAATTTTATATTTCATTATTTTTCGAAAATCTCGAGAAAATCAAATTTCGATTAAAATCTGACAAGAATAACGGATACTTTACTAGAACACCTATGTACATTTGTGATAATACCTCGCTCAATTCTTCTTGGCATGAGAAATGTTGTAGAGAAAATCAAAAGACACATTTTATGTTCAAATTTTTTTTCCCCCGAAGGTCGTGTTATTTATGAGGTAATACGGAAAAATGTGGTAGAGCCAGACGGTCCATAGATGGTAATATAATATGGCGCATACGCTTTGCATGTTGAGTAACTAGGAATACAGACACACTCTCAGAACGTGTAATACTTATTGCGTTTCCACGGTAAGAATTGTTACGCGAACGCGTCTCAATGTTAACGTTATTAGTACATTGCCTTTCTTCTTGTAATATTAAATGGTATCCCTGAACACGGCCCACAACGCCGAGGTATGTAGGACAGGCTAAGTAATAAATATGTTAGTGATCCATAAACGCGTACTTTTTGGTTGTATTTTTTCATAAAATTGGTTTACACGGTAACAGTATATTAATGAACGTCCTTTACTTCAATCACACCTACTATATATCACATCGAAAAATATTTCACATAAAAAACGTATTTGAGAGTGATATATATACATATATTTTATATATACATATATTTTATGTTAGATGTTATGTTAGATTTTATGTTATGTGAGATATCTACATATATTTTGTTTCATGATTTTGTGTTGTTCATTACCGTGCATATGCTCAATAAAATAAAAGAGATCCAACTTATGCAAAATGTTACCGTTTATTTACCAAACTTTGTCTTTTAGTTCCCCAACATGTTTCGGCAAATAGTTGTGCCATCATCAGGGGGTATTATTACAAATTGCGTAAGATGTGCGTTAAATAGAAATTATAAAATGGTAAAACAGTTAAAATGTTAAAAACTTCTGTAAAATTCTTTTGCTGGTTTGGTGCTATGTTGCTGATTTTTTGGCCTGATGTCCCTAAGGCGTGTAATTACAGGTGTATGTGCTGTAGCACATCCCGCGTATCGGGCCAGGTGTGTTGGGAGTGTGAGTGTGGTGGATCACATACACCTGTAATTACACGCCTTAGGGACACCAGGCTGAAAATTAACAACATAGCACCAAACCAGCACAAGAATACAGACGTTTTTGACATTTTTAACTGTTCTACCATTTAATAATTTCTATTTAATGCACATCTTATGCAATTTGTAATAATACGCCCTGATGATGGCACAACTATTTGCCGAAACATGTTGGGGAACTAAAATACGAAGTTTGATAAATAAACGGTAACATTGTGCATAAGTTTGATCTCTTTTACTGTATGTTTCATGATATTTTTTGTAAGAAGAGGCGTTTTGAAAAATTTTGTAAGGTTCGATTTTGGCTTCGGCTAGTCCTAAATGACGGAGTGCGAATGTAAGGAGTTTTATTGGATGTAGCAGAGAAAAAAGGATTTAGACACGGATTTAATGTGTATCACACGGCACCAGATTGAACCACAACCCACTGAGTAAGTATGGGCTGTGGAACGTACGAGTGGGCACACAGCTTGAACACGACGGACTTGCTTTTCGCTTTTCTTGCAAAGAACTTATCAAAATGTCTGTAAAGCATGTGTGATGCAGAACAAAGGGAGTGCACAAAAAAGGCTGTCGTGCAGGCACATTCCGGACAGAAATGTAACAGGTTTCTTTTTGGAAGGATTCCTGAACGCAGTGCACGTAGGGCGCGTAAGTCGCGGTGTATCACGGTACGTCATCTTGAAACCGCGATCCACTTTCTGATAAATGACTGCCACAAACCACAGAGAATAGAAATGGACCAGGAACCAGATTTCGTAAACACCTAAACTGGACGTTTGATCAAGATCGGAAATAGATTTGGTTTTTTTTTCTGTTAATTCCCTTTTTAATATCAGCATGAAAAAATACGTAATGACATTCTTTTTATTCATTTCTCATTCTGTTCCTCCTCCGCTTCCTGATGGGGCACGCGGTGGCGCAGTTGGTTGAGGCAGTGCGCCACAAGCCGGAAGGTCACGGGTTCGATTCGCAACCGGTCATTGGAATTTTCCGTTGACATAATCCTTCCGGCCGCACTAAGGCCCTGGGGTCGACTCAGCCTCTATCAGAAATGAGTACCAGGAGTACTTCCTGGGGGTAAAGGCGGCCGATGCGTAAGGATGACAACATTACCACCTTCATGTACCTACTATCTGGAAATCTGAGAGCCACAACCTCCTGGAAACCTGGAGGCCAGTACAGGCCTGTAATGGGATAGCTTTACATAAATTTTACCTCTTAAGTTTCTCGTTGCCTCCCCTCCGTTTTCTTCTCCAAGGTATAGACCCCTTTATCTTTAACCCTTTAAAGACGAAGCGTATCTGTTTTATATAAGGACTCAGTGCGTACCGTGCTGTAAACACTCTCCACTTCGGTTATAAAAACCAGTCTCTTAAAAGGCAGAATATAAAACAGATATGCTTCGTCTTTAACGGCTTAAAAGGCAGAAGTTGCTGTTTGTTCTGAGATCCGTACAAAACACATAAACGCAATGTGGGCACCACGTAGAATTTTTTAATGTTAAACCTGGTCGTTATGTCAAGTTACCGCTAGGCTGTAAAAGGTTAAACTTCTTCTGGTCTACCTGAAACTGTCGCCCGTTTGTGATTAACCAAATAGGGATACACGTGTCGGCAATCCTATGGTGGGATTCATCCATCCTTCTCAGATGAGCAGTGAGCGTCTCTCGTAACAATTCATGATGTCCGTTATGGTTGGAGCCCTGTGTTTCCTTACCTAATCCAGGATTAATCTTTTCTCTAGAACAACCAGTCACACTTGTTTTGTTTGGGAATTATTGGAGACAGCCCATTTATGCACATGACAGTGTACCTTACAAGTTACAATTATGTGTGCTTGCACTGATACATGCAGATTGACGAAACGACACTCTAGTGTTTTTCGAACAGAGAACTACCCACAGATACTGCAGGTATCATTGAGTGGGTTCATTCAAGAAGTTCTTTCAGTCTCTTCAAATTTTACGGGACGAAGTTCACAATTTGTGGATCCTTAACTTCCAGTGCCTTACTGGGGCAGGTGTAGACGAACCGTGGGTGCTGTGGTGGCAGTTTGCGGTTTACTTCGCAAGCGGATCTGGTGCTCTGTGCGGTCGACAAGTGTGGGAAACATAAAACTGAGGTTAAATTATGCCTCCTTCTCCTCCTCCTCCTCCTCCTACTCCACATTTTCGTAGCTGGTCTTTATTCCCCACCTTCAACTGCAAATAATGGAGGTTGAGGCAGTGAACTGGAAGAATGAACAATCAATAAATAACACAAGCAGGTAGGAAAGTGTGCTGGAAGCAAAGTGTTCAGATGTTCACAGTCATAATAATTATATTTGTCCTGTCAGGCTCTTTGTGCTGTTTCTTGTCTTCGTGTTTTCGTTTCTTGTTCAGCTACATTGTCTTTGTAAGCCCTTTTTGTATTTCTCTTCGTAATTCACTCTTTTTTTTTCCTTCATGCTTTTGTTTGTATCTTCTGACATTGTCTTTCAGCTTTGGTGTTTATTTTTGTTTTGTGACTATCAACTATCGAAGTTGTGTTGAAGGTTTATGGCAGCATGACTGTGAGTGAAGAATTCTGAAGTGTGTAGGAGGACGCGGTCCCTGCCGTGTTTTGAAATACTGATCCAAAATATGAGCGTAACGACGTAGGAAAACAGTGAAAGGCCTCAGACAAGAAGGCTTGTGTCTGAGTTGTCGTTCGATCGGGCAGTCTGAGTGGCTCAGGGCGTGTTGTGGGAGATAAAACGCAAAGGCGCACACATTTTCCGTGCATATAGAGACGGTTTTAAAACAAAGTATAACAATGTACCAGACGGGCGGTGTACCCCTAACGTAGCATTGTGGCGCTCTCGCCTAACCGTTGTTACCGTGGAAACACAACAATGCATTCTGTATGTGTTGTTGAGCTATACGTCACTGTCAATTACGTAAAGATATTAAGTGTCGCACAACAATGCTTTTATGGGAAATTTGTGTAGCCGGCAACAGTAAAACGTACGTAGGTCTTCACGTAAATATCCCATGCTGCACTGAAGCAAAAGAATGGCCTTGTTTAGACGCATAATTTGGCTAAACAGATCGCAATGACAGATAGGTCGTTACGAAGTTTCTCAGCTTTTGTGTTGAGGCAAAACATTTTACGAGATTAGAGGGAGTTAATCAGTTATGAGGCAATTAGTATTACATATTATGAGTATGTGTCTGTATTCTTGTCGTAGTTATCCAGCATGCAAAACGCATCTTTTCTGCGCCGTATTATATTATCATCTGTGGCCCATCTGGCTGTACAGTATTTTTTTCTCATTATCTCATAAACGGTAAGGTTTTCGGGGGAAAAAGCTATTGAACCTAAAACGTGTGTTTTGATATTCTGTACAACCTTTATCTGAAACAAAAACACTAATCACCAACAAATGCACAAAGAAAGTTTTGTCATCAATTGTAACACACTCCTACATGTTTCGACTCTGCTGGGTCATCTTCAGGGAGAAGTTTTTGTCATCGTTACGCTAAGGTTGCACTTTATAGTTGAGTGAGAATGTGCCGTTGACTGCGTACTGCGTTGCTTTTGGAGGCATGAACTCTCTGTGGTCCCGGCTTCGCAAGCCAGGACCACAGAGAGTTCACGCCTCCAGTCAACAGCACATTCTCACTCAACTATAAAGTGCAACCTTAGTGTAACGGTAACAAAAAGTTCTCCCTGAAGATGACCCAGCAGGGTCGAAACATGTGGGAGTGTGTTACGATTGATGATAAAACTCCCTTTGTGTATTTGTTGGTGATTAGTGTTTTTGTATAATATAGTGCACGGACGTGGAACACATTAAATTTGTCTGAAACATTTCTCATTCTAAGGAGAAATCTGCGAAATAATTATACATAGGTTTTCATATAAAGTACCCTTTGTTCTTATGAGATTTTAATGACACTTGAATTTTTTGGACACATTTTCGACAAATCTTCAAATATCAAATTCCATGAAAATCCGTTCAGTGGCAGCTCAGCTGTTCCGTACAGACAGACGTGACGCAGCTAACAGTCGCCTTTCACAGTTTTGCAAATACGCCATAAAAACACTTGTGGTTGTAGGAAGAATCAGTTATGCCTTCTTCAGGTCCGTAGTTGAATTTAGATGGGATGAAAAGTGAGAACAAAGCACAGGAAGTCTACCGTTTTGAGGGCCACCAAGAGCCTCTAAGCCCAGAACTGACAATCTAAGCTCGCAAAGTAAGAACAAAGAATTTCTTTCAGAGCGCCTTCTCCTTTGTTGATGCTAGCAGACGTGCAGTATACCTCCGGACGAATGCTTCATCTTTATTTTGGTCCGTTTAACAAATAGCTCTCATGAAACATAACCTTGGATGCTTTGTCGTTCCCATCTGGTTCATTGTGTCTCTCTATTCATAACACGAGTTCGTGTTAGAATTTAATTAGGCGTGGTCCATAGCATCCTAAACCCCGTACGGATATTCGCTGACTTGTGACCGCAGTCCATAAAGTTGCATCACCACCATACAGCTATAATTTTAATACGATCTGTCCCTTTTGTGCAGTCACTAGCAAGACAGTTGTAAAAATTATGAATGCTTAATTTGGAATGAATTTTGTTTTATGCATTGTTTTTTAAAACATATGCTCGCATTGCACTTTAAAACTTTGTATTTCAGATTCCTAAATTTATTGATGGAGATAATTTGGCTTCTGTCAATAATTTTAATACGATCCATCCCGTTGTGCAGTCGCTATCAATAAAATTGTAAAAAAATGGTTATTTTTACAATTTTACCTGCAGGTATAATGCATGGAATTGTTCCACTACCAGTTCTTCATACGTAGACCTTTCGTAGGTCTAATCTCCAACGCTTGACAGAGCGTCTTTTAATAAATGAAAGACCAAACACAATGAAAATGTGTCATATAATTTAAAGTTTTTACGGCCAGTAAACTGAATAAAATGATGTCGGGCTAGCAGCCGCGTCAAATGGCTTAACCTTTTAAAGCCTAGCGGTAACTTTACGTACCACCAGGTTTAACATTAAAAAATTCTACGTGGTGCCCACATTGCGTTTATGTGTTTTGTACGGATCTCAGAACAAACAGCAACTTTTGCCTTATAAAACATCAAGAGACTGGTTTTTATAACCGAAGTGGAGAGTGTTTACAGCGCGGTACGCACTGGGTCCTTCTATAAAACAGACACGCTTCGTCTTTAAAGGGTTAATAGTAAGAAAGCCAACGTTTCGACGGCCATCTTCGCGCTCGTCATCAGGGAACGGGAAACGTTTTCTTTATCACCATTAAACAATCCAATGAAAGTATGTGTTCTAAGTCTTAACGTGGCTTTCAAGAAGCGCAGATTTCCCTTGGCTAGCGAACAGACCATCTAATAAGCTGACTTATGTTTTGAAAAACAAAACCGTTCCTAGCACTTCCTACAAACCCACCCTCAACCCCCTCCGGACTTTCACCGCCCATTGTTCCCCATTTGTTGGTCCAACATCCTACTATAGTACGCTGAAAGCTGGCGTACCTTTCAACATATTTGCACTGGAAATGGTTTTGTTTTTCTGGACGTCATTGTATTAGTACAGTTAACCGCACAAACAAACCTCCCAGCAGCTACCATTGTATTCGTACAGTTAACCGCACAAACAAACCTCCCAGCAGCTACCATTGAGGAAGGATGTACATTCCTTTCCACCCGCCTGAATTATTAACGAAATTTTATTTTTGTGGCGTTGGTTTAATGCATTTTGTTACCTAATTTTGTAAACTGCTTTTACTCTGTTACAGAAAATACAAAATTTGGCTGGGTTTTCGGATATTACAGGCCGTGATGAAATTGTATTGAATCAACCTGCTCTTTAATCATACTCGTTCATACTGAAAAAACGTACAGAGGCACAATTTTCTTACAACTTATATAACAAAGCAAAGGTTCAACGTATAACAGGCCCTGTGAGGGCCCGAGAGGGGGAGTAGAGGTATAGCTCCACCCTTTCGTGAGCCTCGGCCCGAGGAGGGGATGGGGTGGCTAGCCCCATGCCCCGGCCACTTCACCCCCGGGAAGGAGACCCGGTACCCATTGTACAGGAGGCTGGGTGGGCCCCAGGGCTGGTCTGGACTGCTGCGGAAAATCTCACCCTCACCGGGATTAGATCCCCGGACCGTCCAGCCCGTAGCGAGTCGCTATACCGACTGAGCTATCGCGGCCCACTAAAAAAGCAATGTCAATGTAAAAAATAAATGTATTTGGGGTTTGGAATGGCTGTTGCACGTTTTTCAATTTTAACTGTTAGTTTAAGGATTTTTATTTAAAAATATGAAAAGTAGACAATTCCATGGAGTGGAGTTCCTCTTAGAAGGATGACAGTGTATAAACTTATCAATATTATCCCCATCTCTTATGAAAGAGTGCAGCAGCATATGATCGTCTTCAACGTACCCACAACGGGACACGTTCATAGCCATATAAATCCACGTATGAGCTCCATATGCTTTACGACCGTTATAATATTACCTTATCGTATGCACCTCGTTCTCCACATTTTCGCTTCTTTTTAGGTTTTCTGAATAAAATTTTGTGGGCATGTATATTTATTATCTTTCTTATACGCGTTATACCGTTATGTTCTGCCAATCTTATTTCTTTTTCTATTTGATACTGAAGCGCTATATAAACTTCTTGAAAAGCAGATAGCACTTCAGCTAGTCTAGAATATCCCTGCTGTAACATAACACACTGTAGCACGGAAGTGTACACCAACGCATAACCGCACGTTGAAATCACACATGGTCTCTTACAGAATAAAGCAAAAATTGACAAGACATAGTCAGAGAAGTAACATTCATAGCGGGATTATAGTGGTTAGGTCTTCAGTATTTTTGAACAGAAAAATCGATTAGTAAATTTGAATTGCCATTTTGTTACAGTTCATCGCCATATCACGCTTTCGTGCTGCGTTAGTACCATTTCTTATATTCGGGGTTGAAAATTTTATTGCAAATTAACCTGTTAAAGCCTAGCGGTAACTTTACGTACCACCAGGTTTAATATTAAAAAATTCTACGTGGTGCCCACATTGCGTTTATGTGTTTTGTACGGATCTCAGAACAAACAGCAACTTTTGCCTTATAAAACATTAAGAGACTGGTTTTTATAACCGAAGTGGAGAGTGTTTACAGCGCGGTACGCACTGAGTCCTTATATAAAACAGATACGCTTCGTCTTTAAAGGGTTAATATTCGCTCTCACCTATGGATGGCACGGATGTTTCCTACTCGCCTCCTGTTGTGGTATGGTTATTAATCGGATTGCACTGAATGAGTGATATGAGTGCTATTAAATGGAGAGATGCATTGTTGTTGGTATAGTTCAATTGAATTGGTTTAGGTGGTGTTTCTAGGGTTATTAAAACCCCCTTGGATAAGTGGCAGGCAATAGACTTCTTGTCACGCATAAAGATATGAGATGCGTACAGAATTTTGATTCTTATGGGAAGAAATTGCTTGGGAAAAGAGAAGTTAGTAGCGTCTGAGTAGAATGTGATTGTAAATGTAACGATGTATTTGTTGTTATGGTGCTGATATATCTGTGTTTTTCCAGGCACCGTAACATCTGTAAATTATATGGGCTGTATATACACATTGCAGATTTACTAGTAATATCCCTCCATTTGAAAAACACCTGCGAGCCACAAGTTGAAAGATTTGTATCACAGGTGACACACCATTCAACTCTGACAATCCTTCTTTAACCCTTTAAAGACGGAACGTAATCTGTTTTATATAAGGACTCAGTGCGTACCGCGCTGTAAACGCTCTCCACCTCGGCTATAAAAACCATTCACTCAATGATGTATAAGGCAAAAGTTGCTGTTTGATCTGAGATCCGTACAAAACACATAAACGCAATGTCACTGCAGTGTAAAAATTTTGAATGTCAAACCAGGTGCTACGTAAAGTGCCCGTTAGGGTTTAAAAGCTTAATATGGATTAAGCCAGTGGCAGCCCGGGGCTGTCCAGACAGAACGTTTTCTTGTGTTCATTATTTCTCAGCGCGTAAAAGTGATGATGATGTCTCCGGGTCCTTCTTTTTCCGGGGGGCGGGGGGATTCTCGTCACTCTTCCCTCGCCCACCACATCCCACATCCCACACACCCCAACCCCCCTCCAGCAAAACTTCTTGTTTTAGTGAATATCCCTTCAATTTGACCTTCCAGAAAGTAGTTTGAGCTGGGATGAACGGAGTGTGATACCAGATACCGTCTGGCAGTGCTTACGTGCGTGTGGGTACAGAAGTAGCGCATCATGATTTACATTCCGTTCGTGTCGGGGGGGGGGGGGGGGGGAATGGGGCATTATAAATAATGCAAGCTGAATTTTCTGAAATGCATCCACAAATCATCTTATGCTCTTGCAGTTGTTTCTTTCCACCAAATACCGGGAGCCGCTTCCTTCCTTATCCTTCCCACCTGGTGATGTCTTCCCACCATTTCTCATTCCCAAATTCTTTTTCCTTCCTTATCTTCATGTAGTTACACTCATCCGTTTCTCGTGCCCTTTTCGTTTTCGTGATCTTCGTTTTTCCTTTTATTCCGCTTCTGGTCCTTCTCGCTCTTCCATTTGCATCATGCTTTTTTAAATTTTTTCTTTTACTCACCCTGCCTTCCTTCTTCCTTTTGTTTCTACTCTCCCCAGAGTCGTTTTGTACCATGTGGAGTAAAGAAAGGCGTCCTGTCCCGGGAATCGAACGTGGGTCGCCCAGCCTTTAGCGCAATCATTATACAGACTTACTGTGTGTGTGTGTGTGTGTGTGTGTGTGTGTGTGTGTGTGTGTGTGTGTGTGTGTGTGTGTGTGTGTGTGTGTACGCACTATTTTAACGTATAAAGAACTTGTCGTCCTTTATCAACAATTCACGTAACACTGTGTTTCTATGAACCGACGTCTTTCTAATCACCGACTCATCAATTACGCCGATCTTCACTAAACTTTTTATTACGGTGTATGACGTTGGGCCGATCCCAGTGGCCGCGCCGTCTAAGGCATGAGTCTGCGGCCGCTTGTTTGCTGGGATTGCGGGTTCGAATCCGGCCAGGGGCATGGATGTCTGTCTCTTGTGAGTGTTGTGAGTTTTCAGGTAGAGGTCTCTGCGTCGGGCTGATTACTCGTCCAGAGGAGTTCTACCGAATGTGCGGTGTGTCTTGAATGTGATCATGAAGCCTCAATAATGAGGATGTCCTGGCCCACTAGGGGCTGTTGCGCCATTGGAAAAAAAAAAAATATGACATTGGAATGGGCCGGGATAGCGTAGTCAGTATAGCAACTTGCTGCGGGCTGGACTTTCCGGGATCGAATCCTGGTTGGGGTGAGATTTTCCGCACTTTTCCAGACCGGCCCTGGGGCCAGTCCAACCTCCTATACAGTGGGTACCGGCTCTCTTTCCCGACGGAAAAGCGGCCGGGACGTGGCGTTGACCACCCACCCTCAATCTAGCGTCGAAGCTAAAGAAAGAGTAGAGCTATACCCCTACTCCCCCTCTGGGTCTTCGTGGCCTATTCTAGGGTGAATTTTACCTGAACTTATATGGCTGTTGGAAGCCACAATAACGCCGTACTTTAAATTTCGTACATTCAGTTCATTCAGGGGTTTAGAGTGCCCAGTTTATGAAAGCGGTACTGCCAACGTAGTAAATAATAAGAATAGAAATGCGCATTCCGTTTGGAAGTAATCTGTGACTGGGGAAGAAGGCGGATTGTGGTAAAGAGCGGGCAAACGGAAACTCATGCAACTTACTGTCTTTGTAGGTGAGGCTGGGACATCCGCCGCCCGCCTTCGATGCTTAGACAGTACACATGGTTTACAAACGTGTTCACTGTGATTTTACATCTCTGAGAAGAAGTGTTCTATAACACCATTGCATGGCCCATCTTATTTCGTTATAAATACACCGTGTCAAGAAGCGTCATCGATGTAGAAATGATATGGGCCCACATATATGCGTCTTGTATACAATTCGCCGGTAAATTAATTTGATTTTCATGAAAGAATATGTTGCATTAAGTCCGCGAAGCAATATGGAAGTGTTCCACGTAAGTGGTAGGGTACAACTGGCATGCGAAATTTAAACGGATATGTCAAGTGCGTTCGGTGGGGAAATCTCGGAGATAAGATGCGTAGAAGAGCACATATATGCACGATTGTTCCTAGTTTGTTTGAAATTAGTTCTGTTTACACAGGTGTGGAGAGCGAGACTGTTCATCGAATTATTGCGCTTCTTCTTGTGTGAGGATTTTGATCCTTAATGCAGCTGCGACTTTTCTTCTGGCTTTCGCAAATGTGCGTGTTCGTTCACTTTTCGCAGAGATGAGTGGGTGGGACGAATAAATACTCGTCTGTGCAGAACCGACCAAATGTTCGCAGAAGTGAGTAGATGTTCCTTTAAGCTTTTGAAGCCTAGCGGTAACTTTACGTACCACCAGGTTTAACATTAAAAAATTCTACGTGGTGCCCACCTTGCGTTTATGTGTTTTGTACGGGTCTCAGAACAAACAGCAACTTTTGCCTTATAAAACATTAAGAGACTGGTTTTTATAACCGAAGTGGAGAGTGTTTACAGCGCCGTACGCACTGAGTCCTTGTATAAAACAGATACGCTTCGTCTTTAAAGGGTTAAAGCATGAACGACAGTATTCTTTGTCACATTGCTTGTGTTTTCTTTACATATAAAGGACAGTAGTATTATTGTAGGTCTCCATAGAATTGGACAAAGTAGGTTTTCATACCGTTAATAGAGACTGTTGATTAATGAGTTCACGCCTTGTTAGGCGCGTCCGTAAAATTGCGAAACGCGACTGTCAGCTTCATCACATCTGTCTGTCCGTCCGCATGGAACAACTCGGCTCCTACTGGACGGATATTCTTTAAATTTCGTATTCCGTTATATTTCGAAACTCTGTTGAGAAACGTCAAGTTTCATTAAAATCTGACAAGAATAACGGGCACTTTACGTGAAGACCTATTTACGCTTATGATCATATCTCCCTCAATTCTTCTTAGAATGACGAATGTTTGAGACAGATTTGCAGAGAAAATTAAAACACACATTTTTTGTTTAATAACTTTTTTCCCGAAAATTGTGCCGTTTATGAGACAATGTGGAAAAATATGGCAGGGCCAGACAGGCCACGGATGGCAATATAATACGGCGCATGCGCTTTGCATGTTGGATAACTAAGGCTACAGACACATACTAAGAATGTGTAACACTTGTTGCTTTTCCACGGCAACACTGGTTATGCTCACGCGCCTCAATGTCACGTTATTGGCTACTAACATTGCCTGTCTTGTGTAACACCTGCTTGCAGCCTGCATTAATTCCAGACTTTAAGTTATGGATTTACGAAATTTATTTGGTTCTGACGTCAGACGCCTTTTTATTTTCTAAAGACCACCCATAAATGTGTTACGTTTAAATTTTTAATTTCAGTGTTAGCAGGTGCAGCACTACATGCATTATATTGTCTCAACTGATGAACTTAAACTCACTCAGTATTTATGATATATGAGCTTTTACGTACTGAACATCCTTCGTATCTGTGGGTATGATGCTGTACACACTGGTGCGTCACTATCCGTACGCACAAGACAATACGTTCTGATTATAATAAATTAAATGAAATAAAATAAGTAAATAGAATTAAGGTAGTTTATCAGTACTTGCCTATACCAGTATGATTATGAATAAAAGGTAAAGGTAAAGCAGTCCCATTAGAGGCCTGTGCAGGCCCTGAGGGTTCCAGGTTCGAGGCTCCCAGATTTCTAGACAGTCGGCACATGAAGGTGGTAAGGTTTGTCAGCCATACGCACCGGCCGCGTTTACCCCCCAGGAAATATTCCTGGTACTCATTTCTGTTAGAGGCTAAGTCGACCCCAGGGCCATAGTGCGACCGACAAGATTATGCCAATGAAAAAATCCACTGACACCATCGGGAATCGAACCCGCGACCTTCCGGTTTGTAGCGCAGTGCCTCAACAAATTGCGCCACCGCGGGCCCCATGATTGTGAGTAGTCAGGACAAAATTAAAATTCATAACTAACGTACTGCATCCCGTCTTGGTCAGCTAGTCAGTTTTCAGCTAGTCAACCACTTCGTGGTATCCAAGTGTTTATTACCGCTATCACAAGTGCTCGTCACACTTCTTTATCCTGATTCAAATCCAATCCAAGAAGTATCATGCCATTTCCACACTATCCATTTTAATTTCAAATACAAACCTAAGCCTGGATCTTTCATGCTGCTTCTATCCTTCTGGTTTCCCCACCAAAATCGTGTATGCATTTGTCTTGTCCTCCATGCATGCCAAGATTAAAGTAACGCAAAACTGTAATACTCTGGCTAGGTTTGTTTTAACATATCCTGTATAGCAAGTGCTATGTTTCAAAGTTCTGGCGCAAAACTTTTAGAATGGACACATTCAGGGGGAAGCCCGTAGGACCTCCAGCGGTGCGAATTCCACTCAGCATGGCGGCTAAGAAATTTCCAGCCGCCTCCGATACACACACGCCATTGCTATCAATTTGAACGTCACCAAAATGGGCCTGTGTCATGGTTCAGGTGGTTAGTCGCCGGCGTCTCATCTCGAAGTTTCGACCTGAAAACCAGACCAGTGTATGTCGGATTTCTGACGGATAAAGTGCTGAAACTTGGACACTTCGGAAAGTAGATTAGAAATACCTGGGAAGTTTTGAGATATGATGCTGGAAAAGGATGGAGAAGATAAGTTGGACCGATCGTGTGAGAAATGGAGAGGTATTACACAGAGTCAAGGAGGAGGGGCGTATCCTACATACAGCACAGAGAAGGAAGGCTAAATGGATTGGGCACATCTTGCGTAAGATCTGCCTTTCGAGAACATGTTATTGAAGGAAGGGTAGAGGGAAGGATAGATGACGGAAGGACGAGAAAGAAGACGTAAGCTGCTACTGGGTGACCTTAAGGGAAAGAGAAGATACTGGGAATTGAAAGAAGAAGCACTAGATCGCACTTTGAGGAGAACTCGCTTTGGCAGAGGATACGGACCTGTTGTAAGACAGACTACAGGATGGATGGATGAATGAATGAATGAATGAATGAATGAATGAATGAATGAATGAATGAATGAATGGATGAATGAATGAATGAATGAATGAATGAATGGATGAATGAATGAATGAATGAATGAATGAATGAATGAATGGATGAATGAATGAATGAATGAATGGATGAATGAATGAATGAATGAATGGATGAATGAATGAATGAATGAATGAATGAATGAATGGATGAATGAATGAATGGATGGATGAATGAATGAATGAATGAATGAATGAATGGATGAATGAATGGATGGATGGATGAATGAATGAATGAATGGATGGATGAATGAATGAATGAATGAATGAATGAATGGATGAATGAATGAATGAATGAATGAATGGATGAATGAATGAATGAATGAATGAATGAATGAATGAATGAATGAATGAATGAATGAATGAATGAATGAATGAATGAATGAATGAATGAATGAATGAATGAAAGTGGTACTTCTGATCAGTTCTTCTTCTAGTATTTCGTCTCTCCATGTCAATATCCTTTCACCAAACCTGCATATTCGTTCGTTCATTTATTACCGACTCTACACATTCTTATCGCATAACAGAGTCGTTAAGCGACATATTTAAAGTGATATCGGCAGGGCGTTGCGTAATATCTAAACCCGTAAATGTCGATGGCGACACATTCCGGAAGGGCAGTTTGACTCCAGCTGTCCGATCTTTGTTTCTTTCTGTCCTGTCTCCTTTTCTTTTATCTTCTTCTGTCTCTGTATTTCTGCCTTTGTTCTTTTCTTAATTCTGAGTTAAATAGGTAGAAAATATATCTGCTACTGCAACATAACTTTCAAATGTTTTGTAGTAAGGAATTTAAACGAGGCACCTTGTCCTGTTTGTATCTGCCATCCCGGTGTTTGCCTAAAGAAGGCGATCAAGAGAGTGAGGAACGTTTGCTCCATACATTCATCCATAAACCATCGACGGCATAGCCGCTAAATAGATCCTTGCAATAGTCAGTAGTCCAGAAAGGTGCCGTTGCACTAATCTGCTCGGTGAATTCGTTGCGTCATCCTTGTTATGTCCTTCCCGTCTTCCTGGTCACCCACACCTCTGCGGCATTTTATTGAACCCCGTTAAAAATTTCTATTACGTCCGCTATTTCTCTATTTGTCGTTCCATTCATGTAATCGGTAACATTTCCAAAAATCTGTTTCTGCTAATTTCTCTGATTTATTGACCCTTTAAAGACGAAGCGTATCTGTTTTATAAAAGGACTCAGCACGTACCGCGCTGTGAACACTCTCCACTTCGGTTATAAAAACCAGTCTCTTAATGTTTTATAAGGCAAAAGTTGCTGTTTGTTCTGAGATCCGTACAAAACACATAAACGCAATGTGAGCACCACGTAGAATTTTTTAATGTTAAACCTGGTGGCATGTAAAGTTACTGCTAGGCTTTAAAAGGTTAAGTAGGTTTAGGAGCCGGGTTAGCGTAGTTGATGAAGTGTCTACGCTATGTGCTGGGAGGTCCGGGGTTCGAATCGCGATAGCGGTTAGAGTTTATTTCCTGTGCTTAAAACATCCAGACGACTCGGGGCGGACCCAGCAAGTTTACGCAGCCTTTTATGCCGTATAACTTTAGGAAAAATAATGTAATGAAAATGTAAGGCTGTCAATTTTGCACATAACAGTAAACCTGCTGTCAAAAGCCTTTGTTCAGTTTGGAAAGAATAATGCTAAAAGGCCGAGCGTAGACTCTCTCTCTCTCTCTCTCTCTCTCTCTCTCTCTCTCTAACAATAAATGTTTCTCTTCCCCGTAATGGCATTTTAAGTAGCTGTGTCTGTTATACAATTTCTGATGTCACCTCTGCATTTTTATTGATTTAACTACCTCCTCCGAGGTAATTTTTGTCATAAATTTAATGTCGCTACTAGCGCGACGACACGAGGTTCATCTCTTGCTGAGATGGCCGTTATATATGTATATATATATATATATATGGCCAGTGCGAGGTGAAGGCGGTCAAGGCCGGTTGCAGTGTTGACCTGATGTCTTGCAGTAGTTTGGTATAAGAGATGAGCAACACGTGGCCGCCTTTACAAACTGGTTGGGGAAAGTGGAACAATGTAAATTCTTGAAGCAAGTCTACACGTGAAATACGTACGTTTGAGGTGAACAGTCTTCTCTAAAATAATTTTTTTACCAGGTTTTACTTTAACCTTTTAAAGCCTAGCGGTAACTTTACATACGACCAGGTTTAACATTAAAAAATTCTACGTGGTGCCCACGTTGCGTTTATGTGTTTTGTACGGATCTCAGAACAAACAGCAACTTTTGCCTTACAAAACATTAAGAGACTGGTTTTTATAACCGAAGTGGAGAGTGTTTACAGCGCGGTACGCACCGAGTCCTTATATAAAACAGACACGCTTCGTCTTTAAAGGGTTAAAAATTCTGCATTCTGCCCACCATGTGTTTTAAATTAGTTTCAACACAGTGATTACGTGGCTATACACCACTGACTGATTGGATTTTATAACCGCAATGCAGTGTGTTTACTGCGCGGTCCGAATTAAACTTTTGAATGAAATTCAGGTCTTCAAGGGATTAAAAAGTAATATTTCGATGTTTTATTCGGAAACCTTTAAGAATATTTTTTTTAATATTGAGGCTGAGTTCTGGAAAGGAAAGTGTGCTTCGGAAAATGAGAAGAAATTGGCAGCTTTCCTTGTTTAAATCAGTAGAATACATATTCCGTTACATATGATCTAAGTGAGGCTTTCTCTGCACACTTTCATCTATTACATTACAACGCCTAAACGTATTTTGAGGGTGGCATGGCGTTTCCATCCTGAATATATGAAAAATAACTGTCTATTGATAATGTGCGTCAATTTTGCGAGGACTGAAGTTCTCACACGGACGTTGCTCAATATTTGAGTCATCTGGCATGTTACGCCGTGTCGACTGTTAAATATTTACAGACGTTTCGGAGGATCATAATGCTTTCATCTTCAGAGTCAAGCGTTCCGAGAAGACTCGACTGGCTGACCATGAAAATGAAGGCAGGTAGAGGGTAAATCCTTCAGAAATGTGGCAAAATTCAATTATTTTGGAGGGACACTAAAAATCATAATTTTATACATGACAAAATTAAGAGCAGATAAAATTAGAATCATTTGTCTACCTATTTGCTATCAAAATACATAAATAATAAATACTCAGTCGTACAAGCTTGTCGTTGCGTTATTTTGATGTGAAACTTGGTTTTTCACGTTAAGGCTGGAAAACAGATTAGCCCTTTAAAGACGAAGCATATCTGTTTTATATAAGGACTCAGTGCATACCGCGCTGTAAACACTCTCCACTTCAGTTACAAAAACCAGTCTGTTAATGTTTTATAAGGCAAAAGTTGCTGTTTGTTCTGAGATCCGTACAAAACACATAAACGCAATGTGGGCACCACGTAGAATTTTTTAATGTTAAACCTGATCGTATGTAAAGTTACCGCTAGGCTTCAAAAGGTTAGTAATATTTGAGAACAGGTTCCCGGGGAGGCTGTTGGGACGTAAGACAGAGAGGAAGTGACAGGCGTATGGATACAATTGCACAGTGACGAGCTTAGTGATAAAGCAGTCCCACTACAGGCCTGGACAGGCCCAGAGGGTTCCAAGAGGTTGAGGCTCCCAGATTTCTAGACAACCGGCACTTGAAGGTGGTAAGGCTCTCAGCCCCACGCACCGGCCGCATTTACCCCCCCAGTAAATATTCCTGGTACTCATTTCTGTTAGAGGCTGAGTCGACCCCAGGGCCACAGTGCGACCGAAAGTATTATGTCAATGAAAAATTCAAATGACACCATCGGGAATCGAACTCGCCCCAAACAACTGCGCCACCGCGACCCGCTAATGATAGATAATCGATGTTATTAAATATCATTAGCGTAATCATATAAATGGATGAGGTGGTCAGAGGGTCGGGAGAGTGTAGGGGTGAAAATAAATTCATACAGGCTGGAAAACTGAAGTAGAGACACAGCTTGGAAGGTGTAGGCTTAGATGGGTGATAATATTAACCGTTTAAAGACGAAACGTATCTGTTTTATATAAGGACTCAGTGCGTACCGCGCTGTAAACACTCTCCACTTCGGTTATAAAAACGAGTCTCTTAATGTTTTATAAGGCAAAAGTTGCTGTTTGTTCTGAGATCCGTACAAAACACATAAACGCAATGTGGGCACTACGTAGAATTTTTTAATGTTAAACCTGGTGGTATGTAAAGTTACCGCTAGGTTTCAAATGGTTAAATTGAATACTGCAGAAATCTATCAAATCTCTTTAGGTGATCAGCTCAAAGAGGATGAGGTGGGTGAAGTATATTGCAGTATATGGTGGAGAAGAGAAATGCATAAAGGGTTGTGATGGGCGAACCTGAAGGTAGCAGACCATTTGGACGACCTAGGCTTGGATGGGAAGATTACATCAGGATGGGTCTTAAAGAAGGAGGTACAGAGGCAGTGGACTAAAGTCATCTGCCTAGGGACAGGTACAGGGACAGGGACAAATGGCTGTTTCTTGTAACGACGCAAATGAAGCAGCAGTTTCCATGAAGTACGGGAAATTTCTTGTCGATCCGAGCTTTCCAAGAGGGACTCAAGCCATGTAATTAGACTGAGGCAAGCAGTGTAGTTAGCAAAGCGCCTAATGTGCGTCTACTGTAGTGAACAGTGTGCTACAATTTCTTGAGCTGCTTGGCAATGCAAGATATTTCCCACAATTTCAAAGCCAATTTATTTACAGATCTCCACCCAGTTTCAGTGCCCACGCTATAAATTTTACACATGTTGCTTGTTCCATGTTGCTAATTTTTGTGCATAAGACATTCAGTTCAATTCTGATCGTTTCTTGTGGTAATCAGGCAAAAAAAAAAAATATATATATATGGCCGTTAGTTCAGCATGGGTTCCTGACGCAATAGCGTCCCGTCGTGCTTTGCGTGGGGTGGAGATGACCCAGCATCCTGGAGCGCTTTGGAGTGTGAACACGCTACATGCCAGGGTTCGCAGTCGTCACGTACTTACCTGCATGAAACCTGCAGAGGTTTTCATGGAACTTAAGTACTGCAAAAGTGAAGGCAAGGGACAGTGTATTACGGTGTGCTGTTGAAAGTAATGTGAGTCGTTACGGTAAAGGGTATTGTCTTATAAAAATATGTCTTTTGTATTAAAAAATGCTAAAGTTTTGACCTAAGAGTTGTGAAGCGGGGAATAGAGGGAAGCAGACAAGAATCTTCAAGATATTTTATAGATCATGTCTGATGAAGAAAGACACGCTGGGCTGGACATTGTACCCATGAAATTGGGACGTAAGAAATATTTTCAGAATTTTTGTGAGAAATCATCTTGGAAATTGTCATCTAGGATGCAAAGAATGAGTTCGAATGCTAAAATGTTTGCATCAATGCAAAGCGAATGTGTAGATTTATTTACTGTTAGCTGCGAACATTTCTTAATGAGATTCGTCGCGCTGTGTTTTAAATATTAATCCTCTAAAGACGAACCGTATCTGTTTTATATAAGGACTCAGTGCGTACCGCGCTGTAAACACTCTCCACTTCCGTTATAAAAACCAGTCTCTTAATGTTTTATAAGGAAAAAGTTGCTGTTTGTTCTGGTATCCGTACGAAACACATAAACGCAATGTGGGCACCACGTAGTATTTTTAAATGTTAAACCTGGTGGTATGTAAAGTTACAGCTAGGCTTTAAAAGGTTAATATTGTAGTTGGTTTTACTTTTTTAATTTAATTTAATTTAATCTAATTTAATTTAAATTTAATTTAAATTTAATTACGTGTGGTTTGTCATACGGCCTAATTAGATGAATACTTACAATAACAATATAATCGAATTTGCCTGGACATGTAGCATGCATTAAGGACAGTGAGCATGCAGTAACCCAGAAATGAGAAACAAGTGAGAGTGCGCGTGGGAAAGTGATGCTACATCACGGCATCTCGTGCTCCTCTCGGTCGTGCCATACACCACGCATGCGCCGGTAGCTCGCACACTGAATCAAATAGACCTCGTCCATCTTACAATAGCATGCATTGCCGCAGCTTAGCGAGCATTAAGACTGAAGATTGAGACGGCTTACCTACGATCTTGTGCCTATCACTTTGGCCTATCATATTGGCTCATTTAAGCTAGTCTGCAGCTGTGTTATTGATAGCAGCTAAGCAGCGGTATTTTTCCTTGTATTAAGATAAATATGTCGAAACGCGCTATTTCAAAAATATTTTAAATAAAGGCCGCACGTCTTTAGAGGTTTCTGACTTTCTGATAGCTCTGAGACTCCCTAACCATTGGGTAAAGCCGCCGGACATAAAACTGCCCTTTGTTATGTGTGAGGCTTGGCATTCATTCTTAGAATATACAAGAATGCTACCCTCATTTAGCACCCATGACAGTATGTGAACACAGTTCCTTATTATATAGTATTTCAAATTATCGCTGCCTTCGACACACCGCTACAAATTGCAGTGGAAAAATAGTGACGCTGTATCGGGGTTTATCGGGTTTTGACTGTATATCCATAATTTATAGTTTTGGGCTTAAACGCGTGAGATTTTACTTTCCATGTTTTGTTGAGCCGGAACTGATCAACGTTTTATAAAGCCCATTCCAGTGCTTAGAAAAATTAAGAAAGAAGTGAAAGTGAAATTGTTGCAATAATGCAAATTAACTGGCTTTTATAGCTGAGATGGAATGTGTTTACTTCGCTGTACGGGATGAATCTTCGAACGTAAGTTTAGTTAGGCTGAGTATTTAAAGAGTTTATGAAGCATTACGCTGTGTGGGAGACTGGCGATGATTCTAACTCCACGCATTCTCAATCTTTGCACCAAATGGCCGAGTGTGGCGAGCTTTATGCCCCGAGCGCTTTAACTTTGGCCCCAAAAAAGATCGATACCAACTGGATAGAACAGAAGGTGGGCCCCCCAGAGTGTGTCCGAACACCATCCTTGTCCCTACCTCGTAGAGGAATAGCAGCGTTATTGTCAGTGTGCGTCCAGCCTACGTCGTGTTTCGCTCCAGGTCAGAATGCGGGCCGCGTCACGCACGAACCAGATCGTGTTCGGCTCCTCTCCTCCCGCCAACGCTCTGAGCATCATCATGGAGGCAGGTAGTATGGAGATGGCTGTAAGGGGTACATGCAGTCTAGGTGCATTCCGATTACGCCGGTGGTTTTTAGGAGACCGATTGTTGCGTTTTATGTATTCAGTTCTGGTTCTTGTATGTCCTAGAAGCCGTGTTTACAATTTCTGTGCTAAGTTCAGATATGGGGATTCAGTAATTTCGGCGGGACGAAAGAATCCATAAAGGCAACCACTTCACGCTCTGTTAAAAACAGCGAGTATGTATATGTGTATATAGCAGGGATGCCACAACGTGTCCAGCGAGTCGCATTAGGCTATGATCTGTCACGCAGTGAGCAGTGTTGCTACCGTACGTTTGACTTGATACACAAAGACGTGACTGTTGCCCAAGTTGCCTCCTAAATGGCGGGTCTGGAAGCCCCTCTAGCTGGCCACCCCTGGTTCATAGCGTACATGCTTGGCTGTCGGGAGTTTCAAAACACGCCGCGTAGACCGGCCAGCATGACTGGAGTTTTCGTGTTTTCCCTCAGTCTCCTGGTCAAATTCTGCAATGGTAATACACATTAGGCCACGACCACTTCCCTCCACAACCGCTCAAATTCATTTCTCATTAATCGTTGCATGGTGAGACGTTATGATATCTGAGTCAGTGAAAGCGTCATTAAATAAATCATATATTTTTGAAACTGTCGGTATCGACGAATAAAAATAACCGTGTAAAAAAAGTAATAAATGTAGAGAAATCAGTCCGCTGTTGAGTCCAACCGTAGTTCAATCAGCATAGTACATCAAATTAACACTAATTAAACGAAACCGCAAGAAGAAAAAACGTTATTGACAGAACAAAAAACCTAAATTAACAAAACACATATTCATCCTCATCCAAAAATAAACTAGTATACCATCACACCACAAATTAGTATATTTAAAGTGTCCATACATCAAACCAAACATCTAAGCCTGTAAAATAACATGTCAACAACTAGAATATATATATATATATATATTGCCCAAAAAATTTCCTTGTGTTGTATCGAGGAATGAGTTTTCGTTGGGGGAAGAGATCGTGCATAGTATATTGTACTTGGAAGGAAAGAAACGTGATAGTGTGGCAGTGCGGAAGATTTAGAAAGGAATTACAGGTCGATGCCTACTAAGGTCTTAAATATGTATTGTTGACCTGTCCGGAAACTAGAAAATGGTGAAGGGAATATCTAAGTGAAAAATGGCTGGATGTGAAGAAGGGGGTAGCAATACGAAAATATCAAACTACACTAACAGAAAATGTTTTGTAAGTTTAGACAGGTAGTTAGAGAAATTTTCGTACTTCGTACTTAGCAAAATATTTGTTTCAGCACATAAATAGTTCTACGTTTATTAGTTTCGCAAGTTTCAGTGTACATTCCAAATGTGTTTTAAATATTTATAAACATGAGGTTTTGTCTATCGTGATGCTCCGAAGTACTGCTTATTTTGTAAAATAAGCTGTTTCAGCAGCTGTGCTCTCAGTCGGAGTGAAACATGCTTGCTTTGCCTTCTATTTTTTTGTTTCCTTTTACATTTTGTTTGTCTGGAAATGTTAGAATTTCGCGGTCTAGGGCTTAGCGCCCTTGCTTCGTAATGGGGAGGTTCAGATTAGGTCCCGAAGTCCGGCTGTCAGGACTGCGGTTATTCGTGATTTTCCAAAGTGTTTCAGACAGATTTTGGGACAGTATTTCAAATTATACCACGACAATTCCTTTCCACATTCTTTCCAGTTCTTTATTCACTGATCCAATCTTTCGATGCTACGTTGTCTGAAATATTCAAATCGTTGTTGAATAGAGGCTAAAGAAATATTTCACAATGCCGTGTATATTTGAGAGCAAAACAAATTTCACCCTTCGTTTTCTGACTTCAAAACTCTGACGCTCATTCCAGATGTGAATATGATTCTGTGGTGTTCCCTTTCTCCTACAGGAAAGGAAATGAAGTTTCCAGAAGAAGTGGAGCTTCCAGAATGTTGAGGGGCGGACTGTTGTATTACTTGCTGCTGGTAGGCGACATATTTGGGACCTCGTACGAGTGAGTTTCTGAAATAGCTGTATATTAAGTTAATAAAAATGAATTTATCTACTAAAAATATTTTTGTTTTTAAATAGTAGAGCTCTGCTGAAGTCGTGCTTTGCTCGGATATAAGTTACCAGTTTTGAACTCGGTCGGTTTCACGTTCCTACGCGCACACCACTGCCAACCTGGAATGTGTTGTGGCGTATTCTAAGTAACTCATTCACGCGTGTTCGGTTACATTGGTGTTGTGGTGGGGCTGTTTTGTTTCAATTGTTTATCGCGACTATCAGCACACGAGACAATGGACCACGTCAAACAGAATTTATCACGTGACCTACAACCCCAGTTCCACGCACCTCCCTCCCACATCCCTGCCAACCTACCTGCCCAAATGCACGAGAACGTAATAAAAAAAACTCAACATTGTAAATCGATCTAAGCAGAACTGGCAGTTTATTTTGGTACGTGCTATCGTGTTTTGCAAATGTGCTTCCCTGAAAATTTATGAGGGTATTGTGGTTGTTACTCCTGCATATCAGGGAAGATATAACCACCGTAGATTTCATTAGCTACTTTTCGGATTATTTTTCTACTATTGTTAGATTGGTTCTCAAGCTCGTGGTATTTGCAACACACTTGGTATATTCTTTTTTATCTCGGCAAATTAGAATTGGAATAAGAGATAAATTGTGAGAAATGTACATATGATTTTAAACATAGGCATTTATTTTAAATAATTTAAACTTGTCGGAAAGTGGAATGATAGAAAATTTTGATAAGAACACGACTGTAAGAAGTTCAAATAATTATACTGGTTTTCATATGTTATAAGAATGGTGTCCCCCACCCCCAGTTTAGCGAAGAACCTCATCGAATCTCCACCCTCTTTCATTACTTTGTAAACGTGCATGTGCATAGAGAACCCCATTATCGGTTCTTCATTCTAAAAATTTTATTTTGCATGTTTTAATTTTATGTGAGGATTTTTCTATTCAGAATCTTGCATCATACATGGCAAACTCGCGGCACACCGGTTGGGAACCGCTGATGTAGACGAAGCGAATTTTAGCATTTATAGACGTGTAGAATTTGTTTTTGCTCCGGTATGTGTACAAAGTTCTGAGTGTCCCGAACGATGTAGAGGATCGGTGAGACGGTGATGGTGAGAGATTTGGAAGGATTCTTCGTTGTGTAATTGACATACTCTTCCGGTGTTTGCCTTTGAGAAGAGAGGAAAAAAATACAAAGCTTCAGCCAGGGTAGCCGATATACCAGTCGCAATTCGAACTGGGATTTCCTGAAGAAAACTAGAGGTTTTCACCATACCAGCCAGGTAAAAGGCTGTAAATCTGTAAACTTTTACAAACGCATCAGTTGCTCCTCCCATTTTCTTTACGCTGTCACTCAATTCCAGCTTTGTAGCTTTCTAACCTCTTATTAAAACACGTGATAATACTTCCTGTGCTGGAGAACCCGGCCATCCGAATGCGTCTGTTACACATGGCCACACAAGAAAGACACGTAAATATTCATGATCCGAACCAATTTCCAATAAAACCACAAGCGATTTGTGCCATCAAATGGAATTTTGTCAGACTTGGCCAAAGGGGATCACAACACGAAATATCACCACCATTATTATCAGCAGCAGCATCATCATTCAAAATTTGGGTGTCTGACCTCTTCAGTCTCACTGATTTTGATCCATTTCTAAATTCGGTGACCCCACTCTCGGCAAGGTTTGTTTTATAAAGTGGAATTTACCGTGGAAATTTGCCGTGGACTGTTTTTTTTTATAAAACTGCCTATACCTTCATCAGACGAGAGCAAAAAGGAATTAGCCTTGGAATATGATACCCTTTACTCCCGTAGATGATGCAAACAAGGTGACAAGGATGGTCACGCTTAGCCGACACCCTAATCCTACTCGTGACTCGTTTCTTGTCCCTTGGCCCCTCGAGCTATCCGTCCACGTTGCAGCGTGTCTCGAAGACGTCGCCTAAGCACGCTCCACGATGGACAGCGATAAATCGTGCCAAAGTAAGTGGCTTTTGTGAGGCTGCACAATAGTTGAGATTAGCTGAGGCTGTAACAATGGGAAGATGCATAAGCCTTCTCTACCTTAATGTGAAATTTAAAAAAAGGTTTTTTTTAACCCTTGGCGACTGAAGACAGGAAAGAAGAGAAGAGAAGAGAAGAGAAGAGAAGAGAAGAGAAGAGAAGAGAAGGAACGTGTGTATTGAGCAGGGCTGTGGAGTCGGAGTCGGAGTCGGAGTAGGAAGGAATTTTGGGTGGAGTCGGAGTCGGAGTCGGTAAAAATGTACCGACTCCGATTCCGACCTCGGTATAAAATCTTAAATAGATACTAGCTACAATAACCATTACACTTATACTTAAATGTAGGTTATAAGTCTAAAAAGTAGCCTGATGATTCACGCGGTGTTGATGAAACGTCTTATGATACCTTTTTTCACTTTAGTAGGTTTGCCGTTATCATATACTACATACCGAGCTTTTATGAAGGAGTCGGAGTCGGAGCCAGGGATTTAAAAACTGAGGAGTCGGAGTCGGAGGTTTTATGCACCGACTCCACAGCGCTACTTTTCTCCATGTTTCGTATATTATGGATGCTAGACATGCTGACATTTTTGTCCCGCAAAAGGCACTCTCTTGATCGGCCCAGGTACTGTTCAAAGAAAACCCCATATACACTGTTATTTATTAAAACGAATTAAAATACAGAGTTGTCAAATGTTATCGAGAAGAAAGAGATGGGCGGGGCATGTGGCACGTATGGGGGAGGAGAGAGGTGCATACTGGATTTTGGTGGGGAAACCCGAGGGAAGGCGACCACTTGGGAGACCCAGGAGTAGATGGGAGGATAATATTAAGACGGATCTTCGGGAAGTGGGATGGGGGAATGAACTGGATTGAGCTGGCTCAGGATAGGGACAGGTGGCGGGCCCTTGTGAATGCGGTGATGAACCTTCGGGTTCCATAAAATGCGGGGAATTTCTTGACTAGCTGAGAAACTGTTAGCTTCTCAAGAAGGCCTCTGCTCCATGGGGTTAGTTTAATTAGTTAGTTGTCAAATGTTACAAAATGTGCACTATTGCATTCCCTCCACTGCTGAGTTGGGTTTTACCATTTGAGCTACGCATAAATAATTAGGAGCCGGAAGCATGCAACGACGTGGGCCTCAAAACGTAATTTATTGGCAGAAAGTCTCACTGAATGACACTCCTGCCAATTGTGCTTAAAATGCGCGGCCCCATGAACTCCTTTGAGTTTGGTAACGCATCCGTCTGTCATTCCAACACGTCGTGTCCCACTTCCGCCGCGGTCACCAATTGTCTGAACCGCGCTCCATTGTTTTACAGTGTCAGTGGTCCCCGTGCAAGCAAAGTACCGTACTGAATGAGTATTAAAACGGAATTTTGTTGTGCTAGCAGTCTTTTTTAAATTACGCAGATGGATGCCTCGTTTCGTAATTAACCTGCATTTGGCCAACAAATTGCGGGCAGTATGTGTTAAATTAATCCATAGACTTCAACAAAAACAACCGCTTGATTGGTTAAACAGACTAGCGATAGATATGTTGGTTGAGCCAAGTGTACATGATGTTACGGTATAATACGCATGGTGCTGCGCCTGCTAACACCAGGTTTTTTGCAGTGCGCAGGCCATTCAGTCTTAATAACTAGAAAGAAATATCACTGATCTACTTGCAGCGGCTAAGGTAATAAACAAGTAATCAACCGAGTGGCTAGCATCATAACAGCTTCTTCCGTCAGCAGCTGATATTTATTTACGTAGTCCTTCCCTCTTCTACCTACTTGTTCACAGCAGGTGTCGAGGGTTTTTGTGATTTCATTCGATCACACTCAAGCACACACCACAGTCGGTAGGACTCCTCTGTACGAAGGATCGGCCCGTCGCAGAGACCTGTACCTGACAACACAAACACTGTACAAGACGAACATCCATGCCCCCAGTGGGATTCGAACCCACGATCCCAGCAAGCGCTCGGCCTCAGACCTACGCCTCAGACCGCGCGGCCACTGGGATCGGCATCTTTATTGACCAGAGGGTTTATAGCAGTGACCATAGCGTGGAACGTGCTTAAGCTCGGTCCGTTTAACATGTCACCGCCTCGGCCGCCGCCACTAGCACCCCTACCACCACCACCGCCAACGTCACTATCTTCTTCTTCTTCTTCTTCTTCTTCTTCTTCTTCTTCTTCTTCTTCTTCTTCTTCTTCTTCTTCTTCTTCAATGCAGACCCAAAGTTCTCTTCCGACCACATAAAAATATTGTTCTCCCACCTCTTTGCCTAGCTGAAAAGTTTTCTGACACTTTCTACATAAATGACAAATACTTCCCTTGTTCTGTTGAGGTTAATTGGATGATTGTTATTCAGATTAAGTTCCGAATGCAGAAGGTTAAATGCATTCGAACGTTCCGAATTAACCTTTTAAAGACGAAGTGTATCTGTTTTATATAAGGACTCAGTGCGTGCCGCGCTGTAAACACTCTCCACTTCGGTTATAAAAACCAATCTCTTAATGTTTTATAAGGCAAAAGTTGCTGTTTGTTCTGAGATCCGTACAAAACACATAAACGCAATGTGGGCACCACGTAGGATTTTTTAATGTTAAACCTGGTGGTGTGTAAAGTTACCGCTAGGCTTTAAAAGTTTAAGTATTGAGTATTTCTGCATGGAGGTCATTTTTGTGTTGATGAGGAGGAAATTTTTTGTCAAACAATAAATACGGAATGTCAAGGCAGAGAGATATTTAATTAATTGTTTGGGGAAATTTACGATTATATTGCATGTGTTTGTCTGGGCCTACAAGTAGGCTGTAATGGCGTCGAATGGGAAATGACAAGAAGACAATGCGCTATGAATATGGCATGATGTGGACGTCAGACCACTTGTTTGAAGATATTCACAGGAGGAAAACTGAAAAGAAGTCATAATTTTTACTACTTTAAATTCCGGTCAGTAAGAAACTGAATGAAAACAGAAGCCGGCATCAGTTGGAATGCTGCATTCTGCATCCACATCTGTGTCTAGGCCAGTAACCTGAGACATGTGGGGCTGTATGAACACGAATGACGCAGTTCAATTTTCCGATTTAAAAAAGGCATTGTTTCGTCATCAAGATGGAGCCAGTGACGAGTGGGACGTGGAAGAATCTGTCGAGGGATGTACCTCTCCCCTCTGTGGGAACAATACGGACCCTGTCATCAGCCCGGCCTTCACGCCTCCGCCTTCTCGCTTCCAATGCATCTTCTATTGTTTCACGCTACTGCGCGCAGTAGTGGCCTAAGGTGTAGTCAACAGTAGTACAGGTTGTGACAAAAGTTTTGAATTCTTCACTACTTTTTTTTGTGTGAATGACCGAATGTAACCATCATGTGTGTAAGTTACGTCTGTATGCCATAAAACACTAGACGGATTTTGATTAAATTTTGTGTTGACGGTACAGGGCCCCTCAAAAGTGTAGCGCGTATTTCATTTAGATCTGTGTTCCGCAATTGTAATATGCGTATGGGGAGTGGAAGGTACATACAAGAAGCTGGTGTATATCTATTGTGTTTAAATGGCCTGTTCAATTTTATTTTAAGTTTCAACATAAGAGGATATGACAGTGGGTCTATCTCAGGCAGGTTCTGACAGTGTGGAATGGGTTTAATTCGATCGGGTTAATCAAACAATTCTCAAGTACTGGGATCAAATACCAGTTATTATAGTGTGTGTCAGTTCTGCCCATGTCAGGTGGATGGATGGATAGACAGACACGTAGGTTATACAGTCAGCGAATTACTCGATTAGGCAGAAAGTTAGTATCTTCATGTGGCTTGTCGGTTTGTCAGTTATAGCAGGATTATTCCACAAAGTCTCCAGCTTCAGGCGCAGGTAAACGTTAGCGAGCGTTGGCCAGTGTCACATGTCAGGAGAGTGCGCGAAGTCGTGTGCGCGTTGATCAGTGTGTTTCTGCAGTCAGAGCGGTGGGGATGCTAGTATTCTTCTGCTTACGTAGCAGCTGCAGTCGTATGACTGAGGTGGGAGGACCATAAGGTTTGTGAAGCCCGTGCTGCAGGTTGTCATGAAAATGGACAAGGACTTTGTTGATATAATCCTGCTATACCTAGACAGTTGTTTACTTACTGTTAGTAAACTGGTTACAAGGAGATCAATCAACCAGCTATACGTTTCAAGCAGTCAGTTAACTAGTTACTTATGTAGTTACCGTGTTCTTGTCCTCAAGCGCTACAGTACGTTCTGGACGTTGGTTTCCAGTGTAGTCTTAGTTCTGTCGTTGATGGCTGCGGTGGTAATAATAATGTTACCGATGCCACCATTTGTTGTGTCCGGTTGCCGGTTAGTCGGTCCGGCCGCGGATTGCCTCTTCCGATGGTCCCTCCCTATTGCCTGGCCGACGGAGGGACAACCCTACTAGTACCCTGGGGCTTCTGTCCCTCTTTCCAGTTAGGACGAATAAACATCGCGGCGTGAGTAAGACTATGGTGAAGTAACAGGATGGGGCTGGGTGTTCACTAATGCGGAATCAAATACAGGTTCACGAAGCTTACAATATAGTAATATATGAAAATCCCAAAGTAATCTACTTGTACATACAGGTAATCGGTCGGATCGAGAGTCTGATAACTATCTACCATACAATATTGGTCGGTTAGAGCCATACACCCCTCAGCAGCCTTCAGAAATGATACGGGTCCTACCTGGTCTGTAGAATAGCAGCAGCATGGTGCAGAGTACGGCTCCAGCCATCTTGACCCTTGACTCCTTGAAGCCACTCGATTGTTGTCCTGACTTGAGTTAACCGTCGACCAACATGGACTCCTCCAGCAAGACCCTGTCTGTCCTGACAACCCACATTTCCCGGGGTTTATAAGTTGTATTTCTGCTGCCGCTGCAGACCCGCATCCTGGTTGCAGTAAGGCCTGCCCTGATTCCTAGCAGAGAAGTCTGCTGACATAGTTTTGCGTAACCTGGCTAGACCCACTTACAGCCAGGAACTGTCGATACTGGTGAGTGGCTGTATGGCTCAATCGTATTAGCAGGTGGAGAGGTGCCAGCTTGGGGTTCGCGACCCCTCACATAATGAGTGGCATTACAGTCTTCCTCCATGTCTGACGGCCTCTGGCCAATGCCTGCATGTTTGTAATTCCCATCATATTTAAATCCTCTTCAAGCTCGTCTGTCCTTCTTTTACATGGTCTTCCTCTTTTCCCTTTCCTTCCATTATAGTTGTTGCAATTTTTTGTGGCATTTTTTGGTTTCGCATTTTTTCAACATGACCATACCGTCTTAGTCGGAGGAATTTTATAAGCTGTACAATTATCTTCTCCTTTTTATATATCTTCTCCTTTATTGTTCTTATTCTCCAGCGTTCTCCTTTTTTGTGGATCCATATAGGCCTATTTTCCTTACAATCTTCTTTTCAAATATTCGGAGTACGATTCTTCCGCGGTCATTTTCCAAGTTTGTGACGCATAGGTCAGTATTAATCCTACTGGAGTTCTGTTTTGGCTTAATTTAGTATTTCGGAAAAAGAGTTTGGACCTGAAGAGTTAAATGTGTGCTGGATGTGCTCAGGTTTGTTGTCATTGTTTTGGAGTGAATGTCTACATTTTGTTTTCATTGTTTACAACTGATCCCAATTACGCGAAGCTATAGACGCCTTCAGGTTTAAAATTAACTGTTTAGTTGCCCTGTTAAATAATTGATTAATTAAATTAATTAATTAACATTTTAAAGCCTTGCGGCAGCTTTACATACGACAACGTTTAACACTAAAAAATCGTACGTGGTGCCCACATTGCGTTTATGTGTTTTGTACGGATCTCAGAACAAACAGCAACTTTTGCCTTATAAAACATTAAGAGACTGGTTTTTATAACCGAAGCGGAGAGTGTTTACGGCGCGGTACGCACTGAGTCCTTATATAAAACAGATACGCTTCGTCTTTAAAGGGTTAAATTTATCACAATAATAGAAGAAAATTATCGGTAAACGGGGGAAGAAGGCTTTATTGTATAAACATATTCCCAAAGCAGTTCCACGTTAAGGAAACAGAAACGTGGGCCCCGTAGTATTTTATTTCCGGGATTCCTTATTGAATTGTTGAAAGATATTTTGAAGCATAGTCACATGAAGAAAAAAATGCGCCATAAAATGTTATCGCAAGCCAGAGGGCAACTGGGGCGGTCACTCAAGATAAAGTGACGGACACGTCCTAAAAACAACCCGCTGCTACACTGTTGCCCTCAACAGGTGTTTTGCCCCTCTCTGTTTTCTCTTATCTAACGAAGCGATAACTACTGTTTCCCACACTGGCGTTGGGGCTGGAAGGAAATTACAATGGCATGTAATGAGTACGTTATGGTGGCACACCGGTAGCATACGCCAGTGTCTGGTCATACATACAGAAAAGGTAAAGAATCCTCCGCATTGCAGAGCCTGTGTACAGACACAGCAGAATCACTGTCGCTGTGCCAGAGACGTTGATTTTAAGTGCTCATTTTGTTTAACCCTTTAAAGACGAAGCATATCTGTTTTATATAAGGATTCAGTGCGTACCGCGCTGTAAACACTCTCCACTTCGGTTATAAAAACCAATCTCTTAATGTTTTATAAGGCAAATTTGCTGTTTGTTCTGAGATCCGTACAAAACACATAAACGCAATGTGGGCACCACGTAGAATTTTTTAATGTTAAACCTGGTGGTATGTAAAGTTACCGCTAGGCTTTAAAAGGTTAATTTAAGAATGCTGTTAATTATAAAATGTCGGTGTTATATGAATAAAGGAATATGAATAATGGTGGAATGATACTATCGAAGGGCAAACGGAAGTGCTCGGGGTAAAACTTATTCGTCCGCCACAACATCCCATATGAACTGTTCTGGAATCGAAGCAGGGTTTCAGAGCGACCCGCCACCTGAGCCATTTTAATTTCTCGTGCTTTGTAATGGGATGTACTGTTTGGCTTCACTGTCGCATAATTGAGCGCTTTAAAATGGTTCGAATTGTGGGGAATTTGGGCGTCACAATGTACCAGACACTATTATTATCTATCAGAGGGATTATTTTATACTGCGTAGTCCCTTTTAAATGCACAGTTCTGTAGCATCTTCCTATCTGATGCTGTATGATATTCGTAATTCAAACTGTCTTTAAAATATCATCCATTAACGTTTTAAAGCCTAGCGGTAACTTTACATACCACCAGGTTTAACATTAAAAAATTCTACATGGTGCCTACATTGCGTTTATGTGTTTTGTACGGATCTCAGAACAAACAGCAACTTTTGCCTTGTAAAACATTAAGAGATTGGTTTTTGTAACCGAAGTGGAGAGTGTTTACAGCGCGGTACGCACTTAGTCCTTATATAAAACAGATACGCTTCGTCTTTAAAGGGTTAATTGTGATTGTGTGACGAAAATAATCGCGATATTGAAAACGACAGTCCTTCTAATCAGGACCCATTGTAGACATTTTAAATGAATGTACATCTAAGGTATTACAGATACGATGGCTGGCTGTATCAACAGCAGAAGACACTTGAAGTCGAAAGATATGAAATATGTATTCACAGTGGAGAGAAAAGAACACTGTGGGAACAGGTGTGGTATTTGTCGAGATATTATCCCGACGGTTGCTTGGAGGCGCTGAAGGAAGTCGCCGAACGGCTGAAGATGAGGTCTGATGGAGAATCGAAACAAATAAATCGCAAAAGCGCGCAAGAGTCATTCGGGCATACCGCTTGGTGTGACTTGCAATGACTGAAATTAACCTTTTAAAGCCTAGCGGTAACTTTACGTACCACCAGGTTTAAGATTAAAAAATTTTACGTGGTGCCCACATTGCGTTTATGTGTTTTGTACGGATCTCAGAACAAACAGCAACTTTTGCCTTATAAAACATTAAGAGAGTGGTTTTTATAACCGAAGTGGAGAGTGTTTACACCGCGGTACGCACTGAGTTCCTATATAAAACAGATACGCTTCGTCTTTAAAGGGTTAAAAAACTCTACGTGGTGCCCACATTGCGTTTATGTGTTTTGTACGGATCTCAGAACAAACAGCAACTTTTGCCTTATAAAACATTAAGAGACCGGTTTTTATAACCGAAGTGGAGAGTGTTTACAGAGCGGTACGCACTGAGTCCTTATATAAAACAGATACGCTTCGTCTTTAAAGGGTTAATAACGCAGCGGAGATGTGGCACCTGAACAACGATCTGTATTTTGAACTGCTTCAGTTCAGTTCACATTTTCACAAGCCATTTTCCAAAGAGTAGTTTTAAATTCATTTTCCGGTCGATATCCCGGTTTCCCATGTGGCGTCGTTCCATGAGTTTTTGCTACCAAAATTCTACATGCATTTTTATTATTACCCTGCGTGCTGTGTGTCCCGCTTAGTTCATCTTCGTTGACTTTTATCACCCTAAAAATAATTTGTAGTCCAGTTTCGAAATTCAAAGGGGCGTTTTGGGCTATGACCCCACCATAAACCCCTGTAGACAGAACTTCTTATTAATTACACGCCTAAGGTGGTTTGAACGAAGCTTATGAACACTTCGCATGATGCGCAGTGAACATATGGTTCAAGGGAATTATCTGACAGCTGGCGCAATTTCAAAAAGAGGTCTGGCCAGGTTCCTTAATTCTTCTTTTGAGCTTCATTTTTTTAAAATGTTACAGATTCAGTATGCCATCTGGAATTTTTATTTGAAAGCCACAAGGGACGGGGTCTTTGAAAAGCCTGCACAAAGAAGAATTAAGGAGGCCATGTTGAACATAGCGTCCCGCAGTCATTTCACTTCGCACATAAATCCATTCTTCAAACATCTTGTTACAACTGGATGAAAGATTTCTAAGAAAACTTTTTACCAGGTCTGTGAAAGATTTGCCTTTCTTTTGCAGCAGAAAGAAGTACTTTGTTATGACGCCACAGAAGGATTCACTCTGTAAGGGTTTCACGAGTTTTAATCCAGTCGCTAACAAACGCTGGTTGCTGTTCTCGTGTCTTGGGACAAAGCCTGCTTCTGTTTGGTCTTGAACACGCAGCACTGCTGTATATGGCGGTAATGCTGGTCGCGTATCTAGAAATGCGAAAGATTTTGTTTCGTAGGAAAAAAGTATCTCAGGTCACGATTCGTTCGCGAATTGCTGTTGATGTTTCCGTCTGCTCGACACGTATATCACGAAGTGTTGAGGCAAATGAAGGTGCTACGGGCTTTTAGGTCTATTTGGTTCTCACACATCTACTTGGCTAGGATTTTAATGTAAATATTCTTCTCCTGATTTTCTTTCCTAATGTTGTCTTTTTCACTTCAGTCATTATTTTCTTTGTTTATTTATTTTTACTTTCTCCTTTTTATTTTTTTTTTTGTTTGCTACACGCTTGAACAACAAAAATAATGTTTGTGTTATTGTGACAGAGTTTCTGCTTGTTCCACTAATCCTACTGTCAACAGAACCAGAACTCAACGTATGTAGGTCTGTATTTCTTCCCGTCTTCTACTTTCCTGGGACAGACATAGCAACAGTGAAACCAGAGTTTGTGAAAGTGTTTCTAAAATTTCTCTCGTAAATGCATTTTTTTATATGAAAACGCGCTTCTCTTCACCTTCTTTAACGAAGCTGATGGTTATAAAGTTTGTTAAGAATGGCATAATCCAGTTTCTTAGATTTTGACCATTAAAGACGAAAATTAACCTGAATTATATTTAAAGTTCCAGACCGTACCGCGCAGTAGACGCATTTAATCTCGGTTATAAAAACAAACCCGTTAATGCGGGGTAGAGAAATAATAGCTGTTTGTTCTGAGATCCATACAAAACCTATAAATGCATTGTGTGGATAGAAGGTAGAATTCTTTAATGTTAAACGTGGCGATGCCTGTAGCAATCACTGGGCTTTAAGTGATTAATAACCTGTCATTAATTCTTTTGTAAAGTCCAGTGGTTATTGTACATTATACTTACCGCCTGTGGTGTCATAAAAAAACTCTACATTTTTCCGACACAGTGTAGTTATGTGTATTGAATGATTTTTATAATAAAATACGGTTGTTTCGTTCACCACATTAACCGATTTGTGTTTGTAATGGAAGCAAGAATGTCTTTTCTGCGAGGTATGAACTAAATCTTTGTGTAGACAGATCATATAAGTCATTTGAGTCTTTAAAGAGTTAATATTACTGCCAACACAGCAGATTTGCGAACACAAAAAAAGCGGGACCGAAAGTAACGCCGTTGTTTGGCTCATTTTTAACCTTCTAATAGCAAAGAGTAAGTATACATTTACCACAGGTTTAACATTAGGAAACTCAGAATTTTGCCGCACGTCGTTATTTGTTCTGTGTGAGGCAGGAAGTGAAGTTTTATATGTGGTTTAGATGAATTCTATTCGTCAGAAGTTATGAATGTAAGCTATATTTCTGTGCTCCATTCACTGTCATTAGAATATGACTGGAATCGACATACGATATTTTTTTTTTATTTTTCACAGCGGTGTTGCTGAAAGTTGAAGTCTTCTGGGATGTCACTTCATGTCGACTCGTAAATGCTTACCGACGTTTCGAAACGTGGCGGTGCCTTTGGATGTAGAAGAGACTTGTAGGACTCTTTGACCATAAAGATGAAAACACTACTTCCCCCCCCCCCCCCAAAGATTTCTGTAACAACAGTTGAACTCGGTTATAACGTCGTGAGGGGAACTGAATATTTTGTGTCGTTATAAACGGGTGTTGTTATAACTGAGGAGTGTAAAGTTATGATTAACTGTGATGAGTTTATTGGTACCACAGAAAGTCTCACTCTATAGGCAAGGTGTCGTTATAAACGGGTTAGACTTTATTTATCAGCCGACACAGCGTGAACATCCCATAAGTCTTCAGTCTATCGGATAAACATGTGATCGTGCTAGCTTGTGTTCGAATGGCGGTACTTCTGGGATTTCCTCGCACATTCAGTGTGAATTATAGCGACTGAAAGTTTAGGCGTCCTGTCTTGATCCAAAGAGATTTTTGCTGTAGACAAGCAGTTGCAATTTTCTTCTTTCGACGTCACGAAAATTTCGGAAAGCGTATTTTATATAATGCTTCTTCTTCGTCGTCTTCTTCTTCTTCTTCTTCTTCTTCTTCTTCTTCTTCTTCTTCTTCTTAGTGCTTCCCTCTTCTGCCTACTCACAGTAAGTGTCGAGGTTTTTTTGTGATTTCACTTGCTGACACTCAAGCACACACCACAGTCGGTATGACTCCCCTGGACGAGGGATCGGTCCGTCACAGAGACCTCTACCTGACAACACACAAACACTCACAAGAGACAAACGTCCATGCACCCGGTGGGACTCGAACCCACGATCCCAGCAAGCGCTCGGCCGCAGGCCTACTCCTTAGACCGCGCGGCCACTGGGATCGGCATAATGCATGTTGCTAAACAGAAATCTTTCCTCTTATTAAAGAAAGAGGCCATTTCTTTTTAATGAGAAAAGAACAACTACACCGCGTTGGAGTACGCAAGCAGTTTCCATCATTCCACGTCAAGGCGTCAAATGGGTGGTTTGTGGTTGTGGCAGAACTCGGTTTCCCGTCTTACGTCGACGTTGCAGGCTTTCTGACGTTGTGTGAGTAACGGACACGAAAACCAGACATTTTAACATGTCACGTCCGTTGTACACCTACTGATTAGTCAGCACGAGCGTCTCTTTACCTCAACGGTTGTTGCGTCTTAATATTGCCTTCTCAGAAACTTTGACCCCTGTTTTCTCATACCCGATACCTCGCAATATGTGACACATGTTTACTCAGCCTGCAAGGTATACACACTCGTATTTGTGTGTGTCGTAATTACCAGCCGCCAGCTACATGTTGTTTGCATTTCATGCTTCAACAGTACCACGTACGAAATTTTGTACTTTTCTTCTTACGTAACTAACGTTCACTCCAGCGCAGCGTTAGCTCTCGATGAATGCGCCTGTTTATATCCCGTTATAAAAGCGGACGTGAGAAATCCCCAAGACCTAATTCTGCGATGAAATTGTCTTCTTCAATAGAAGGATTCCTTTCTTCCACTGCGGCTCGGTTTCTTTAGTGCTCTCTCGTAAGACTAGATTCTTCTATGTAAGCTTTCATACGAGGTTCAACCATTCTGATGAAAGGGTTGCATTCAAAGTTACCCCCTCCGTCTTTTTTGACGAGAGGATCGTATTCAGCCATGCTGGGCAAATCTGTATTATGGTCCCACAAAGATTAGCTACAGCGCGTCTGAAGTCTGAGGCCCGCAGGGCTCTTTTGGCCCCAGTAAAAATGCTGCGTTTACGACTAATGTAAAATTTAGGTTTTAAATCTGAGAAGGTTTTAAATATGCGTTTAGGAATGGGTCGCCACAGGAATATGAGAACAAAATCATGAGAAATTCCAGGGCATTAACAGAGGGTAGAGATAACTGTGGAAAATGTTGAGGGGGCCTATGGAGAGAGGTGGAAAAAATCAGGGAGAGGACACGGATAAAGAGAGGTAAAGGAGGGTAACATGGGATTGTAAATGAATAGGGAGAGGTAAATAAGGGTAACATAGAATTGTAAATGGATAGGGAGAGGTAAAGGAGGGTAACATGGAATTGTAAATGGATAGGGAGAGGTAAAGGAGGGTAAATGGGATTGTAAATGGATAGGGAGAGGTAAAGGAGGGTAACATAGAATTGTAAATGGGTAGGGAGAGGTAAAGGAGGGTAACATAGAATTGTAAATGGATAGGGAGAGGTAAAGGAGGGTAACATGGGATTGTAAATGGATAGGGAGAGGTAAAGTAGGGTAACATGGGATTGTAAATGAACCTGTCAGTCCCATCCTCAAGGGTTAAGCTTGACCCTTGAAGATGGGACTGATAGGATGTCTCGAAACTTCGGTAACAATCTGCCACTCTACGCTCCATAACGTCCCGGAAGAGTGCAGATCTCATTTATACCGCGGCGGAATCCTGAAATCGCGCATAGTCTGTAGACTTGAAGAGGAAAGAGAAGAAGAAGAAGTAAATTGATGTGCAAATCAATACCACATATGTTTTGACTGTGTGTGTAATTAAAACAATCCCCCAAGATAAAACCTGTCAGGGTGGTTTGTTTTTTTTTTTCAGTGCCTGTCACTAGGTAGTTTCCTGGCGTTCCGACACGATGTAGGCGCCTGTCTTCAAAGGTCGGGGTGTCGAAGAAGAATGGTCACTCTGTAACCGTTTGCATGTTGTTCACTGGATCATAAGCCTCCACAAATGCGGACATTTCATAAAATGCAGCAGGATGAATATTATTATTCCTGGGGGGCCTGCATACTACATGTCCACCGCATCGTGTGAAATATTTGTACATAAAAGATCCGTTGATCACAACGTCATTTGTTGATAGATGGCAGGCTTACGTGGGATGTGAAATTGCTAAGTTAAGCAAGAGGCTATAGGCATAAAACGCTGAGAGTTCTTTGAGGTGTTAGAAGCAGAAATTTAAGTTTTTCAGTGATTGCAATGGGTACAAGGGTTCTTTGCTGTCGCTGGATGCAGTTCAGAATTGCAGCTTACTGGATGCGTGAGATAATCTGTGTATTTGTATGCCTACGTGATGCGCGCACATGTGCAAGGGACATATGAAGGAGTGTTCACACCTTGGCAGTTATGATCTTGCTTCGCATATTTCCTCTCTATAAGAGAACTTGTTTACAGCAATTAAATTCTTGAAATTTTCACGCTTTGTGCCATTTTATTGGTAAAACGTCACTTTTTTTTAATTATGTAGATCACTACCACTAATTCAAGTGGTTTATCTATATTACAGACCAACCAGGTGAATATGGTGACACCAGAAACGAGGTCTACGTGTTGAGCTGCTGGGTTAGAAGGCTTTAATATCGCAAGCATTTAATTTGATATGATGATGATGATATAGGATATTTATTGAGCCCAGTTATTATTACAGGGTTTATGCAATTTCTTACCGTGTTCTTATTTTTTTATGATTTATTCATATTCGCCTGCACTGTTCGTGACTGAAGTACTTAAAGAGCAATTCACAAATTAACGCTTTTAACAGGCTTGTTGCGCATGTTCAATACTTGTTACGTCACGTCGGTTTCGTAGTAATTCGTAATAGACAAAGTCTTCGAAAATGTTATGTAAAGTCGAATTAAATTTGAAGGATATCAAAGAGATGTTATTACCTCAAATAACCTCTGCATATTAGTATCCAGTTCAGAAAATTTTACTTTATACGCTTCGTTAAGAAAACTTTTAAAATATGGAAATAAATCACTTTGAGTTGCGATTTTGTATGGGTATAAAACTTGATTTATCTCTCGGCTGGAAGAAGAATGATAAAACGGGGAGGACATTATGTCAACGGAAAAGATGAGATGAAACAAGGTAACACAGAGGATTACGTAGTAAAAACTTTATAATTTCTTCCCATCACCTACTATTGGTTCAGCATTTAACTCAAGGATGATTCCATGACACGCGCAGCATGTGTGGTAGGAAAAATACATTTGTATTCAAATTGGCGTAGAAGACTCGTATCAGGAGATTGCTTGGGAGATCGTGGCGTGCCTAGGAGGATAATATTAAAATTATTGTAAGAGATAAGTGATCTGTAATTGGTAATATTTTCGTATGGATGAAACTTGGTCCAAATGAGATCCTCTGGAGAGATTTTGTGGTCACGGTGATGAATATTCCGGTTCCCTATGACAGTGGTTTTTAGTCACGGAAATAACTTCGAAGTGCTTTGGCAGCAGGTTGTACCACATCGTTAATTTTGATTAACCCTTTAAAGATGAAGCGTATCTGTTTTATATAAGGACTCAGTGCGTACCGCGCTGTAAACACTCTCAACTTCGGTTATAAAAACCAGTCTCTTAATGTGTTATAAGGCAAAAGTTGCTGTTTGTTCTGAGATCCGTACAAAACACATAAACGCAATGTGGGCACCACGTACAATTTTTTAATGTTAAACCTGGTGTTACGTAAAGTTACCGCTAGGCTTTAAAAGGTTAAGTACTTGACCCCGTTATCTGCAGAGACCGAAACTGAAATACGTAAAAACAACCCGAGTATTTCCCGATATTCCACGTGTGAAACAGCATCCGATTTCATTCATTCTTCCACAAATACGGAAGAAAACAACCAGAAAATCGTGCTTACGAAACGTAAACTTATCTTCAGATGGTGCACGTCATTGTACATGAACAAATGGAGGGGTAGAGACACGCGGGAGCATTTCACCCTCTAGTAGGACTCCATATAAAGACTCAAACACGAGCCCTATCTTTATAAAACAGCGAGGATACGCCTCTTCCTGTGCGATCGGATTTACTCCACGGGGTCGAAACACCTGAGACAGGGTGATCATCCCTTTAAAATCTAAAGTAGGTTGGCGTACAAAAGACGTGCAACTTGTGTGTGGACTCAGAGGTTATAACAAGAGAAGTGTCTTTGAACACAAAGCTACGCTGGGTGCTCCTACTCTTCTGTTGTAGTCGTGCGCATGAATACATGGAGGATCATCTGTTTCCGGTATCGGATACACCAACCACTGCAGTAAGTGTCAGTAATAATCAGTAAGTGGAACGCTTCCGGTCACCAGAGGGACGCATGAAAATAGCAGCGATGCTCATTCCGAAGCGCCAGGATCCGGAGATTATTTATGACCTCATTTTGAGTCTGTAATTTCATGCTGCAAGAGAAATTGAACAAAGAAATCTGAGGTTCTCAAAGAGATATGGCTGGTTAATTTGAATTCGATACAGCGTAACATCCCAGAAGACGTACACATTCAAGAACTGTACTGTCATCAACTGTGACAGCATTCTGTTGTTAAGTAGGTAAAAGAGAAATATTAATTTTTTTCTGAAAACTTCAGATGTCGCTCATTCTCCCACACACATTCGTGTGGGAATTATGTTTAGATTATTTCTGTTTTCTTCACATATAATTCTGCCATCCGTTTTTTACCAAAATCTATTTTGCATTCTTAAACCGGGTTCTTGAGAACAAAGTAAGGACCTGAGTAAAGTACCATATTAATGGAGAAAATAACGCAACAAGAAGATAAATTAAAAGTTTGGTGTACATAGGCCTTATGAGACGTTACGTAAAACAGAACTGCATATATGCGTATCGTTTTGATTGGAGTGCGTCAAGAGAAGATTTTGGAAATGGAGCATGTACTGTCGTTTCCTCAAGAGAATGCAGTTGACTTGCACAGCGTGGGTAATAGATTATTGGGTACAAACAACGGAGGGACTGTTTTATCTAGCCCAAACCACTTCCAAGGTCAACTGCAAACTCCACACTCAGTAACTATAAATTGGAGGGTATTAACCTTTCAAAGCCTAGCGGTAACTTTACGTACCACCAGGTTTAACATTAAAAAATTCTACGTGGTGCCCACATTGCGTTTATGTGTTTTGTACGGATCTCAGAACAAACAGCAACTTTTGCCTTATAAAACATAAAGAGATTGGTTTTTATAACCGAAGTGGAGAGTGTTTACAGCGCGGTACGCACTGAGTCCTTATATAAAACAGATACGCCTGGTCTTTAAAGGGTTAAATAAAGTGCTGTTAGCGAAAATGTCAGCTGAATGGAGTTGCTCATTATGTATTAAGTCAAATAACGGTGACGAACCTGCGGCATTCATAACAAGGAAGTTTTTGGTCAGCGGAATAACTCTCAATTTTTCTAAAAAAAAATCCTCTATGTGTAAACTGTTTTGAAGAAAGTTCTGACGAACTGTTAACCATGGAAGTGTAGAGGGGCGCATTGGTGTCTAGTATATACAATCGATGCAAGATTTACACGGTTTCTTTGTACGATATGAATGCTCGCACGGTTACCCGTCAGCAAGGAATGCCTTTCTGTTAATTCTCTTAATAGCAATCACTAAACATCCGTTCGCAGGCAGCACAGTGCACTCGATTTCCCTCATACAGGAGGCGACGCTCGGACTGATCTGGGAAAGAGAGATCGAAACAGAAGCACAAAACGCCTCTGTTCACTGACAAGCAGACATTTGTTCTTTGAAACTTTGAGAAGAAAGTGACACCTAACTGACAGACAAAACATGTGTTACTGCATGTGTAAATTCCTAACGCTCTGCATGTCAAAATTCCTTGGTTGTGCTACTGAATCAGCTTACAACTTCTGCAGCACGGGGTAGAGACCTTGTGGAGCAATATATGATTTTACTACGTGAGGCAAACGAGACAGACATTCTGCCACAAATGTGTTTATTATACAGTGTTTGTTGTCAAACTGTGTGACACACCTTTCGGCTTGGAGAAGGAATCTTATTGCACCAAATTTAAAAAGTGCGTATAAATAAAAATTGTTATATAAAGAGTAACTGAGATATCCATTTTACAAGCATTGAGTTTTATGTTCATATCTCATACTTTTTCTTTAACCTTTTAAAGCCTAGCGGTAACTTTACATACCACCAGGTTTAACATTAAAAAATTCTACGTGGTGCCCACATTGCGTTTATGTGTTTTGTACGGATCTCAGAACAAACAGCAACTTTGCCTTATAAAACATTAAGAGATTGGTTTTTATAACCGAGGTGGAGAGTGTTTACAGCGCGGTACGCACTGAGTCCTTATATAAAACAGATACGCTTCGTCTTTAAAGGGTTAAAGCGGAAACTAGGTGTAAAATATTAATTCATATTTAAAGTTATAATACAAGTATTAAAATGTATGATGTAGAGGATACAGTATTCAGTCAATATTTTAAAAATTTAGTCACTTCCATGACTTCATGTTTTAAGTTCAAACAAAAGTAGACAAAGAAAGAAGTCATAGTCTTGCGTTCAGTTCCGTTTGTAGACGTTTAGAGACGACGAGTTTTAAATGTGACGGGAAGGAGCTGTACCGTGTATTAGTATTTACTTTCATTTGTTATGAATGGTACTGCACATTATGGTATGGATGTATGCGATTTCACGTAATGGGCAACTGTAGGTAAAGTGTAATTGGTGAGCAGTAAATGGATAATGTCGTGACTTGGTTAATTAGCCACGGTAAGAGAGAATTAGTATAAACTGGGAATGCATATTTACTTGTATATATATAGTGTGCGTGCGTGCGCGCCCGCGCGCTGGACTGAAAAAATCATTAGTATAATACCAGAAATAATAATTAAGAAGAAATTAGAATAGAGAATATCACAGAAGGAGAAAACTGTGGCAAAAAGTACATTTTGGATTGGGAAAAATGAGGATTAGGTATAGCCAAGGATAAGGACGGGAATTGCGGGATGATATTAAAATGGCTTAATGTAAACGTAACATATTAAATATATCTACAGTCATGTTTTATCGGTGACTCAACGAATTTGATGCCTAGCCGTGTTAATAATTCTGTGAGAACGCTGCGAACCTGAGCCTTGTGATCGAAATGGATTAAAACGGGGGGGGGGGGGGGGGAAGTTAAATTATAAAGCAGGAGAAATGATAATAATTAATGCAGCACTCAGATATGAGGCTGTTCCAACGCCATTCCGACTCTTCAGGCAAGCGTGAATGGGCAAAAATATTTTTACTTGGCTGCTAATGGACGGCTCCGAAAGCATGCATTAGTGGCGTACATCTACGCATGTTACTGCGTCAGCAGTCTTTTCACACAGAATACACGTAAAGTCCTTCCTGCCGCCAAATTTATTACATTAGAAAACGACACGTTACGTATTTTATGAAGACTATCCCTCTGCATTGTAACAGACTTATTTTGTTCAACTCGTGCCTATTCCACAACTTGGCACCAAAATACGCCATCTATATAAAAAGGTAACAACCATCGACAGCCTACATGAACATTTCGGTGCAGTGATCTTGTTTTTTTAGCCTTTTATAATTTTAAATATAATTTGGTGTTATGCGGTGCTTTCATCTGGATTCTCAAGACATTATGTGCTTTCATCACACACAAAAACGTCTAGAAATTGAGGTGACATTACTTCAACCAGAGCTGCGTCCGCCCATCTAGTGTTTTTTCGCTGAGTGTTTTTATGTATTTCCTTTGATGATGGCGCCTCGGAGCACCGAAATATGTCGGGTTATATCTGATATCTTTTACTAAGATTCTGTTATTTGTAACTTGTGCACGAGTTGGTGTGATTAAATACAATTTTATTTTCACACCAGTTAGTTTCTTTTATTAATCCTTTAAAGACGGAACGTATCTGTTTTATATAAGGACTCAGTGCGTACCGCACTGTAAACACTCTCCACTTCGGTTATAAAAACCAATCTCTTAATGTTTTATTAGACAAAAGTTGCTGTTTGTTCTGAGATCCGTACAAAACACATAAACGCAATGTGGACACCACGTAGAATTTTTTAATGTTAAACCTGTTCGTATGTGAAGTTACCGCTAGGCTTTAAAAGCTTAAAAATGGTGATAGAACAGTGCATTCTAGCAATAACGTTATCCATTGTCCATGTCTGAAGTATACTGGACAGAATTATTAACTAAAAATACCAACAATAACGCACAAATTTAATCTGTGTGACCCAAAGTCCTTAGATTGACACCTTCACTCTGACATGTTTCGGTGACATATATACCACTATCATCAGGGAGAGAGAGAGAGAGTTCACACCGAAAGCTGTGCGTAACAAGGACTGTATCTCACCAGTGGCATACCAGCTTCCAGCGTCAGCTCTGTTTCTCTCTCTGATGATGGCGATGTATATGCCACCGAAACATGTCGGAGTGAAGGTGGCCCTGTAAGGCCTTTGGGTCACATAGATTAAATTTGTGCGTTATTGTTGGTACTGTTTAGCTAATAATTAAATAAAAATGCATGGCGAAAATAACGTAGCGAAATATATTGAGTAGAGTTCACATGGCATTTTGGGATCTGTCTCTGCTTCCATATTTGGGTCATTTAATGTTTTTACTGACAGATATTTTTGATTTCAGATTAATAACGACTGGATGATCAAACACGAGACCATTTCAATATCAGAACAAAATTCTAATTTCAGGACCACAGGATACTGCAAAATGTCCGACATGATGTTGGTGCAATGAACCAAATGTTGCCATAAATTTTAAAGCGTCCCAACAGGAATTAAATGATGCCAGCGTTTCTAAATTTTATTCAATAGATTTCCGATTGGAATGCCAGCCAGAAATCGAGATACCATGGCTCAGGTATTTCGTGTTTCCCCTTCTGCCCTGTGTGCAAGTGTAGAGTTAGTAACTTCAAGCAAACCATGAAGCTTTCACTCCAGATTCCTCTCAGTAGCCTCGTATTGATTGAAATTATATCCCGGTCGGCACTGCATAATGTATTTGGCTGCTTTAGTATCATTAAATAATCGACAAATCAGTCGTGCTCCACCCTCGCTGATATTTTCTGAATACTCTCTATCGTCATGTAACTAAGTAGGATTTAATCTGCATCGCCGTTGATGGAAGAAGTCGGGCCACGTCACGTAACTACCAGCGGAGTAGATGGGTAATGATTGCTTATGAAACTGTGGTTAGAGGAAAGCGAGTCGGGTTAATGTTTATCGAAGTTCTACCTGAGGTTCGCTATAGTGTATTTCAGTTTAACAGAAACCACTTTAATCATGCACACTTCTCGACTGCTGCCACTGCAGGACGTCATGGCGTGCACAGGGCCAACTTTTGCTGTACCTTTTCGATACCTTGATATAAATTTGTGCGCTAGGGGTTGGTTTCGCCCTCCGAGTCCGTTCATTGTTTTGGCAGCACCAATGCTACTTCTCCTAATTCATGTACAGCAGATGCGCACCCAGAATTTTTCCTTGGGGGCTGCAGTGGCGGGGGGAATGGGGTGACCTTGAGGCAATATATAATTTATGTTTGATTTTAAAAATTACATTATAAAAATCATGTCGTAAGTACAACATAACACTGGCTGCAGCTGCATTTATATACATACAAATATAACTACATGTTCCATGACTTTATCGCAGTGTCCTATCTTATTTGTTTTAATTTATTGGTGTATTTTAAACAATTCTATTATACTAGTCATCAGCCGATTTCATTGGCTGATTTCGGCTGACGGCGAAATCACGTAAAACTTTTGATATCACAATAGCTACAAAATCTGTTTTTTTTTTAAATTTCGGTTTTGGGGGTTTGGGGGCTCGGGCTGCAGCCCGGCAGTCCCCTCCCCTTCGGTGCGCCCTTGATGTACAGTATTTCAGTTGGTTGTGTGAACATAGGACCTGTGATATGTGTAGATCAAGAAGTGAATGGAAAGGCTTGCTGGACTGATATATGTCTGCGGGTCTGTATACTTCTGTTGACTGTTCCATAATGATTTTTGAATTGATTGACCAGTTTTCGTAAAACTCGGCATTAAGATGAAGGTTACCCAGACGCCAGTTTCCTTTCTAAATCTCTAGCGTCAACGGTTTAGAAACGGCGTTCATGCTATGAGATCTGTTTAAATCCTTTTTCCTCTTGTCTATATGCTTTATAATTTCACTTTTGTAAATGCGTAACCTGGATGTTTTAGCATAAGAAAACCTGCTGGCTTTTCAAAGCGCTCCATTCCCCTAAGTTTCTCACGTACGGCACGCTAATTAATTCACTACGACGCGCTTGATGCAATAAACCTGTCTGCTGCTGCCTGTCCTCAATTTGCTTGTGAATTTCTCTGCGCATGTGAATGTGGTAGGCCTCTTCATTTCTCAATCTCAACCGATCGTGCTGTCATTTAGGACACAAGCACCACGTTACACTGTTTTATTCTTGTGTGGTGATGGGTTTATGGACTTTATCCATCGTCCGAAGAGTAAAATATTAAAAATATTATAAAATTAAAATCTAGTGATGGAGGGTAGGTCTGTCTAAGGGGCCCAACAGAGTAGGTGTTCTTCTCTTCTCCCCCTCCATTCACCTGAGGACGGAAGAAGAGCTAGCTTCCGAAACGTTGTGATTTTAATTTTTTAATATTTTACTCTTCGGACGGTGGATAAAGTCCATAAACCCATCACCACACAATATTATATAAACCATCGTCAAAACCTTTTAGAATTTGTTTTATTCTTGTACATCCTTTACATGCAGGCCTTCGTACACATCGTTCATGGTATTCGTTTATTTTAGTGTGATTCTTCATTTTACATAATAATAATAATAATAATAATAATGAACATAAAAATACACGATGAAGTAGCAAAAGTTATACACCAGAAACTGGCAGAAGCAGCTGAACTAACTGAAGACAAATGCCCATACTATAAGTACAAACCAGCAAACGTGCTGGAGAATGACAACTTCAAACTGTACTGGAATCGCAGCATTATTACGGACAAAACAATACCTTCCAACCGACCTGACGTAATTCTCACGAACAAGAAAACAAAAAGTACGTTCCTAATAGACATAGCTATTCCAAATACACACAATCTCGCCAAAACAATAACCGAAAAACAAAAGAAATACCAAGAACTGGCGAACGAAATACGTGTTATGTGGAAACAGGATGCAGTACAAGTGGTCCCGATAATAATTTCAGCTACGGATTTAACTCCAAAGTCACTGTCACAAAGTTTAAAGAGACTTAACCTGCACCCAAACGCATATATACAAATGCAAAAAAGTGGTAATTCTTGGCACATGTTCAATTGTAAGAAATTTCCTAAATTACACAGAAGACCACCGAGCCTAATCCTGTTGATGATACATCCCAGGATAGGTGAACATTTCCCAGCTAAAGCTGAGAAGTGAGAAATTCGGATGATGATGATGATGATGATGATGATAATAATAATAATAATAATTTATTTCGCTGAGTCGCATTACAGCATAGTGATGTACCTGCTGACACCAAGTTTTCTGCAGTACGCATCCCTTATATTAATCTTTAAGTTCTATATTATTAATAAAATGTTAGTCTTAGATTATGTATTATTTTCCACACATTTGTTTTTCTGTTTACATGAAAACCTGTTACAGTAGAATTTATATTACACAAAACACACTTGTATCAGAAAATTGCTTTGGTCTTGCTAACACACACGGAAAACCAACGTAAGATAACCTCTAAAAATGGAAACCCTTGAAGGTGTAAACGGAAACCAAACCTATATATATTTAAAGAAAAATAGTCCACTTGAATATTTGCTTTTGGTTCGTATCTTTTTTTTTTCTTATGTTCCTCGCTGGATTTTTCTGGGAAGGCGATTTTCTTTAAAATTCTGAAAGAATAAAGCTCGACTACCCATACGGTACGTGCAGAATGATTTAACGGTCTTCTGAAAGAAAAAGTTCAAGGAAATATTGTAAAGAAAGAAGAAGCAAAAAAAAAAAAACAAGGGAGAAAAAGTATTAGAGAACAGAGATTACATCCTTCAGTGACAGTGCATGTAGTTACATATGGAGTGTGGATTTCTGATATATAATCTAGATTTTGGATTTGAGATTTGGGCCAAGAATAGGCGTACAGAAATGCGTAAGATATATGTCTTAGCCTGAAATATTCCACAAACTGCAGTCTGTCTGAAAGGAAATTGTTGAGGATCTTTGGGATTCCATTATAGAGAGGCCTTACTATAAAATGAAAAAATCAGTTCAGCCTACCAGTAGTTCGGTGTTTGTTAGTTGTTGCTTCTTTCTCCATTAGGACTGCTGCTTTCCTTGATCAAGTTTCATTGACTGTAGCGTGATTATGGCGTCTTTCGACTTCAGCTGTGAATACCACCTCTGTGGCAGTTGTGCGAACACATTTTTTAAATCAGTCAATATAAAGACTCAAGCTTAAACCAAACGCCAAGCAGTCAGGAACTAAAAGTGTTTGGATATTTCACGGTTAAAAGGGCGGCTGGTAATACAAATTGCCTTTTTTTGAGCCTTGACCTGGAAGTGATGAAAAGCTGCACTTTCGCTACGGAAAAAAAGGCGCGGTATACACGCAAATAATGAACTTTCTTGTTTATCATGATAATCTTACGGAGTTATAATCCAGCTGATCAGGACATTGTAATTCATGTTGATACAGCACACTTTTTTAATATTATAATCTTCACTGCAATTATATGGGCAAATTTAGTTCCAACTAACTGCACAATACATAGGCTTCGATGCTCCTACATGTTTCGGCCACAAGTCGGGATCATCTTCAGGGATCTGCGGTACTTAAGGACACGTGCAGCGTGTTATGCAACTTGTCAGCTTCCTGAAGACGACTGCGATTCGTGGTAGAAACATGTAGGAACATCAGAAACTGTGTATTTGCAGTTGCTTGGAAATGAATTCGCGCATATAATTGCATTGAAGATGTATACGCCGATCCCAGTGGCCGCGCGGTCTAAGGCGTAGGTCTACGTCCGAGCGCTTGCTGGGATCGTGGGTTGGAATCCCACAGGGGGGGCATGGATGTTTGTCTTGTACAGTGTTTGTGTTGTCAGGTAGAGGTCTCTGCGACGGGCCTCTCCCTCGTCCAAGGCAGTCCCACAGACTATGGTGTGTGTTTTGAGTGTGATCAAGTGAAATCACAAAAACCCTCGACACATACTCTAAACAAGTAGGCAGAAGAGGGAAGGACTAAGAAAGAAAGATGTATAATATTAAAAAAGTGTAGTGTATCAGTATGAATTAAAATGTCCTGATCAGTTGAATTATACTTTTGTAAGATCATCGTGATAAAAAAGAAGGTTCATTATTTTAGTAGGCATAGAGTTTATTGGCAGAGAGGCCCAAGCGGACAAGCGCTTTCGCCGAGAGGAATGTGTTTTGTGTGTGCGGCACTTACCACAAACTGACTTTCGGTTTTGGTACTGCATAGTTACTGCAGCCCAGTGTTTGTCTGTGTGTCATTTAACGGCAATGTCAGTTACTGAGATTAGATGGCGTCGGTGATAGAAAAGGTAAAAAGGTAAAGCAGTCCCATTACAGGCCTGGACAGGCCCAGAGGGTTCCAGGAGGTTGAGGCTCCCAGATTTCTAGACAATCAGCACATGAAGGTGGTAAGGTTGTCAGCCCCACGCACCGGCCGCGTTTACCCCCCAGGAAATATTCCTGGTACTCATTTCCTTTAGAGGCTGAGTCGACCCCAGGGCCACAGTGCGACCGACAGGATTATGCCCATGAAAAATTCCACTGACACCATCGGGAATCGAACCTGCGACCTGCCGGTTTGTAGCACAGCCCCCGTCGGTGATAGATGTATAAATAATTACGCAACGTCGATGGAGTTGTACTTATAGGGTAAAACAGAAGTACACTGGGGGGGGGGAGGATGTAACCTGTCCCAGTGCCCCTCAGTCGAACACACAAATCCCACATTGACTGGCATGCGATCGAACCCAGGTCTTCGCGGTGAGAGACTGACTGAGCCTCCGTTGGTTGTGTTCCGCCATGTTTGATTGGGATGTGAAGCTCCAGATACCCACAAGTTAGTCTCCGCATTGAGTTTAGCTGGAGGTAACAATTTCGGTAAAAGTTTGGCCTCGTTTACACACACGAACGCAGGCGCGTACGTCTAAATGCCATCTTCTTGCCTTTCCCCCTCATATCGAGGTCATCTGTTTGGATGCCAACTGGCTGCATGCACGCACTGGTAGTAAATAACCGGTAATTTTTACTGTACTGGTAGGTTACGTTGTAGAATATTTTGTCTATGTGTTTGGTGGGAAGATACAAAGTGCTGGAAAGCGTTTTGTAGAAAGGGCAAACGGCTTAAGATATTGAATGTCAAGAATGTCAGTATACCCTTCCAAGGGACCTTATCTTCTTGGATATTTTATTTATTGAGGAAAACAAAACATTTATATAAAGGTCAGGTGAAGAAGTTTGTCAGTGAATTTCCACTTGGGGGTGTTTTGCTTCACAACTACCTTGACGGCAAGTTATTTCAGCCTATACATTGCGTATCATGTCTGATGATACTGTTCCAACAGCTGTAGTGGCCCGCTGTTTGAATTCATCTAAACTGGTCACCTACCCAATACATCAATACACGGAACTTTTGAAATTAGCCCACAAGGAATAACCCGGCGATGCACTGAGTACAGATTTTATAATCATTTTTTTGGGGTCGGATGAGGCCGGCCACTTGCAGATCCACTTATTCAGCTGCACCTGTTACTGGCTAGATATCTGTCTTGCCAAGAAAGAAGAACGTCTGTACATGTACGCTTAGTGACAAGCTACTTGACGTGGCCTTCGCATGAATGTTTTATTCACTGCAACGTGTAAACGGTCAAGAAAACATCCATTCTTTCGTTCATTATTTAATTAATCCGTTGCGTCGTCTCTCTTACGACAGGTCCATTGCCTCTTCCAAAGCTATTTCTTCACACAGTGCCATCTAGTGCTTCCTTTTTTCATATACCAACACCTGTTTTCCTTAAGGTCATCCAGTAGCTGCTTACGTATTCTTTCTCGTCTTCTCTTCCTTTCTATATTTATGAGATTATAACCCTTTGAAACTCTAGAAAGGCTTTCTGGGCTTTCTGTATGCACTCCTGTGGCAGATTTATCGTGTCTTTGTTAACTAACCAGTTGATACAGCGTTGAGATATGGTTGATGAAGTAACATGAATGTAGAAGTGGCCAGGTTGTATGTTACAGTGCCATACTATTCCAGAATTTTCATACAGGTACAGATAAAACCACGAAAAACTGAATTAGGAGAGGCTGCCTGTGGGTCGCGATTCGAAGCCGGGACTTCCTGAGTAGAAGAAGCAGTATTTGCTAATCACTGTACCGCGTCGCTCAGTGTCAGGTTGGTAGGTAATGTCGTCATAAGCAAGAAAGGAACGAGGTTTGTGAAACGTGAATTGAAATGGATATGGGAAGAATTGATGGTCGCATGTTTGAACGTAGCAGCCCCATTTTGTAGAGATACCAGAGAAAACCGTGAAATTGTCAGTGTTGTTGATCCCCACGGCAACAGTTTTACTTGCGGGACACTAGTATTACGCAGAAGTGATGACCTCTATTTTGTGACTTTCGGTCAACTGATACACCATTAACCTTTTAAAGCCCAGCGGTAACTTTACATACCACCAGGTTTAACATTAAAAAATTCTACGTGGTACCCACATTGCGTTTATGTGTTTTGTACGGATCTCAGAACAAAGAGCAACTTTTGCCTTATAAAACATTAAGAGACTCGTTTTTATAACCGAAGTGGAGAGTGTTTACAGCGCGGTACGCACTGAGTCCTTATATAAAACAGATACGTTCCGTCTTTAAAGGGTTAATTTATATTGTATTTGTTGAATGGTTTGTGCTTTATTTAACGACTGCCACCGAAAGATGTTGAAATGGACCTTAACAAATGAGCTTGTGAAGTTATGAACTGAACTGCGCTGGCTCCGTATGGGCCCTTCTGATACCGTAGCGTAAGAAAGAGGAATTACATGATCCAGTGAATACCTGTCCGTTGCTAAAAGAAACACTGTACTGTTTAGTCAGTCGGTTTAATTCCACGTACGTCCACATCCATAACTGTTACGTGTTTCTGTATAGCAGGAGTTAATGGAATTTTTTAAATTTCATCCTCACCACACCATTGATACATCAACCAACATACGCGCTTAATAAAATACAATTCATGACAAATATTAAAGTTCTACATGTTTCGGCACCGGGGTGCCATCCTCAGGGAGTATTTTAGAACAAAGGGATACAAGCAAGCTATGAAGTACCTAGATTATCGTGTTGGGCTTGTATTCCTTTTTTCTAAAAAACCCCCGAGGATGGCACCCCGGGTGACGAAACATGTAGAAGTTTAATACTTGTCATGAATTGTATTGTATTGAGTACGTATATTGGTTGGTGTATTAATGGTACGAATAATAATTCAATTCAATCGAATTCGATGGCGTTTATTAACGTGCAGGCTTAACGGCACAAATGCCAATTACAAAGCCAGCACAAGAACACAAATACAACACCAAACAGTACAAATACACAAAAACAAAACACTAAACAAACAAAACAAAACAAATATTGCAGAAAGTAACATAAAAGTACTGAGGCAAAACCCCTATAAAGTGGAAAGACACAGATAAATTAATATAATATAATATAATATAATATAATATAATATAATATACAACTCGCCGTAACATACAAAATGTTTTTTTCATAGCAATTCCAAAGTCGAAAATATTTTATGCCTCATATGAAGTGAGGCTTCAGATTTAATCGGTATTGTGAAATCGTCCCGCGTATCACAGTTTGAGATCCGCTGGCCTTTAATATGCGAATGGTTTCATATACATTGTCCTTCACTTGTAATTGAGGAAGTCTTACTTTCCGATTTCATTTCATGCTTGTCCCGCAAATACCGTTTTTTTTTTTTTGTATTAACTTTGGTATTTCATACGCTATCATCACTTTCTCTTCAGTGACTACAATTCATCATGAGCGGTTATTAGGCTAATTTAGAACAGCGGCGTTCAATTACGTTTCTCTTCCATTCAGGTAGGCTACTGAAAGCTATTTGCAGGCCATCGGGTCATCTTTGTTATGTTGCAGTCACGCCGCAGCGGGTCTGCAGCCAACTGGTAGCGGCCTCGTCATTATTTGCTGAATTTATTAGCGGCGTGGACTACAGAGACGACTGCAGAGATTCCACTTTGTTGGGGGGGGGGGGGGCGCGAGGAGGAAGAAAGAGAAAATAAAAAGGATTTCAAATAACATCGCCATCATCACTTTCTTTGTTTCCTTATTTCGTTTAATTCTTATTTTCTTTCTTTCTCTTTTTCATTTTGTCTTTTTTAAGTGCGTTCGTAAAATTGCGAAAAGGGAATATTAGCTTCGTCATGTCTGTCTGTCTGTCTGTCTCTCTGTCTGTCTATGTGTGTATCTGCCTGCCTGTCTCTGTGTCCGTCCGTCTGTGTGTCTGTCGGTCCGCATGGAACACCTCGACTTCTACTGGACAGATTTTCGTGGAATATTATATCTTTCAAATATTTTTTTAAGACTTCTCGAGAAAATGTAGGTTTTGTTAAAATCTGGGAAGAATAACGGGTCTTTTACATGAAGACCTATGTACATATGTGATAATATCTCGCTCAGTTCTTCGTAGAATAATAAAACATTTCAGACCAAAGTTGTGCAGGATTTCAAAACAAACATTTTATGTTCAAGAACTTTTTCCCGAAAATGGTGTTGTTTGTGAGATAATGTAGAAACATATGATAGGACCAGAGGGGTCACAGATGACAATATAACACGGTGCATGCGCATACATGCTGGATAAGTAAGGCTACAGACACACGCGCAGAATATGTAATACTTATTGCTTTCCCACGGCAACGGTGGTTATGCGAACGCGCCTTAACCCTTTAAAGACGAAGCGTATCTGTTTTATATAAGGACTCAGTGCGTACCGCGCTGTAAACACTCTCCACTTCGGTTATAAAAACCAGTCTCTTAATGTTTTATAAGGCAAAAGTTACTGTTTGTTCTGAGATCCGTACAAAACACATAAACGCAATGTGGGCACCACGTAGAATTTTTTAATGTTAAACCTGGCGGTACGTAAAGTTACCGCTAGGCTTTAAAAGGTTAATGTTATGTTTATGCATACATTCCCTGTCTTTTGTTATCTATACTCATGTGCGGTGTACTACAGGGTGTTCAATTTATATAGTGGCAATGGTTAACGTCTTGCAAAACGGAAGACCTTTTCTCGAAAATTCTCTCCTTTACTTTTTTTTTTGTAATTCAATTATAGAAGCAGCACCAATTTACGACCTTCCGTTTCTACACAGACCCCTCATATTGAGATAAACGATGAGGTTTCTTGAATGGTAGCATAATCGCCTTCCTATAAATTTTTGTTTTGGCTTTGGTGCAGTCCAAAGAGCTCAACGACGTTTGGGGAATTCTGAAATACCGTCGGTAACGGTTTTTTTTTTTTCAGAAACTAAACCGTGTTTATTGTCCGCTGTTGAACGAATTCAGTCTCTGTATCAGTGGAAACGCCGAAGAGCCCTTTAAAGACACAAATTTAAAATGTATTATAAATAAACTCAGTTCGTACCGGGCAGTAAACACACTTCGTCTCCGTTGTAAAAACCAACCAGTTAATGTTGTGTAGGGAAATTGATGGTGCTTTTATATATTATTATTAAAAAATCCACCTAAATATACTTATAGTAGTTTGTTTACAATATCATCACATATTATTGTAGCCTTCTACAGAAGCACATTTATAAAAGACACATATGTACATGTGTCCTCATGAAATTCACTTCATGCTTATATAACAAATACAATTAAAGTTCACAATTATAGAAGGTAAGATCAACTTGGTCATAAAAAGGTGTGGTGTAAAACTACATTTTAATTCAAACGTCTGTCAACTTTTCTCAATCCGGTGGAATGAATGCATTCCCGTAAAATTTGATTATATTCTGTGTTCTCTAAGTGAACACACTGTGTCGAATCAGTTTCGCTGTTTTGTTTCGATCCATACGAGGCACATAAGTTTCCCCTGCGGATAGAATGTTGAATTTTTTAGTGTTAAACCTGGTGGTACATCAATTGAACGATATGATTTGAGGTGTTAGTAGCGAAACCATAATAAAGGAATATAATGGACAGGTTTGAAGGGTAACTCGAAACACTTGCGTACAGTAGTATGTACATAGTTGACACAGAAGAGCAGAAAACACTAGGTATAATTTTAGTGACAATCTGGATTTATATATACTGCCACCGCCACCGCCACCGCTGCTGCCGTCGCTGCTAGTTGAGTAATTCATACTTTGCTAACGTACCATGATTACTTTGTTCATTTCAAACCGTAAGTAGGTTACAAATCTCGGTGCAAAGAGCTGAATTTCGGGGGAAATTTTCTTCTGGATCCTGAAGTCTTGCGTTGGTGGAAAACGCTTCCGCCGTTTTGGAGGGAATACTGTACAAGTATTCATTGGGAACGGGGGAAATCTATCGTCAAAACCAAGACTGAACCATCGCTCTGTATGGATCGCCATAAAGTCTCGTGTATCTAATTTCGTAATTAGTTCTAAAATTCATTTTGACAGCGACTTAGATTACATTGCAACGAGGAATTTAATGACCTCTACTCATCACCAAATATTATTCGGGTTATCAAATCGAGAAGAATCAGATGGGCGGGGCATGTAGCACGTATGGGGGAAAAGAGAGGCGCATACAGGATTTTGGTGGGGAGACCTGAGGGAACGCGGGTACTTGGGAGACCCAGGCATAGATGGGAGGATAATATTAAAATGGATCTTCAAGAAATGGAATTGGAGGGCATGGACTGGATTGAGCTGGCTCAGGGTAGGGTCAGGTGGCGGGCTCTTGTGAATGCGGTAGTGAACCTCCGGGTTCCATAAAATGCGGGGAATTTCTTGACTAGCTGAGAAACTGTTAGCTTCTCAAGAAGGCCTCTGCTCCATGGAGTTAGTTAGTTAGTTGGTTAGATTACATGGCTTATTCATTAATTAATGGATTTATTTATTAATTTATTTTTCCCCACTTTATTTGTAACAGACGAGGGAAAATAGAAACGGTAGAAGGCGTTATGTAAAACGTCAAATGAAATCATAAGCAATCGACATTTTCTGTTGCGTGCGACGCGCAGCTTGAGGATCAGGTCAGTTACTCTAACGGTCGGTGTGTTTGTTCGCCTGTCAAGTGAGTTACTGTATTGTACATTTCAAGCAGAAATTTTGTCTGCAGTGCGAGCCTAGAGAACAAATGTACCTGGCCTTTTAGTTTGTTTTAGTGTATTTACCTACAATATTGCCAGTGTTTACCTCCCGTATGATTTCCTCTTGGACGCTGTTCAAACTACGCTATTGATGAAACCGTCGCCGAGTATTTTTGTCGTCATGGTCCGTCTCAGTTAGTATTTATTTTATTTGGAAATTATCGTATCTGATATTGTCAGTAGGAAATGACTGATGTATTTTCGAAAGGCATAAATAGGAACGTAAAATTCAGGATAAACAGATGACTTCTGGGGACGAATTATGACGTGATGTTCTCTTTGTGCTTACAAAAAGCTGGACGTTCTGTCATGTGTTTATTGTTCTGTCGTATAGCAGAAAGGAGACAACTGTATTATTTGCCCTCTGACCACAGTAGTACGCTTCATATTCGCGCAAATTTATTTCGCTCATTATATCTGGATTGTCTCTGAACAATCCTCAACCACAGACACAGCCTTTCAGGTTTCGAAAGGTCATAGGTAGTTGGGGTCATTTGATTTGTTCTATTGTCTACGTACGAGTGTATGCAGTTCAATATATTTGACCATAGTTTTGTGCATTCTAAGTGTATTTATATTATATAGTCTTTCACTAATTTTTTGTTTCTTTCATGTCCAGGTATTTAAATTCCTGGTTTAACCTTTTAAAGCCTAGCGGTAACTTTACATACGACCAGGTTTAACATTAAAAAATTCTACGTGGTGCCCACATTGCGTTTATGTGTTTTGTACGGATCTCAGAACAAACAGCAACTTTTGCCATATAGAACGTTAAGATATTGGTTTTTATAACCGAAGTGGAGAGTGTTTACAGCGCGGTACGGACTGGGTCCTTATATAAAACAGATAAGCTTCGTCTTTAAAGGGTTAAAAATTAAATTTAATTCGGCGATTAAGTGTATAATAAAGTAATGTTTCTACATACGCCCTGAAGACGTGAGGAATCTCAACCAGAACTCCATGACATTGCCATGATTAGAATGGGACAGCGTACATTGTGTCGACATGCATTTCCTTTCGGGAACAACTGCACTCACATTTGGCTGTCACGTGTTTCTCAAGTGTTACCGGGAAGCCATAGATGGAATTAACGTCCCGGTCCTGGAAGAGAGGTTTGACCTCTGCAGTTTATCCCCACAATCCATTTAGAGATGACGCAAGCGTATACAGATCAGGGACGCAGATTTCCGAATAATGTCTTTGATGTCAGCCATAAATTTTAGCGATAAATTAGCGAGAGATAAACCTGCGAGGTCAGCTGCCGTACGGAAGTTTAAGCCAGTTTCCGTCGCTTTAATGGCAACAAAGAGACTGAGTAAGAGTTGAGATGCGTTGCTATGCGACCGGCAATGCAATTACTGTACAGGATCGCGCTGACAAGTTACACGTTTGATAAACGCAGAATATCGGCCAGCATCGTGTTATTCGTACCATAGTCCCTTTGCCTCTTCTTCCTACTCACAGTAGGTGTCGAGGTTGTTTATTTCCACTTGATCACGCTCAAACACACACCACATTCGGTAGGACTCCTCTGGACGAGGGATCAGCCCGTCGCAGAGACGTCTACCTGACAACACAAACACTCACAAGAGAGAAACATCTATGCCCCCGTGGGATTGGAACCCACGATCCCAGCAAGCGTTCAGCCGCAGACCTACGTCGTAGACCGTGCGGCCAGTGGGATCGGCCATGTTATTGGTTGATTCATTATTACTCATAAAAACGGTTAACCAACCAGCTGTATATTTTATGTAGCCTTGAAGGTCCAGAGCTGGAGTAGAAATATAGCTCTACTCTTTCTTTAACCTGGACGCTAGATGGGGGTGAGTGGTCGGCCTCACGCCTCGTCTGCTTTACTCCAGGGGTGGAAGAGGTGGCTGGATGGCACGAGGGCCGGTCCGGACGGGTGGATTTCCGATCCAGAATTGTGTTAAATTTTGTAGGAACCCTCAGGAGTGGAGTTGGCGCCTCAGGTCTCTGCAGGTTTCTCGCATGGCTCTTGCATTTCCAGCCCTTAGACGTAGGTCTGTTTGTAACCTGCAATACACAGCATTAACCGTTTTTCGCCATGAAAGAAAAAAAATGTACGCATCCTTCAGTCTGTTGTTACGTTTTTATTTTTGATTTGCAATGAATACAACATAAACACAATATGCACAGTAGTCTGGCAGGTTCTCAGGGTGCTAAACTGGCGTTTCTTAAGACTGAAACCATCGTTGGGGAAGCTGTTAGCGACGTTTCGGAATGGTCGTTGTGCCTTTGAGTGGATATTTTGACAGCTCACTTTAGAGTGCTGTGTAAATTGCACAATATCGATATGGCTATATGCATATATGGTGTGAGTTCCTGATACAAGTACTACAGGCACCGAAACATGTCGGAATTAAGGTGTAACGTGCATTTGACCTGACGTATCACATATAACGACTAGGCTGTGGGCTGGACGGTCAGGGGTTCTAATCCCGGTAGGTAGAGATTTTTCTCTTCTCCAAAATTTTCAGGCCCACCCTGGGGCCAACCCTCAATGGGTACTTGGACCGTACCCCGCAGGTAAAGCGGCCAGGGCATGAAGATGACCACTCACCTTCATCTAGCACCAAGGTTAAGAATGAGTGGAGCTATAAATCTACTCCCTCTATACGCCTTCATGGCGTGGACAAGGAGAAATTTACCTTTTTTTACCTGATACTATGTATTATGTAAGTTAAAGAATAAATACAGTCGAACCCGGTTATAACGACATCGGTTTATATGACACCTCGTATTTGGCGTCAGGTATTCTGTGCTACCTATTAATTCCTCACCGTTAACCGTAACATTATTGTGCCCGGTTATAACGACACTCTTTTATAATGATACAAAACATTCAGCCTCTTTCATGACATTATAACGAAGTTCGACTGTATTTGAATCTTAGATGTTTCTTCTTATGAAGGTGGCCGCCATTTTATGCTCAGTGGGACGACTTGTAAGGCACGACATAGTGTTAACACTGTCCCAAACGTGATGTTTTTTTTTTCATGGAAATCAATTCAGGCTTTGAGATTTATTAATGGGACGAACGGGTGGACATAGAGGTCTCATAAGCCTGCTTACCTTTAGAAGTGAAAGGGAAGCTGGTTGCAAGCATCCATTAGCGGGCTCCCCTCAGGGGGTCTGGCTATGAAAACTGCCGTGCTAGAAGGCTATAATTGTTCACTTGCTGCTACCTGCATTAGCTGTGCTGAATCTCTTCGCGCTGATGTCAGTATATTGCTTTTAAAATGGATCATTATACACACCGTATTCTTTAGTAATATTGCTACTTCACTTTAACAGCTTGGCCGACTACAGCACCTTACAACCAAGATTAGGGGGACAAAAATAGTAAGACTGAAAAAGTGTGAGTGTGTAATGGGTGTGTGCTTTATAATGCTGTAACATTAACTGACCTTTCGTTAATTGCTGGAAGGTCAAATGTGCCCTATAAAGGACAGATATTGCAATGCATAGTCGTGAGTTCGACTTCTGATGAGGCTAGTTAGCAGGGCAGTAGTACTACTAAAATACTTTTGTTTTACGGTGATAATAAACACAGTCTGACACATCATTGTTTATTATTTCATTGCACACTATACCACTTGTTCTAGCTGTGCCAACGTACTGCATGGTTCGGCTGGGCCGAGCCATAATCATGTACATGTATAAGGGGTTTTATCTCGGATTAGAGATCTGTGATTTATCTCTAATTAGAGATCTGTGTTTCTAATTAGAGATCTGTATTTTATCTCTAATTAGAAATCTGTGTTTCTATCTCTAATTAGAAATCTGTCTTATCTCGAATTAAAAATCTGTGTTCTAATCTCTAATTAGAGATCTGTGTTTTTATCTCTAATTAGAGACCTGTTTTATCTCTAATTAAAAATCTGTGTTCTTATCTCTAATTAGAGATGTGTGTTTTTATCTCTAATTAGAGATCTGTGTTTTTATCTCTAATTAAAAATCTGTTTTTAACTCTAATTAAAATGTGTGTTGTATCTCTAATTAGAGATCTGTGTTTTTATCTCCAATTTGAGATCTGTGTTTTTATCTCTAATTAAAAATCGGTGTTTTTATCTCTAATTAGGGATCTGTATTTTATCTCCAATTAGAGATCTGTGTTTTTATCTCTAATTAAAAATCTGTGTTCTTAACTGTAATTAGAGTTCTGCGTTTTTAAACATTTATACATGTACCTGATGATGGCTCGGCCGAGCCGAAACATGTAGTACATTGGCACAACTAGAACAAATGGTAGAGTGTGCAATTAAACAGTGGTGTGTCAGACTGTGTTTATAATCAACTGTAATTGAAACAACACACCGGGATGGCCCAAGTAAAGGCTTTTATTTTATGCAATTACATTTACTAAATAATAAAACTTTCTTACTTATGTGAAACTTCAACATCACAAAAGCTTTCGGCTGTAAATAATCGTCACCTGTTTGTTATGTTACTCATACCGTGCATGTACTTACATTTAACCCTTTAAAGACGAAGCGTATCTGTTTTATATAAGGACTCAGTGCGTACCGCGCTGTAAACATTCTCCACTTCAGTTATAAAAACCAATCTCTTAATGTTTTATAAGGCAAAAGTTGCTGTTTGTTCTGAGATCCGTACAAAACACATAAACGCAATGTGGGCACCACGTAGAATTTTTTGATTTTAAACCTGGTGGTACGTAAAGTTACCGCTAGGTTTTAAAAGGTTAATATATCAACCAACATATGCACGTGGTATTATCACTGTAACATTGTCACCAATTTATCCTCTGTAAATAATATCCATACATAATCATTCAGGGGAGCACCCAGAATTTTTTCTTGGGGGGTGGGGCGCTGACCCTGAAGCTATATATAACTTACGTGTGATTTTAAAAATTATGTTACAAAAGTCATGTTGTAAGTACAACGTAACACTCTTTGTAACTGCATTTATACACATGCAACTAAAACTAAATGCCCCATGACTCAATCACGGTGCCCTGTCTTCTTTTTTTTTAATTTTATTAATTTATTCTTCAAAATTCTAATGTACTAGTCATCAGCCGACTTCAGCGACTAATTTTGGGTGAAAGGGAAATGATGTTAAACATTTGATATCGTAAGACCTACAAAATCCGTGTTTTTTAAATTTCGGTTTGGAGTTTTGGGGGGGGGGGGGGGGGGGGGCCGCCGGCCCCCCCCCCCCCCCCCCCCTTGCGTGCGCCCTTGTAACCATTTATCTAAATTTGACGTTGCTAAAATACGTACAGTAAGAGATCCCTTCGGATTACATAAGAACAAGACCGATGTGTGTAAGCATAATCCGTCCAGACCACAAACAGCTATGGACTGACACTTGTAACTGCCCACTATCATACGATTTCAATATTAGAATACTGTAATTGTTGTGCTTATCGGCTTTTTGTATATTTTAGAATGTCAACATTTTAAATATTCCAGTACGGGCAGTGTAATGCTTAGATTAAGGTGTTGGGGCTGTATTCCTTTGTACAAAAAGTCCCTGAGGATGGCACACCGGTGCCGAAACATGTAGGGATTTAATACTTATTATGAATTGTATTTGATTAAGTGCATCTCTTTGTTGATGTATTAATCCTCACCTAGTTTCATCCAGTTATCCTACCATTTGAGTTCTGTTTTTCTGACAGCAGTGCTATGAGCAATGACGCTTTCTGTCGTCTGATATCTCATCATTAGCGTATGGACATCGGCGTGAAAGACCCCTCAGGGCTGAGGACGTCACGTAGCAGCTAATGTAACTGGATCGTGCTTGGAAATATTTGACGCAACACATGACCCATTAAATGATTTCATAATGCCTTATAACATGCATATTTCTTGCTTGTGTCTTACTGTCCTGTGGCGCTATGCCCCTGGGTTTTCTGCCTTTACCACATTATCGTAACAGCTTTGGTACCCGTCCACTTTCGACGGGTACCACGAGCTCTTTGAATTACTTGCTGTGAAGGTGGCCGTGGTTTGATCATAACGCCCACCATTGAGTGCTCATCTTCAGAATTAATGGATCCTTGCCTCCTCCATTCCTTTTGAGCGCGTGGGTTTGGTACAGCATCTAATTTAACGTCCTTGTGTAAGATTTGTAACTAACGGGCAATTTAGAGTTCTGTATTGTTGGAATTACCAACAATTTCGTTGCTTTCTTCGCTACGGTGTACGCCTGTAGCTTGTCTCTCTTAATGGCTGGACATTTTCTGTGCACGTGTTATTTCTATTAACAGAGCCTCCACTTCAGCAATCCCTTATTTTCTCGTGTGCTTTTCGGTAGAAGGGAAAAAGGAAGATAAAAGAGAGGTTTTCGCTTTATAAAAATATTATTAGTGACTCAGTCATTTTCGTTTCGTGTTGTTTTGTTGGCGTCTTGTCTTTGTTGTAGTGGGAATCGTGCTCTGCTGCAGGTAGCCCTGTCTTAACCTCTGTAGCGCGACCACTTTTCGTTGGTTTGGACAGGAAAATTTCAGTGCTCTGTGTAATTGTATTTGTCGGTCTGTGTTTATTTTCGATTAAGTTCTTACGGCTGATTTAGTAGTCAAGTACTATCCTTTTGTAAGGTGTGTCGTTAGAAAGGAAGTTGTGACAGAGAAGTTCCGGGAGACGCTTGTTATTTTTCCTATAAATTTCTACATTTTGTATTTAATTTTGAAATTAATTATTGTATAGTTTTCGTACCTTTTTCTTTCTTTCTTTCTTTCTTTCTTTCTTTCTTTTTTTCTTTCTTTCCTTCTTTCCTTCTTTCTTTCTTTCTTCCTTTCTTTCTTTCTTTCTTTCTTTCTTTCTTTCTTTCTTTCTTTCTTTCTTGTTGCGGCATAACAGCCCAACTCGTGACTAGGCGGCCTCATTATTGAGGTTTCTAGATCACACACAGACAGTCACCCAGTAGGTGTCCTCTGAGCGAGCGATCAGCTCATCGCAGAGACCGCTACGTACACGACATACAACAAACACAACAGACGAACATCCGTGTTCTCAGCGGGTTTCAAACCCGCGATCCCTGCAGTCAAACGGCTGCAGACCTACGCGTTAGACCGTACGGCTGCCGGGATCCGTATTGTACAAATTCGTGACGTATTTTTGTTCATGTTTTCTGCATATACAGTCATCCCAGTTATGATGACATCGCTTAACGCGACACTTCGCCTATAGCGTCAGGTATTCTGTGGTACCAATTAATCCCTCGCTGTTTGCTATAACAATATACTCCTCGGTTATAACAACGCTCGTTTATAACGACACAAAATATTCAGTCCCTTTCAAGACGTTTTAACCGAGTTCAGCTGTATCTGCTCCGTTTCGAAATATATCAGATACGTATAATGTAACTTTAAACGTTTGTATCTTCTACCGTGGGAAGGTTTTGTTTCATATAAAATTTGTAATTTTACGTGTATCATCATCATAATCACCACCACCATCATCATCATCATTATAACGTCTTTTAACAGCAGTTCCATGTTGTGAAACTGAGTAGGATCGTCTCTTTCTAGCAGGCGAACTCCGTTTCGCGAAAGAAGGTACGAAGTGGTCGCGGTAAACAGGTTGTGGTCCGCACGACAAGGCGGAACGTGCTCCAGGGTGAAGATGTCCGTGACTGCGAGTAGAGCGATGCACGTACAGCTAACCAGTGGGTTATCAGACCGTAAGACACGAACCTCTACCGCACTCCTGTCTCGTAAAGCGTGTTAGGACACTGTATCAACTGCAAAGTTACGTAGCCTTGAATTAGATGACTGACTGCTTATGCCAATTGGGAATGGAATGGAATGGAATGGAATGGAATGGAATTGAATTGAATGGAAGGGGACTGATGAAGGCCTGTTTGAATTACCTTGTCCAGTGTTATCATGACGCGAATTCGCGAACGAGTAATGAGCCTCAGATCCCTGTGTTTATGGTTCGGTGCGGGAGACTGTGTTCGTTATGGGTGTCAGTAAAGGGGGTGTTGTGTGCTGTGTATTGTTTGCATCCCGTTGTGCTGTGCTTTTAGGTATTTAATATCAGTAACTAACTAACTAACTAACTAACCAACCAACCAACTAACCAACCAACCAACCAACCAACCAACCAACCAACCAACCAACTAACTAACCAACCAACCAACCAACCAACCAACCAACCAACCAACCAACCAACCAACCAACCAATTAACTAACTAACCAACTAACTAACTGACTGACTGACTAACAAACTGACTGACTGACTGACTGACTCCATGTAGCAGAGGCCTTCTTGAGAAGCTAACAGTTTCTCAGCTAGTCAAATTCCCGCATTTTATGGAACCCGGAAGTTCATTACCGCATTCACAAGAGCCCCCCACCTCTCCCTATGCTGAGCCAGCTCAATACAGTCCATGCCCCCCATCCCACGTCTTGAAGATCCATTTTAATATTATGCTCCCATCTACGCCTGGGTTTCGCAAGTGGTCGCATTTAATATCAGTAACGATTCCTTATTTGCAAATCAGAATTTTTATTGTATTATATAATTATATGTAAACATATAATTATAAAAATGTATGATCTCCCAGTACGACATATTTCGACCTGTGTAGGTCATCTTCAGGTTACTGTAAATTGTCACAAGGTTTTTGGTTGACTGACATGTGAGTACAGTAACGAACCAGAAACCTCATTACGTTTTACATCATCCTGAATGTGACCCGTACAAGTCGAAACGTGTCGTACTAGGAGATTATTTATTGTTACAATTTGTATGCTTATATATATATATAATATAACACAATAAAAGCTTCATTGTGCAGTTAATGAACCATTACTTCTCTTAACATCTTTCTGTATACAAGTTTTCAGAGGAAAACTGCCCATGTTAGGGCAAAAACAAACGCCCGATTTATTACGAAATCCAGGGCCTGCATATTTTAGCAACAGGCTCATAATAGTCCGCGTGCTGCTGGGAAAGGTAGGTATTGTTTTCTGTTTGTTTGTTCATGTATAGGTTTAAATTGATCATTAGTATCACGTTTGTTCATTTTCCACATTTATATTGATTTGTTTGGTTATGTAGAGTGTCCATTCATTTGTAATACTGTTTATTACCCATTCAGACCAGTACCTTTCTACATACATATTTATTTAATGTTACTGTATTGTTGTCCGGTTGCTAACTTCAAGCTGTCAAATGTCGCTGTACTGAGTAACTACTAATTAAAGGACAGCCGTTCGAACGGAATGAGACCTGCGTTCTTTTGGAGGTCTTACGCAGCGTAGTGTGGTAGTTACGTACCGACGTTTCGGGACAAAGGGTGTTGGACTGCTGGACCCTTTGAAGATGGGACCGATAGGTTTGTCCCGAAACGTCGGTACGTAACTACCACACCTCGCTGCGTAAACCACCTAAAGAGCGCAAATCTCATTTACATCGCGGCGGAAGCATGAAATCGTCCAAATTTGTTGGGAAAATTATTTTCACCGCTGTTTTGCTGGGGACGGCTCTAGAACAGCCCTGCTCAAGCCTTGCGGTAGTTCGGGCAGCTTTGGCAAAATTCGATGTGCATGCGCTACGGTGTTCGAGAATAGGGTGCTGAGGAGGATATTTGGGCCTAAGAGGGACGAGGCGACAGGGGAGTGGAGAAGACTACATAACGAGGAACTTAATGACCTGTACTCATCACCAAATATTATTCGGGTAATCAAATCGAGAAGAATGAGATGGGCGGGGCATGTAGCACGTATGGGGGAAAAGAGAGGTGTATACAGGATTTTGGTAGGGAGACCTGAGGGAAGGCGATCACTTGGGAGACCCAGGCGTAGATGGGGATAATATTAAAATGGATCTTCAAGAAGTGGGATTGGGTGGGCATGGACTGGATTGAGCTAGCTCAGGATAGGGACAGGTGGCGGGCTCTTGTGAATGCGGTAATGAACCTCCGGGTTCCATAAAATGCGGGGAATTTCTTGAGACTAACTGAGAAGCCGTTAGCTTCTCAAGAAGGCCTCTGCTCCATGGAGTTAGTTAGTTAGTTAGTTATGCGCTACGGAATGAGAGATGTTTAGCTATACTGTAATTACGTATATATATAATTATACCTGTGCTTTTTTTTAATCATGTGCAGTAAAGTACGTTGATAATAACGGGAAAGACTCATACAAAATTCAGTTCACCATCTTGCCTGTGGTGTCGCTATTTTTAGCACATTTGTACAAAATGAATTAGTTATATAACGTATCTGTCCATAAATAAACAGCTCTTAATTTTTCAAAAATGCTTCGGCTTTGTATCTCAGCTTTGTAAGGGTAAAGGTTAAAAACCTTCTTCTCCTTTCGATTGTCTCCGCGAGCAACATAACACTGTATCGCGAGCAACACGTGGCCCACGAGCTACGGATTGAACGCGTCTGCAGTAGAGACCTTTCGTCCCCGCAGTAGGAGATATCTGAAACTTTCAGACTAAGGCATAGAAAAAATCGTCGTTTCGGCCGATCTTCGCCATCACGTATGTTCTCTCTATGACTGTAGGTTATTTCAGGATTGGAATGTAGTGTACGCGGTTAGTAACAGCGTCGTTTCGGCGGATCCTATACCTGGCCGTGGGATTATCGTGGTGATTGCTTACAAAATCATACATTTTTCCCAGCACTGGTTTGTATCGCCTTGGCGATGGTTCCGCAGTTTGGTTCTGTGGTGGTCTGCTTGGCTGGTTACCAGGGAGATGCTCTTCTGGTTCCCACTGTAGCACGCGCCTTGGCTTTCTTTGCTGTTACCCTGAGGGTCGACGAACAAAACTCCAGTACAATTCCTGTTTTGTTTTATATTGAAATTTGTGGATGATGTTTAGGGCAGAGACAGCAGCCCTATGTTGGTTTGCGTCGTCACCGAATTTCTTAGATTTTCGTCGAACTTTTTTTTATCTACGACCCACATATATATATGGGAAATTGCTTAAAATAAAATTCGAATTTTTGAAGTTATTACGAAATTTAGGTATTTACAGGTATAATCTTTTTCTCTTGTCAACGTTCCCTCTAATTTTTTTACAGCTGCGCGGACCTGCTAGTGCTCTGAGCAGAAAATTTTTAGACGACCTGATGAATGCGCGACACTTTACAATTTTTTTTGTAATATGTGTAATAAGAATATTTACAATGAAAATTAAAACATTCCAGCTGCGCGGCAACAATTCGGTGTGCGCGGTAGAATTTCAGTTACTGCGCGGCCGCGCACCCGCGCAGCTTAGAGGGAACATTGTCGCTTGTTTAATAACGAGAAACATTTGTATTGCATTAGGAAGCATCAGAATGTTGATAATGCTAATATGGCTGTCGTTCCCTACTTGTGTTCTCTGTGCCACTCTTGCCCTGAGCAGTAGAAAGGACGCGCGTGAAGGAGAATCCGCCCAGTGATGCAGAAAGCTCTCGTTGCTGTGTACGTGGTTCGGTCCCAGGTTGACGCGTGCCATAGTTGTTCATTGTTGTGTCGCTGCCCTTCTCTGTTTTTTGCCATCTTATGCTGTAAACTCTTCGGTCAACACGGCTGGATGACTTACAACGCATTCAGAGGCCACTAAGCATGTGCTGAAGGTTTATGACCTCTGTCTATTCACTATATACAGTGGCAGATCGAAATCTGCAGTCTAGCCATTACATCTAATGTGAAGGATACACCAAGATTTCGTTTTGTATAAGGGAAAATGTTAAGTTTTAATTTGACTTCTCGTTTGGGTGTTGCGTCAGACGCAACTGCCAAACCCAGCAGTATGTCTTAGCAAGAATGCAAAATAACGTCCGGTGGAGGGACGCCAATTCTGTGCAAATTTACATATACCTGTACTTGCTAAAAATAAATTATGCCTGCTTTTTGGTGCCTAGTCTGTCTAATAACCTCAAAATCTTAAGATTGTCTTTTGCCATTTAGCCTTTTTTAAAGCTCCATTCCTCAATACAGCTTCTTCAGGATGGATTCGTTGAAATTAAAGTCTGTAATTACCTCCACAAGACATGTCGACATTGGCTACATGACAGTTATGAGACGGTCAAGAAGTTTCCAGTTATGGACGGCAGAGTGTTATCAGCATATTTACAAAAGCCCACCATTAAAACATAAGACTATCCTGTTCACTTCGTTATAATATCCAACGGCTGTACTGTCGTTTTAATATTATCATCCCGAGTACGAGTATCTCTTACGAATAGTTCTTCCCATGGCGATTTCAAATTAAAATGTTGTAAGCCCTGTGTACTTCTTGTTTTCCCATTTGATCGATGTGCGTTTTTCGTCATGTTCTCTATTATTTAATCGCCCCAGTAAGATGGAGTGAAAATTTAAAATTTCGAGTCTTCTCATAGTCTTATCCATTCGCCTTCTAACATTCACTAAAAAATTGTGTTCGGGGGAAAAGTGATAAAGTTTTTCAGTTAAAATAAGGTCTGTGAAATTTTATAGATCAAAGTATCTGACATGCGCGTGCGGCCGAAAATCTAGTTGAAAAGTGTTCAACAGATGTTTAAATTCAGTAGGCATCTGCATAGTTTGAAGGAACATCAGCGTAATACTGGTGGTCTGCAGAACTCCATTGCATATCCATCCGAATTCTTCGTATAATTTCTTATACAATTTCCTCTTGGCTGATTAACCCTTTAAAGACGAAGCGTATCTGTTTTATATAAGGACTCAGTGCGTACCGCGCTGTAAACTCTCCACTTCGGTTATAAAAACCAATCTCTTAATGTTTTATAAGGCAAAAGTTGCTGTTTGTTCTGAGATCCGTACAAAACACATAAACGCAATGTGGGCACCACGTAGAATTTTTTAATGTTAAACCTGGTGGTATGTAAAGTTACCGCTAGGCTTTAAAAGGTTAATAAGGTTTTTTTTTTTCAGTTTCCAAAATAGCTGAGCTGGAGGACAGTTAGACTTACAACCTAAAGGTGGTTTCGGCACAAAATTTTTCTTATTCAATTGCAAATAAACATAAAGTCTGGCTCGCATTTCCATCATGACGGTTATACTTTTATTCCCCTTTACGTTTTTGAATTCACTGTAACATTAAACAAACAACATTACTGCCTGCAATTTACTGAAGTCGGTGTCGTGGCTAGTATATGGGCTAGGCACCCGAGGAACAGTATTTCCATTCCAGACAGGAATATATATTTTTTTCATCTCTGAAGCGTCCAGATTGGCTCTGTGGCCCACCCATCTTTCTATTGGTTGGGTACCCGGGATGCTTCCCTCCGAGATAAAGCGTCCGGGTTGTGAAACTCCATATAGTACCGAGGTTAAGGATGCGTGGAGCTGCACCTCCTTTCCCGCATATACCTTAGTGGCGTGCATAGGGTACTTCATCTGTGTTTGCTGACAGTGGAAGTGTCGAGTTGGTAATGGATGTGGCTCAGCAGGTGCTGTTGATGTGTCGCTGAGTGCTGAAAAGTGATAGTCACGGTTGAAAAAGCCAAATGAGTCGTTAAATTACGAAGTATGGTTAACGTAATTTAAACATTTTAGAAAAGTTGGTGTTTTCTGATTCATCCGTAATGGAAACATAATGTATTTTGACTAGGCAAGACAAGACATTCCTTGAATTGTATGAGTTTCTTAACGTCCGAAAAAAAACTTCGAAATTTGTGTTGTTTTTATGTAGTATTTAAAGTCTAATGCGATGGCCGTCGTATGCATAGGTTTGCTGAAGGAGCATAATGATTACATCATTTTAAAATGACTCGTATATTTTGTGTAGGGGTCGCGGTGGCGCAGTTGGTTGAGGCACTGCGCTACCAACCGGCAAGTCGCGGGTTCGATTCCCGATGGTGCCATTGGAATTTTTCATTGACATAAACCTCTCGGTCGCACTATGGCCCTGGGGTCGACTCAGCCTCTAACAGAAATGAGTACCAGCAATATTCCCTTGGGGGTAAAGGCGGCCGGGGCGTATGGCTGACAACCTTACCACCTTCACATGTCGATTGTCTCGAAATCAGGGAACCTCGACCTCCTGGAACCCTGTGGGCCTGTCCAGGCCTGTAATGGGACTGCTTTACCTTACCTTATATTTTGTGTGAGATTTTCTGGACTTTGACTTTTTCTTGACTTTTTCTGTCTTGCATTCAAAGACAAAGGCACTATTTCGAAAAGAGGTGAAAGACTAAGAATATTCCCACTCAGTGTGTGAGTACGTGTCACGGTATAACCTGTAGTGTCTGTGTTCTTTTCCTAATGACCATAAGGGATTTTGGTGAGGAAATTATTATTCAATGTGATAATTTTAGATATTATATGTTATTACTGATTATTACTGTTAAAACTGAGCAAGAACACGAAATATTCGGAATACAGATCAGTAACATTCGAATGGCCGATCCCGGTAGTCGCGCGATCTAAGGCGTAGGTCTGCGGCTGAGCGCTTGCTGGGATCGTGGGTTCGAATCCCACCGGGGGCATGGATTTTTGTCTCTTGTACAGTGTTTGTGTTGTCGGGTAGAGGTCTCTGCGACGGAGCGGTCCCTCGTCCAGAGGAGTGCTACCGACTGTGGTGTGTGTCTGAGTATGATCAAGCGAAAATAAACAACCTCGACACCTGCTGTGAGTAGGTAGAAGAGGTAAGGACTGCGAAACGAAACATTCGAATGTATTGTAGAAAACTTTAAGTATCACTTAGCAAGTATGTAACAAATTAGGTTTAATGAATTAAGTATCTAGTATGTATTATTGAGATGCTATTTCCATTGGAGAATATAATCCCCCCACTCAGATGTCAGTGTCGTAACATCTGAACCTGGAGCCAAGGATTGCGGAATCGTACGTTGTACCTAACGTGTCCACACACCACGAGCACATCACTGCACATTACAGTGCCTGTACACCTGTTCATTATTGTACGTCCAAAGATACAAGCTCCTGACACGGTGTATCTGATACAGCGTATGAATTATGACGCCGATCCACCGAACACGTTTCAGGATGACAAAATGTCGATATCTTGTGGTCTCTTTGCGCTCTGTTAAACAGCTGAAGGGATTTCTGTCACCTGACAGACACGTGAGTTTATGCAATATACACTTTACTAACAGCTTCTCTGTTACGGAGAGATACGTAAATAACATGTCACTCTCCTTTTAAAGGTTCATGATCAGGTGGTCAAAAATGTCCTCTTATGTGCCGCCAGAATCTACAGTGGTGTAACGTACAGATTTTGACAATGGTAATATCAACAGCATGTATAAGAATTTTTTCCATTGTCATAAAAATACCCAAAGCAACACACTGCTTTTCACCTGAAGAAGGAAGCAGTTTACGTCATGATTTGTACATCTCACCAAATATTCGGCTGATCAAATCAAGGAGAATGGAGTGGACGGGGCATTGGCACTTATGGGGGAGGAGGAGGTGCTAACAGGGTTTTAGTGGGGAAACTTATGGGAAAGAGGACACTTGAAAGACACGTGTAGATGGGAGGACAGTATTAAAATGGGATGGGGAGACATGAGTTAGATTGATCTGGCTTAGAATAGGGACAGGTGACGGGCGATTCTGAATGCGGTAATGAACATTCGGGTTCCGTAAAATGCGAGGTATTTCTTGACTGGCTGCGGACCTGTTAGCTGTTCAGGAAGGACTCTGCTCCATGGAGTTAGTTCCTTGTTTGTTTTACTTACAGAACGTGCTGTGGAGAACTGAAGCAAGGTGCCTCACATGCTGCAAGCAAGGCCGTCCGGAAATGAGGGACAAAGTTCATTTCGAATGTTACAAAGTGAATGCCTCTACCGGAAGTACATGATATGTGTACCCCTCCCACGACTGTTGGGTGTACCGGAAGTCTATGGCTGGGTGGCGACACTGTCAACTTCCGCAAAACAGTAGACCATACAGCACGCAAATAAACAACAGACGCTCGAAATTGCCATCCTCAGCAGGTGAGTTGTTATCGAGGTGTGACAGCTACATGTTATCAGGTTAGCTTTGTCACCATGCTATAACTGTTGCGTGCTATCAGGTTAGACTGGCGGCAGCACGTGCTGTTCCGTTGTACTTTAACTGGCCCCATGACTTAAGGACTTTGTAATACAGAGTTTGTGGTTGGTTATAGATTTAAATACTTTGTATACAGCCAATATATTGCTCTGTTTACAATATTCCTTCATTTTGGCTCTCCTGAGCCAGTTTTAAACCATTCCACACCCTCATGGGCCTATTATATTTTTAAGAATTTCGTTGTCCTCCCCCCATTTACCCTTAGGTTCATGAATTTGTCTCTTCACCTTGACAGCAGTATTCTATTTTATTTTTCATGTCGTAATTGTGTTTTTTCTTTTAGACTAAGGAAGACCGATGTAACTCATTACAGTTAATTAGGTCACTTGTGTATTTGACTTCTGAACGTATGAAGTAGTGTCCAATTTCTGTCAACAGCATATTTTCAAATACATTTTTGCCGGTATATCACTAATGAAACGGTGTCAGGTTTGAGCATCTTCCTAATGAAATTAGAGGATGACTATATACCGCAAGCTGGATGTTACATACGTGTGGGTAAAATGTAAATTCTTATTGTTAACCGTGACGCTGTATCTACTAACCACGAGGGTGTGTAAAGCGTTAATGAATGTCTGGAACAAATGTTCAAAAATGGATATATGTACATTACTTACACGCTTTGTTGCGCATAGGAAATAATAAAAACCTGATCATAACGTGAAAATTTATAGCAGCTATTAAGGTCTATTAAAATTGCAGTCGTTTCCAATTTTTTGGCTTCATATGTAATGTCTTGTTAATTATAGAGCGTAGCATACCGAAAAAGTTTTTAAACGAACGTTACAAACATCGATCGCGTCGGTATGTTACGTCATGTGACTCTGTGTGTGTACGTTGTTGGTATGAAGTGCGTAGAACGAGCGCAATTTGAAGATCTCAATGCGTCACTCAGTGTGTCATTTCCACATACAGGTCGAGCGTCCCTTATCCGAAATGCTTGGGACCGGAAGTGTCTCGGATTTTGGATTTTTTCGGATTTTGGAATACTTGCATATTAACCTTTTAAAGCCTAGCGGTAACTTTACGTACCACCAGGTTTAACATTAAAAAATTCTACGTGGTGCCCACATTGCTTTTATGTGTTTTGTACGGATCTCAGAACAAACAGCAACTTTTGCCTTATAAAACATTAAGAGACTGGTTTTTATAACCGAAGTGGAGAGTGTTTACTGCGCGGTACGCACTGAGTCCTTATATAAAACAGATACGCTTCGTCTTTAAAGGGTTATAATGAGATAGCTTGGGGATGGGAAACAAATCTAAATGCGAAATCCATTTATGATTCATACACAGCTTATGAATATATATATAGGTTTTATTTAGGGTATGGAAACAAACTGCGCACTGAATTTATTTAGAAGTATCTACATGTGTACAGCACTGTGTTCATGTCAGCAAGCAAGAAGTTTCGGATTTTGTAGGTTTTCGGATTTCGGAATTTCGGATAAGTGATGTAAGGTTGAACATCGTCGGGATAAGCGACATTATGAGGAGGTGTTAGTGGTGTGGATAGAGGCACACGACCCGTCAGGACGAGATCTCGACATACGATCGACAAAATATTTTATGCATGATCCGTACAGTATCAAACAACTGCTGTACCTAGAGGGCGTTACTTGCGATACCTTTAATATTTTTAATATTACAAAATTCTGATTTTATTGTTGTTAACTTCGTGTGTCTCAGTATTTTAGTGTTTAATATTTTAATCACTTACGTAAAGGCGACATAATAACTAGACTGGTGTGTTGGCCCTACATTCCTTTGTACTGAACGGCTCCCTGATGATGGAAGCTCGGTGCCGAAACGTCTGGGAGTTTCATAATAGCGCATGAATGTATTTTATCCGATGTATTAGTTGATTGGTATAATAATTGAAAGAATACGTACGGTACGAATAACGTAAAACTATAAATGACAAAAAACGCATAGAGGCTGTCGTGGTATGTTTTAAACACTGTCCGCCGTGGCGCAGTTGGTTGAGGCACTGCGCTACAAACCGGGTTCGATTCACGATTGTGTCAGTGGATTTTTTCATTGGCATAATCCTGTCAGTCGTACTATGGCCCTGGGGTAGACTCAGCCTCTAACAGAAATGAGTACCAGGAATATTTCCTGGGGGGTAAAGGCGGCCGGTGCGTAGGGCTGACAACCTTACCACCTTCATGTGCCGACTGTCTAGAAATCTGGGAGCCTCAACCTCCTGGAACCCTCTGGGCCTGTCCAGGCCTGTAATGGGACTGCTCTATCTTTACCCGGAATTTGCGTGCAACAACTGAGTTGTATCGCAGAACATCTCACATTAACCAGTCTGCGCGCCAAAATAATAGCACCGGGGGCTCGCAGCTACGAGAGAGGAGTGCTGTCACTTCTTACAAGGACCCACCGACCGCTACGTCTGCTCTAACCTCTCTGCACGGTTCTTGATTCGCACCTCGTTACGTTCATGATCACGATTGGGAGCGACGGTAAAAGCAGGCACAGTGCCATGAAGCGGGACACGTCGCAGAGACGAGATCTGATAAACGGGACACAGCCACACGGACAGGACCTGATGTGTGACAGTTACGAGTCGCTGATGGGATAGACACAACGTGGAGCCCTATCGCTGAACTGAGACATGCGTGTCGTGAAGTTACTGCCACATATAAACACGAAGCCGTGAAAGCATGGAACAGCGTCGTGGAAATAAAATTCCAGATATTCTCATATTTCAGCACTAGATGGTACAGTCACACTTCGAATGGTGTTATGTCGGATGGAGACACCCGGCGACTTTAAGAAGATAAGCTACGAGCGTTCTCAGAGGTCTGGTGATAAAGGAAAAAGCTGAAATTATGTAATTTCCACTGGTGTGCTCCCTGAAGTTGGCGCAGCTGCACCGAAACATGTTGCAGTAGGATATAAGTTTGGATGAACAGCGGTGCTTTTAGTTGGTCTGGTATAGTACTGGCAATATACGAATCCTGTGGTTATGGCGGTACGTTGACTAGGCTGCGGGCAGGGCAACGGAGAAGTCGTGACTCGGTTACCGGCGCGGGCAAGGGGTTTATTTCTGCAAGGCGTCGAGACAGAATGTGACGTCCACCCAGCCTTCTACTTAATGAGCACCTGGGAGTCTTTTCCTTGTAACTAAAGCGGCCGGAGCATGAAACTAGCCTCTCATCTGTATCTGGTCCCGAGGTGACGAATCCATGGATCTGTTTCGTCACTCTCTCCTCCGCCTTATGTCGTTTTGCTTAATTGAAAAGGAGTGTAACTTTACGTTTTAAAACTCACTAATTTACATCAGCCTTTCAAATGGATGTGTACTAAAAAGTTATCTTCTTTGTGGGTTGACAAAAATTTTGTTTTTATTTGGTAAGTGACGTTATTTAGAAATAGACTGTCTCATTGTAAGTCCTGTTTCTCTTTTCTGACTTCATCGTGCCGTCAACAAGTCTTAAAACGTGACACGAGTACGGAAAGGTTGAAAACCAATGCTATAGAGAAGTAATGTCAAAATCGATAACGAAATGTTGGTAGGACTGTATGTTTAGAATGTGTGAAAGACACTTATTCACTAAGTAGTGTGTCTTGCCACATGTCTGTACCCTATTCCAGAGCCATTTCTCCAGCGCGTGCGACCTAGTGCTTCATCTTTCACATTTGAGCATCTTCTCTTTTCCTTCAGGTCATCCGGTAGCTGTTTATGTCTTCTTCCGTGTCGTCTCATCCCTTTTATATTTCCTTCAGCGACATGTTATAGAAGAAAGTTCCCTATTTCATTTGCATGCTTTGTACGGTGTACCCTTTCACAAATTTGCCAAAAATTCAATTTTATCCGGAAAGCATCAATATTGACTATAACCATTAGCTGCTCCGTGTCCGGACCAGCGTGACAATGTTGCGTGCCATAACAAATGATAGGGCGTGCCCCAGCCGGAGGAGGAAATAGGTACTGGGACACAGAAGTCACCGGTGCGCTGTACCAAAGAATTCGACAGAACTTAATGGACCGAGAAAATTAGAAGTGAAAATTCTGCCTCTGATTAAAGGCTTCCTGAATACAACAGCATGCCTGGCACCTACAAGTAGCACGTCCGCCGTACGCATGTCTCACAGGTAATATACCTGCTAATTGGCGTGACGTACTTTGTCACGGGGACCAGCAGCTAAGGCATGGCTTTAAAGGAGGTGTACTTGTATTCTGGGCCAAAACAGCACGCGATGGAGGCGTAAATGGGACGTTAAAGTAAATGATGGTAAATGGCATGCTTCAAGCGTCTGCTGCTTCAATCCTAATAAGATTCCTATACCCAGTGAGTATTTTTGAATGTGGCCGATAACCGATACGAAATAATGGCGAACAAAAAAATGGGCCTATTGACACTGTCGGGAATGGAACACCCGTCTTCCAGTTCTCAAAGGGTCACTTTTCTGATGACTTTTCCAGGCTTATGAAGTTCCTCATGGGCACCCGACGAAATGTTGTTAACATGCGTGTTTGTTTGTTCGTTATAGTGTGTGTTATGTCCCACAATACGTCTGGCAAAGAGGACGGTAGGAAACTGAGAATTTTTCATCACATTGGTTTGTAAATACATTTGTCGTTTTACTCTTTATATGATGTGTATAACCTTTTAAAAATGCGTATATTGTTCATAATTTTTTACTCTGTTTTAATGTTAACCTTTTAAAGCCTAGCGGTAACTTTACGTACCACCAGGTTTAACATTAAAAAAAATCTACGTGGTGCCCACATTGCGTTTATGTGTTTTGTACGGAGCTCAGAACAAACAGCAACTTTTGCCTCATAAAACATTAAGAGACTGGTTTTTATAACCGAAGTGGAGAGTGTTTACAGCGCGGTACGCACTGAGTCCTTATATAACACAGATACGCTTCGTCTTTAAAGGGTTAATTTCAAGAGGAACTGTAATCCAACACTAATATTTGTTATATTCTCATCATTTGGAATGTTTATGCACGTTTGTGCCCTTACCGTCGAATCTAGGATATCCACATACATAGTGTATTATTACATTAATGTATTTCGTGTTTTATGCGTATTTGACGTTTCCTGCCTGAGGATGATTCCTAAAGAATCGAAGCATGTCTGAGTTTTAAAGTTTTAACTGGAAAATTTTATGTTGTAATATTATGCATTTTTTTGGTTATTGTGTCAAGAAATCTAGAAGGATTTGAATGTGCACGTACATAGTGTGCGTAGATCTATGTGTTATTATCGTAACATTGAACGCACTGCTAGAATTTCAGAAGTCTCTAACCTACATAGAGGAAGGCGTTTCGAATTGTGTTGTTGTGCTAACAAATGAAAATTAGTAAGAATTTCAGTTATTAATGTGTTTATAGTGTGTCACGGTCCTTAGAAATGTTTTATTCTGTTCGTGCAGTTAACGAGATAAATGTCAACAGCTTACTTAGATCTAAAGATAAAATACCAAATATAACTGGCAAAAGTTAGGTTCATATATCTCTTCTGTTTTCCGTAACGCTGCTGTAAGTAGTTCAGGTTATAAAGCGTGTCCAAGGGTGGGATTGTTGGTGAAAAGTGAATTGCAAGGGATGTGGAAGGCAGCGGTCGTGGCCTAATTTCATGTATGGCCCACAGTCCCCACGTTTTCCTTGAAAAGAATGACGTCATCCATTAAGAAACTTTGGCTAAAATTGTAAGCAGGGGCCTGTTAATTCATTGTGTTTCAAATATTTTTTCCTCTCGAGTACCACTATCACAATACAAAACATGTACGCGTATCACTAGCTACCGAAAATATTAATAACAGTGTCTACCTAGAAGGTAGTGGTCTTCCTGAATGTTTAGTTGATTAGCGGGGTTGAGGTCTTCAAAACTGCCAACCAGCGATAAAATAACGCTGTGAAAATCTCAGATTTCGCAACTGGTACTTGTCCAATTTAAAGCGATTAGACGACAGAGGAGAGTCTGCGTTTATTTATGAACAATGAAATAATATTTTAGCATACACTTTATAAATGCTTTTCCTTACATTTAAACTCATTTAAAACAATTTTATTAATGCAATTAACGTTCCTAAAATTTAACAATAAAAAATAATTTTTAATTTTCTTCTCGTGACACCAAGTGACAGTCCGCATACCAACTGGGGTGAGCGTACCAACATTTGTATAGCACTGCTTTAGCATATGAAGCAGGCATCCTACACGCTCGACAGTGAAGCGGAATGTAAATGATACGTGGCGAACGTTGCTTTATTCGCGTTTAACTGCCATGTAAAACAGTAACCTTAGATCCGTACATAAGCAATATGCCATGAAGTTTTGTAGGGAAAATGGAAGTAAACCCTCCATGCATTCTTAACATTTTAAAGCCTAGCGGTTAACTTTACATACGACCAGGTTTAAGATTAAAAAATTCTACGTGGTGCCCACATTGCGTTTATGTGTTTTGTACGGATCTCAGAACAAACAGCAACTTTTGCCTTATAAAACATTAAGAGACTGGTTTTTATAACCGAAGTGGAGAGTGTTTACAGCGCGGTACGCACTTAGTCCTTATATAAAACAGATATGTTTCGTCTTTAAAGGGTTAATCGCGGTAGTAGCCAGTCTTTTACTATACAGTACTGGCCCCCAAGAAATGAGATCTGTACAAGACGCAGGATCTTGTGAAGGCGGCAGGGTTGTTCTGAACACTAACACAGCGGAGGCAAAATCCATTTACTCTGCTTCGAAATGAAGTGCAGCCGACCCGTGTAAATGTTCAGTCACTGTAAAAACTGAGTTGCTGCGGCTCAATTTAAAACTGCAAACGCTCTAAAAATTTTTGACATATCCTATCATCTGCGATCTTGTAATGTTATTGCTTCCCACTATTTGGAAATCAGTTGAACAGAAATTTACCTTGATCTAGTTCCGGTGTCGGGAATGAGTGGAGCCGTAATTTACTCCCTCTGTGTCTTGTTTATGGCATGCACAGGGACAACTTTGCCTTTGCCTGGACTAAGATGTCAAACGCATAATGAGTTTACATCCTTGTCTTAAGTCTGTGTTAAATTTTGAATGCTTGAATAATCGGTAGTGTCGTGTTTCTTCAAGTTCTAACATCGTAGCCTAATTTAAAAGTTCAGCAGGTAATAATGGTCTCGCTAGACAAGGAAAGTTTATGTTGCTGATGTTTATAGGTACCGCCTGCTGCTAAATAAATTCGTTTAAAGTTTCATAAAGAAGCTTATACTGAATAATTAGTTTTCAACTTTCTTTGTGCTATATTAAAAAGAGGCGCACGGAGGAGAATAAAAGGAGACAGCTAGGCGTAGGCGTCTTTTTTTTTTGCGATTCAGTAAATTTAATAAAGTTTCCCAGGAATTGCAGTGGAAGTTTCCTAAAAACCTTACAAAAATAACTAAGGAACTGAACTTCCTCCCTAAAACTTATTCCTCTGATTTGGTTAATATTTAACGAGATAACGTAAGCTTTGTTTAGGCCTCCACGTAGAGCGGTGTTTCCCTCCGGTTTATGTATGACTGACGACATTGTTTCACATTGCAGCATTTGTAATGTAAGTGAATTTCGTTAAATTGAGAGCAAGACGAATGGCATGTGTATAACGCACAGATGGTTGCCGTCACGTTGTGCGTAAATAATATCGTATATTTTATGGGTTAATAGCAAACTTGTTACATTACTCTTCTGCATTCAGCCGTAAAAACTTGTAATTAATAACAATAGCAATTGCAATACATAATAATAAATTATATATTAATATATTATTATTACTATCGTAATCATCCCCTTTATGCAGGGTATTCACACGTATATGCCTGAAACAAACCGTGTTTCTAAGGAACACAGTGTCGCAGCTATTCCGCGCGCACTGTTAATGGTGCATATAGCGCTGTCTGCAATATTAAACTCCTTTGTGCTTGTACATTAGCACTTCCCGCAGTGTCTGTGCTGTGCCCAATATAGCTGTTTTCTGTAGTTCCTTGATATCGTGCTTTCCGGTACGCTGTTCAAGTATTTTCTGAAGGATTCTGAAACGGTTCCAGTTGCTCCTGTTATAACTGGCGTCACCTTTGTTTTTACATTGCACATGCGCTGTATTTCTATTATAAGGTCTTTACATTTTAGAATCTTCTCGGCTTCTTTCTTTATCACATTTCTATCTCCCGGGATTGCTACATCAATTAGCATACATGTTCCTCCTCCTCCTCCTCCTCCTCCTCCTTCTTCTTCTTCTTCTTATTATTATTATTGTACTTAGAACCAAAGGAAAAGTCATGATCAATGCCTGCTAATTTCATATGTTTCTGTGTATAAATTATCGCCTCTTGAAGAGTCTATCCACTAGTTTCTGATTTATATGAGTGCAAATATGGCTTTGCGCTTCATTGGTCACACTTAGGTTTCATCAGTGAACAAACCTGTAGACTGTAACCACACGCGCCTTTGCTGGTCATTTTGTTACTTAAAATTTCTTCAAGTTTTTAATCTTTATGGATTGGAACTCTTAATAGCTTTGCCGTGTTACGAGTATGATTTGGTGCTGTTGATGTTTTTGGAACTCTTTTGCGATGTTCCAGTTCTATTATGACGCATGCCTGATGTTTTTTGAACTCTTTTGCGATGTTCCAGTTCTATTATGACGCATGCCTGATGTTTTTTGGAACTCTTTTGCGATGTTCCAGTTCTATTATGACGCATGACTGAAATGGATAGTAGCGTTACAATTGTAAAGCGTTCTCCTTAGGTTCTTGAATTTATGGACCGGATGTTTTGGAATATATATATTTCTTCAAGTTATTGATCTCCAGGAGGCGTTGTAGGAACGTCATATACGCAGATATCAACTGTCATGTAATAGGAGTCACCAACATATCGATCTGTCTAATGCCACCAATATGGCACACGCCTGATGTGTTTCTCCCCCCAAGGACAGGTGCCATCTCACTAAATAGTCATCCAACATATTCATATTGTGGGTTAATTGTCTCTAGCCCTAACATTTCTGCAGTTAATACAGCATGTCTAGATAATATATGAACAATGTCACAAGCGATGTGTCAGAGACTTAAACATTTATGTGTACAGTATACTGGTGTAAGCCCGTAGTTCCAACAGACTTCAGTAATTATCCTCGCACTCCCGTTTCTGCTAGAATCCGCTGCATTGCCGCGCTTTTACTTGATTAGCATGCCTGTTCCCCACAATTCTCGGCCCTGAAGTGTCTTCATTCATCCCCGAAGGATCAGAGTAAAACGGACTCATAATCTCTCCAGAGACTTGCCACGTTCATTTTCGGGTTTGTCGGTCCGTTCTTCCGTCCCATGGTAACTTCTTGTGTTTGTGGACGCTGACTGAGCTAATTTTGCTCTAAGCAAAACACGTCCAGCTTGGTATCAGTCACACCAGTTACATGTATGTGACATACAACAAATACACATGACGTTGATTAGAAAATTTCGTGGAGAAATGCTAATCGGGACATCAGAATTCGGATGACAAAATTGTATAAACCGATTCTTAGAGAATCATTTTGCGATACGTTATGTCCTGTAACGTACACAGAACAGAGTCCACTGGTAAGTTTTTGTGATGACGGTGATGAACTTCCCATAATAATAGTGAGGGTGAGAAACCTGAGGTCGTCACAGCTGTGTCCATTAAGTTTTAAGTCCGTGGACTGTGTATACCCTGCAGATGAATGAATTGTATCCTTCGAAACGCCAGTAACTCTATACCAATACACACGGTGTCATGTCCTAAAGACTTGAATCTCTCGAGCAGGCTGGTCTAAGTAACTTACGCCTTCAGTCTAACGCCGGAGTTAAGAAAGTGACATTCACACCCCTTCTCCTCTCTGCCTTTATGGCATGTTACAGGGAGACCTTTACCTTTACCGAGCACAGTGTAACGACGCAAACGCATCTCGATTTATTCAGTTCAGGACACTGGCTGTTCTAACATTTTTTCAGTGTTATACTATGTTTTTCGAAAATTACCTGAAATGCTCTTTAGCTCTTTCTATTTTTATGTTCGCAAACATCCTGCTGTCTTATCTCAAGTTACGTAACTCTTCTGTTGGTACAGTGTCATTGTGAAAGGCGTGAGTTTAACCCTTTAAAGACGAAGCGTATCTGTTTTATATAAGGACTCAGTGCGTACCGCGCTGTAAACAATCTCCACTTCGGTTATAAAAACCGATCTCTTAATGTTTTATAAGGCAAAAGTTGCTGTTTGTTCTGAGATCCGTACAAAACACATAAACGCAATGTGGGCACCACGTAGAATTTTTTAATGTTAAACCTGGTCGTATGTAAAGTAACCGCTAGGCTTTAAAAGGTTAATTAATTGTATGGAACAATGAATTACGGAATCTCTTGCCGCTTTTTAAGGCGTGTTTGCAAAATCGCGAAGAGCGACCCTTAGCTTCGTCGTGTCCGTCCGACTGTCCGCCCGCAAGGATCACCTCGGCTGTCACTAAACAGATTTTCATTAAATTTGATATTTCAGTATTTTTTTAAATCTGTCCACAAAAGTCAAGTTTCAATAAAACCTGGCAAGAATAACGGGTACTTCACATCAAGACCTGTGTACAGTACGTCTGTGATAATATCTCGCTGAATTCTTCTTAGAACGCGAAATGTTTCAGACAAATGTTCTAGAGAAAATCTACACAAACATTTTATGTTTAATAACTTTCTTCCAAAAATAATGCCGTTTATGGGATAATGTTGAAAAGTGCTGTACAGGCCAGACAGGCCCTAGATGACAATATAATACTACGCATGCGCTTTGCATGCTAGATAACTAAGGCTACAGACACACCCTCAGAACATGTAGTACTTATTGATTTCCCACGGCAAGAATGGTTACGCGAACGCGCCTCGGTATTGCTTTTATACTTACATTGCCTGTGTTGTTCTATTAGGTCTGCTGGTTTTAAAGATGTAAGCTGACTTTGTTTTCGGTATCACCTACACTAGCTGATCGCATATGTATGTGAGGACTTGTTTGTCCCGTTGCGTGGCATGAGCAGAATATTCGGAGTGACATCTTGAAGTCTGTTCGTTTCACTGACAGTCGTGTTTTGTAGCGTTCTTTCGTCAACATAAACCGTATGCCTCCATTCATTTACTGGTTCACTTCTGGATACGTAAACACTCATGGACAAGGGACATTAGGGACAGACTGATTTGAATGTACTTTTAACTCTTTAAAGACGAAGCGTATCTGTTTTATATAAGGACTCAGTGCTTACCGCGCTGTAAACACTCTCCACTTCGGTTATAAAAACAAATCTCTTAATGTTTTGTAAGGCAAAAGTTGCTGTTTGTTCTGAGATCCGTACAAAACACATAAACGCAATGTGGGCACCACGTAGAATTTTTTAATGTTAAACCTGGTGGTACGTAAAGTTACCGCCAGGCTTTAAAAGGTTAAAGACGAAGCGCATATGTTTTATATAAGGACTCAGTGCGTACCGCGCTGTAAACACTCTCCACTTCGGTTATAAAAACAAATCTCTTAATGTTTTATAAGGCAAACGTTGCTGTTTGTTCTGCGATCCGTACAAAATACATAAACGCAATGTGGGCACCACGTAGAATTTTTTAATGTTAAACCTGGTAGTACGTAAAGTTACCGCTAGGCTTTAAAAGGTTAAAGTATACAGTCTAGAAGACAGTCAACAGCACAGTGAGAAAGTTAACTCAACGTTGACGACGTCGATTGGGATTAAGAGACTTACACATGTTGAATCTGAGACCAGAATCCGCCATCTTGATCGGCGTTCTTCTTTAGAAATGTCGGAATACAAAGGAAAGGTAGACGCCTGCGCAGTTCTTCACATGTCGCTGTATTTGTGCTGGTATTACCTTTCGGAGACACGTGGTCCACTTCAAACTGGAGATGGGTGGAGAATAACAAATAATGACGAACTGCAGGAATTAATGAAAGGGGAAGGTACTGTTAAATACATAACAGCTGAGAGGGTAAAGTGGTGGGGACATCTTAACAGGATGGAAAAAACAAAAACAGTGAGGATGATTACGGAATGGGATCCTGTAGGAATGAGATCTAAAGGACGTCCAAGAAATAGATGGAAAAATGCAGTGCTAAGTAATTTAGAGAAATCGAATTTTAAAAACTGGACATATCTCGTTGAAGACAAAAACTCGTGGTAGGAACTGGTGCAAAAGACCAAAACGTAGAAAGGGTTGCAGTGTCAGCAGAAGAAGAAGAAGAAGAAGAAGAAGAAGAAGAAGAAGAAGAAATAGAAGAAGAAGAAGAAGAAGAAGTGGTAGAAGAAGAATAAGACGAGGAAGAAGAAGAAGAAGATCATCTTTTGGAGTAAAATCATGGTTGCAGTTCCTTCCACCTCGTGGAAGGGTGAAACTGTCGTAAAACCGTGGCCTGTAATTGGCTAGTCGGTGGAATCATAATTGACAGGCGAGAATAGAAGTACTCGGCAATATGCCTGCCCTAATGCCACTTTTAACAACACGGATTCCACATGGACTGAACCGCGATCGAAACGGGGCCTCCGCGGTAAGAATCTGGTGACAAGCCGCCTGATTTATTCGTATAACACGGCCACTGGCTGTAGTTGATGCAGAATCGTGAGGTACGGGTTAACAAGCCGCCATCGTCACATAAATAACGCTAATTCAGGATTAGGGACCCAAGTCTTACGGGATGTTACACCCTAGGAACTGGCATATAACACAGCTACCGACGTTTTGGTTGGACCTATATAGCAGCAGACGCGGTGTGACGTTGCAGAAGACTTGGAAATTGATCAACACCGCAGTCAGAACTTCGTATCTCGCAAGGTTAACATGACTGCCGGCAATTGGACATATTTTTATATAAAGTCAGACGTAAATGGGGACACTACATGAGACATTCAGAACAAGAAGCGGTTTGTTATAACGGGCGTAATTACTAGCAGCCTAGTGTAAGTAGATTAGCTATATCTGATAATTTCTAGTTCTTAAGGCTGAATGGGCAGCGCCCTGCAAAAACCAGGTGTTAGCAGGCACAGCACCACATGTATTAAACTCCAAAATTACGTAAACTTGGCTGTCGTTTTCAATATCGCGATTATTTTCGTCACACGATCACAATTAACCCTTTAAAGACGAAGCGTATCTGTTTTATATAAGGACTAAGTGCGTACCGCGCTGTAAACACTCTCCACTTCGGTTATAAAAACCAATCTCTTAATGTTTTATAAGGCAAAAGTTGCTGTTTGTTCTAAGATCCGTACAAAACACATAAACGCAATGTGGGCACCACGTAGAAATTTTTAATGTTAAACCTGGTGGTATGTAAAGTTACCGCTAGGCTTTAAAAGGTTAAACTAAACTAAGCTGGACTAGACATGTGTGGCTGTCTTGTGGATTCTCGCCCAGTGACCGTGCGTCCCGACTCAACATGTTAGTTGCTTCCCAAGTCACTCTGGGGCACCATTTTGTCCGAGTGTTTCTGTTGTGTCTCCTATCAGTATCTTTCCATCATTGCCCAAACATATTCATTCATCCAACCCGGACGCTGTATAAACTTACCAGTTGACAGCGTAGTGAAGTAACACATTCTGTGATCTTTATTTTGTCGTACTGAATTGAAAAGTATTTGAATTACTCTGTTACGGGCGATGGGTAGAGTTCCCTGGTCGCGCGTTGCAGGACGACGCAGATAAGACGCAGGATATATTTACACGAGGAGGATTAAAGTCCAGCTATCAGAGTTTTCCAGAAGCCAAACTTGTGTGCATTGTAGACGGCGCTAGCATCGGATTCCCTTAAGAGTAAGTCAATACATGTGTGCGCTGATGAAGATATAGTGGTTAGCAGTTTTTCGTTTTCGTACCGGAAGCCCTGAACTAAGGTACTCTGGTTCAGGTTTGTTATGGTGTTTTTCATTACCTCCACGAAATGGCCTACTATAGGGATGACCATAACGTGGCTCGCGCAATTTGCCTGTAAATGTAATATTCGGGTACTTTAACATTCACACAAGCCTGACAACGGACGGTGTGAACCTTTTAATGCCTAGCGGTAACTTTACGTACCACCAGGTTTAACATTAAAAAATTCTACGTGGTGCCCACATTGCGTTTATGTGTTTTGTACGGATCTCAGAACAAACAGCAACTTTTGCCTTATAAAACATTAAGAGACTGGTTTTTATAACCGAAGTGGAGAGTGTTTACAGCGCGGTACGCACTGAGTCATATGAAACAGATACGCTTCGTCTTTAAAGGGTTAAAAGACCTTCTGTAGAAAGGAGGTTCATACGTATCAGAAACTAAGCTATTGTAGGTGGATGAGTGGAAATACGAAGGCATCAAATAAGGAAAAGTCTATGTCTGTATACTAATGCATTGCTGTTGTCTAAATAGCCTCGTAATTTGAGGCTTGCGAAGCTGGCGACCTTTGGCCTAACACAAGGTTCATTTTAAAATATGACAGCCACTTCTTGCACGTTCTATCAGTTCCTAATTCGCGCTCATTCTGTCATTACATAACACAAAGCTTTCGTAAGTAGAAGGAAAGAAATCATGTTTGTTGGTTGAGTCAGTATAATACATGTGATGCTGCGCCTGCTAACACTAGGTTTTTCGCAGTGCGCAGCCCATTCAAACTTAATTAACCCTTTAAAGACGGTACGTATCTGTTTTATATAAGGACTCAGTGCGTACCGCGCTGTAAACACTCTCCACTTCGGTTATAAAAACCAGTCTCTTAATGTTTTATAAGGCAAAAGTTGCTGTTTGTTCTGAGATCCGTACAAAACACATAAACGCAATGTGGGCACCACGTAGAATTTTTTAATGTTAAACCTGATCGCATGTAAAGTTACCGCTAGGCTTTAAAGGGTTAACAGTAATACCACTAACCTACACACAAGTGTATACACTCGTCCTAACACCTCCTCTTCAGCTACTGACTGTGTTGTGTGGTGCTCACATTTACATCTGTCTTTGTGCAGAAATGTGCCTAACTGGCTTTCGTAAGTAAACAAACAAAAGTAACAAATCCAGCGCTACCAACAAGCAATACAGTTTTTCGGTAGCTACTGGTAAGTTGCCGTTACTGTTTACGTACTTGATGGCACCTTATGCGTAACGTAGTAGTGATATATATACAATTTTTCCGCTGAAGATCACAGTATATGCTCTGATTACTTTGCGTGTGTGTGTGTGTGATTGTCAGTCTGTTTCTCTCACAATACGCTTGCCTGACTTGGCGTGAAGTGACAACGGTAACTTTACTTCCATAAGTCACCAAAGATTCTGGCAGAAATCCTGTTTCATCTGGTTAGCAAGATGTAGGTTTTAATTTCTCCTTACCAATAATTACAACTGCCAGGTGCTCTTCCCTGTTATCACGTGTTACTTCTCGCTACTGGTGCACCAAGCTTTGAAGAACCACACCGTAAACGCTGGCTTGTTCTGTAGTTTGCTTAATGTAAGTTTTTAGTCATTCGGCCCTGTAAATTTATGCACAGAATTTAATAATGGGAGGTTAGGAATAAGGAGAGGAATGCTTTATAAAATACATCGCGCCGAAAAAAATTACAATAAACAAACATTTACTTTTAGATTACTTTATTCGGTAGATCTGTACATACATGGCGTTGATTAAAATGTTGCGTTAAAATTCTCCACATAAACTAAACGTAGTAATGTCATGAATATCAGCAGCCCCGCGCTGCACGTAAGATTTCAGGTGTGAATCTTAATATGAGACCGTTTATGTTACAAATCTTCTCCGTTTAGCCGTCTTTAATTACGCAACAAAAATCACTTTCTTTTATAATATAAGGTTTGATTAATCTTTCCTTGTGTCACTTTGTGGGGACTGGAATAGCGCCGTCAGTATGGTCAGGCTGCAGGCGGGACAGCCAGAGAATCGTGGCTGATTTGCTGGCAAAAGCAGTAGAGTGTTTTGTTCTTCGAAGCGTCTGTACCGTTCATGGAACCTATTCCAGCCAGCTCTCTCAGTGGTTACTTGGAGTATCCTCCCCAGGGATAAAGCAGCCACAGCCTGAAGGTAACCACGCACTTCCGTCTAGTGCTAAGGTTAAGAAGACAGGCAATGTGCATAATAAACGTAGCATGGAGGCGGTTTCGCGTAACCATTGTTTACCTTTTAAAGCCTAGCGGTAACTTTACGTACCATCAGGTTTAACATTAAAAAATTCTACGTGGTGTCCACATTGCTTTTATGTGTTTTGTACGGATCTCAGAACAAACAGCAACTTTTGCCTTATAACACATTAAGAGATTGGTTTTTATAACCGAAGTGGAGAGTGCTTACAGCGCGGTACGCACTGAGTCCTTATATAAAACAGATACGCTTCGTCTTTAACCTTTTAAAGCCTAGCGGTAACTTTACGTACCGCCAGGTTTAACATTAAAAAATTCTACGTGGTGCCCACATTGCGTTTATGTGTTTTGTACGGATCTCAGAACAAACAGCGACTTTTGCCTTATAAAACATTAAGAGACAGGTTTTTATAACCGAAGTGGAGAGTGTTTACAGCGCGGTACGCACTGAGTCCTTATATAAAACAGACACACTTCGTCTTTAAAGGGTTAAAGAGGAAGAGCAATAAGTATTAAATATTCTGAGGGTGTGTCTGCATTCTTTCCTTAGTTTTCCCGGCATGCAAATCGCATCTTTTCTGCGGCGTATTGTATTGTCATCTGTTGACTGTCTGGGCTTTTCCGTAGTGTCTCGTAAACGGCACGGTTTTCGGGAAAAAAATTATTGACCTTAAAATGTGTGTTATCAATTTTTCTTGAACTTGTGTCTGAAAAATTTCTCATTCTAAGAAGAACTCACCGATAGGTCTCATGTCAAGTACTCGTTATTCTTCTCAGATTTTAATGAAACTCGGGTTTTCTTGGCAGATTTTCGAAAAATACTCAAATATCAAATTTCGTGAAAATCCGTGGGGTTGGAGCGAAGTTGTTCCATACGGACACACAAACATGACCAAGCTAATTAGTCGCTTTCGCAATTTTACGAACGCGCTTAAAAATGCAAGGAACTTATCACCACTCATACCCTCATGGCACTCACAGAGACAGTATCTTTTTTTTGTATAATTTATGAGTTCCTTACGCTCACTAGAGTTTTATTATTCTCTTTCCAGGGTTTTTCGTTTTGTGTCAAGTGAAAATTTGTAAGTAATTTTGCCCTCCCGTTCTTCCTATGTGTTTGTGCCACCTTTATATTTTATTTCTTATTCTCTGCCATTCCTCTTTACTTTTGTCCATACTCTCTGGTCTAGTTCTAGAATCGTAATGGTTGACTGAATGCACGGAGGGCGCTAAGCAATGCCGTGCAGTATTATGCCGCCCGCGTTACCGTCTGTATGTTAGAAGAGGTGGGAAAACCGCCACCTATCGATTGAACGTCAGAGTCGCTTTGGTAAAAGATTCGTTTCAGCTGTCAAAGCTAAACACGGCATTGAGTGGTAGGTAGGGCGTTTAATATTCAATTTTTCTGGACTTTTCCCGTTTTTATGCTCATTTCAGTTGCGCGACATCGAAGTGCCGTTTTGTGTCGTAGCTTAGAGCAGTTGATTAAAACCATCATTAATGTTGAATGTCCTCCTCAAATAATCTTCATCCATTTCCATTTAATGGATCCATGACTCTTCCCTTCCATTTGAGGGGCGAACTGGGGTATTAGTCTGAAAAAATCTGCGAGTACTAATCGTGTCGTTCAGAGCAAGACAGATCTAAGTCATCCATTCATAGCACTTTCAATGCATAGTGAGAACTATTCTGGCCATTGGTTCTTTCTTCACTTACACAGGACGCTGATGTGTGTTTACAGCTCTCTCATTATCTCACGCTGTATAATGTCTATGGTAGGACAATTGGCGAATAATACATATTAGCCCTTTAAAGACGAAGCCTATCTGTTTTATATAAGGACTCAGTGCGTACCGCGTTGTAAACACTCTCCACTTAGGTTTTAAAAACCAATCTCTTAATGTTTTATAAGGCAAAAGTTGCTGTTTGTTCTGAGATCCGTACAAAACACATAAACGCAATGTGGGCACCATGTAGAGTTTTTTAATGTTAAACCTGGTGGTACGTAAAGTTACCGCTAGGCTTTAAAAGGTTAAAGGATACAGAAGGAAATGGCCCTGGTTTTGGTTCTTCTGGGATGTGACGCTGTGTTGTTGGGTGAGGCCGAGGTTTCGAAGGATATTGAAGCCTATATATTCGGTTATCCATCGAAACGACTGGAAACTCTTGCCCAAAACATGAAGTCATATTCCAAAAGAATAGGATATTTAGTCCTTTCGAGTCAAAACCGAGCATTTGCTTTCATCTTCAGTCTCTTGATCTGAAATTTTTTTAGCGGCAGGACACACTGTGCTGTCAGCGTAAACTTGTGTGTCTGATGTCTCCTGCCAATTGTTGTTACGTGTGCTGCGGTACAGCAGACGTGACACTAACGCGCTTGGCCTTCATTAGGACATCAGCCTTGTAAAGTAAAAGAGATAAATGCGTGTAAGGGACGTAAATTCGCTTAAAAAAAACCTGTTAAATCCTTGTTCGTGACATCTCATTGTGTAAGATTCACGTCAAATGGGCTTGCTTCTATTGACACTGCACTTTTTTTTGTTAAAGTGTAATAAAATAAAAAAAACTGTTGGTTTAACTTTTTAAGCTATTATCTGACCCCAGTATAAGTGCATGCACAATCATGTGGTCACAGTAATTTCTTGACAATATATTAGATTTCAGTCTTTTTATATTACGAATTGTCATTACAAGTTGTAGTGTGTTATTTTGTTTATTTTTTGAAGTTCAGATAACTCCCTGATGATGGCAACCCGGTGCCGAAACATGTAGGAATTTTATATTTGCCTTTGAATATATTGTATTAACCCTTTAAAGACGAAGCGTATCTGTTTTATATAAGGACTCAGTGCGTACCGCGCTGTAAACACTCTGCACTTCGGTTATAAAAACCAGTCTCTTAATGTTTTATAAGGCAAAAGTTGCTGTTTGTTCTGAGATCAGTACAAAACACATAAACGCAATGTGGGCACCACGTAGAATTTTTTTAATGTTAAACCTGGTGGTACGTAAAGTTACCGCTAGGCTTTAAAAGTTTAAGCGCATGACGTAAGTTATGATTGTATCTGTTTATATTGTAAATATTTTGCAACTTGCTGTCAGATAAAACTGACACACGCTGTCCATATCTACGTATCATTTCCTGAAACATCGGACGGAAGTAGCAGATAAAATTTCGAATCGGTTATTCAGTGCTGCACATGCCTGCGGGGATTCAAAGCCTTCAGCGTGCTTCCAAGTGTTGCTGCTCGGAGAGGCATTCAGCTACAAACAACTTTATCAGACAGTCGTTCTTACGAAAAGACCGAAGTACTTTCCCTACGGGCGTATGTTTGTATTAATGTTGTTACAATTCCAGAACTTTGGAGTAACCATAATGAAACATTAACACCAGTTTATCTGCATGAGCTGCATTGTCCATGCAAACACACAAGACAAGAGTTTGGTCCCTCATTGTCACTTTCCGGACTTTATATTTTGCATATCTGTATTAGCCTTTTTAAAGTCTAGCTGTTAATGTATGTACCGCCAGTTTAACATCCAAAAATTTTAGATTCTGCCCACAAGGTGCATTTATATGTTTTATTTGTATCTCGTAACAAACAGCTATTCTCGCCCTATACGACATTCAACATTAGTTTTTATAAGAGAGATCGCAAGTGTTTACTGCGCGGTACGAACTATATCTTTAAACACAGCAGATTACGTTTCGTCCTTAAAAGGTTAATGCGTTCTGTTTAGTGTTTTGCAATAAGATATTCAGGTTTCATTATGCAAATTTTCCAAAATAACATACATTTTATTCGTCTACCATGTAATAAAGTTTTAAAATGCAAATCTCCGCGGTGTTTGGTAAATCTCTTTAAATTGCCATATTTGGTTTTCTTACTGTTGCTGAGCAGTCGGCCGGAATAGCGTAGTCAGCATAGCAAACCGCTAGGGGCTGGATGGTCTGGTGATCGAACCCCAATAGGGAAGATTTTTCCGCACCCCCAGACCCGCCCTGAAGTCCACCCAGCCGCCTGTACAATCGATATCGGGTTTGTTTCCCGGTGTTAAAGCGGCCGGAGCGTGGCCCTGACCACTCATCACAGTCTAACGCTGATGTTATAGAAAAATAGGAGATATAATTCTACTCCCCCTCTGGGCCTTCATGGCCTGTTCTAGCTTCAGGTTACGTTTTACTGTTGTTGTTGAAAATTTCAGTCTTCTGTTAATGTCATGCTGTGTGGCTGGGTAACAAGTTCGCGAGGTTTTAAAGGATCGTAGTGCGTTTATACTCAAAATTAAAGAACTCTTTTAGAACGTTGAGGATCACTCGCCAAAAGACACAGCTTCACATCCCAGAAGACTCGGTTCTGTTGTGTAGCTATTTAGAATTCACAGTCTCTGACACTTCGGTGAATTAATTTTGCAGTTTATTTTTAATAAAAGCTGGGCTTTGAAAGCCGGATTTTTGAGGCCAAGTCCTGGCTTCAGTCTTAAGTTAGGCCACCTATTTTGAGGTGACCATCTAGCAGCGTTTGTTCCAGGACTGTGGAGTCGGAGTCGGTAAAAATGTACCGAATCCGACTCCGACCTCAGTCTAAAATCTTAACTAGATACTCAAACTCCAGAGCCGTGATAGCTACAGTAACCGTTAGACTTATACTTAAATATAGGTTATAAGTCTAAAAAGTAGCCTGATGATTTACGTAGTGGTGACGAAACGTTTTATAGGTTTACCGTGATTAATACATATTGAGCTTTTATGAAGGAGTCGGAGTCGGAGTTTTAAAAATCGAGGAGTCGGAGTCGGAGGTTTTAAAAATCGAGGAGTCGGTGTGGGAGTCGGAGCTTTTGTGTACCGACTGCACACCCCTGATTTGTTCCTCTGTTTGTCGCTGTCGCAAAGTTTCTCCGCCGAAATTATTTCTATGTTTCATGTATCCCTTATCCAACATATATGTCCAGGACACAGTAAATCTCATTAATTTTTTGTGTGTCAGTATGTAAAGAAATCATTACATACTGACATGAATGTTTCTGTCAATACCTAAGAGTCCCTCTACTACGCCTATCATAAGTTACACATGACACGACTAACTTTGTAATTCTTCCTAATTATGCCTGAGGGAGCAATTAAGCATTAAAGAGCAGAAACAAAACAGCGACATTATCGTCGTCATTATTATTTCCAACACCAGTTAAATTAAGCAGAGTAGTCACGCAATGCATCCATCACGATGTTCTACTTTGGCATAAATGCGAAAGCATTAGTGGTTGCAATGACGTAACTAATAATTTAAAGTCATATGTCACAGCATCAAGCAACGTCTATGGGGGTGATCAGTAATGTCTATGCTTTGTCACATTTCTGGTAGTTAAACTCTTTAAAGTCCAGTGGCAGACATATATCCCGCCTGCTGTAACCCTAAGGTACTCTGCATTATACCACACAGTGTATTAATGTGTTTTGTGTGGATCTCAGAACAAATAGCGATTATTTCCCTATATAACATTAACTAGTCGGTTTTTCTAACCGAGAGGCAGTGTGTTTACAGCGCGGTACGAGCTATATATTTAAGTATACTGCAGGTCGATTTCATTCCTTAAAGGCTTAAAGAGTGTGTAGTGATAATAGAACGGTTTCAAAGTATACAATTGGCTTGGGACTGAATTTGATACTCGGTAACGGAGTGTGGATATCTTTTTATTATGGTGTCCTGAACGTACGTCGGAATCACAGATTTCAGTCCGGTGGACACCAGGGTCTCCTGCCCTCCCTGAGCATGAAGGAGACCAGCCGCTACATCTAATGCGGAGACTGAAAATTTAGAAGGATTTCCTCAGCTCTTTTACGTATAGCCTCATAGGATGTTGCTCACACTGAGAATTATTCTGCATTCGAAACATAATTTGGAGGAAGATTACTCGTCCTTAGTCTTTGAAGTTCCTTCATCCAGTTTCCAACTTTTTCAGTTACAACTCGTCATTTGTAAGACTTTTTTCCCCTTCTGGAGTTTCGCATTTAACATTTATCTCTGCCCTTCGTAAGTTCATTTCTCTTCTTTGAAGAAGCGTTTGTTACTAGTCGCGTGAAGAAGCGTTATCGTTTCAGTTACTTTCTTTGTGGTTCGGAATTGAAAGGAAGAGTTGTGCAATGTGTATCTCTATCTCGCTGTGTAGACGTAAACTTGATTGAACTGTTCACGGAAGGTCCAGACGTGATATCGTGTAATTACAATGATAGACCATTGAATTCTATACAAACAGGAATTTCGTATTAGTCAAAGTATGTAATCGACTCTTCAACAACGACGACACCTTTGTATGCGCGAGGCCTGCGTTCTTGAAATGAAACCTAATGAGTAGGTGCCCTTTAATCAGCTACGTGTTACTGTGTTTCTCTCTTCACATTTTTTGCTCTTATACTGTCATTTTTAACGCTATTTATTTTCGCGAATTTCCAGATTTTCACAGCGGTGTGACTGAAAAAAAATCCTTTCTTCTGCAGTACCAAAATTGATGCGCTGTGTAAGTGTTTTCCGACTTTGCGAAGGACTGGACTTGCTGCATAATCAAGGATGCAGTATGTCATTGTGTTTAGACCCTTGAAGACGAAGGAACTGGATAGCATTGGAAAAGTCGGAAGGCACGTACACGGTGACACAGAGTTATATCACACAGTAAATGATTAATAATCACTTAGGTTTGTTTCGTAAGGTACTGTGTGCGCGAAAAGTTCGAAAAAAGAGGCAGAAAATTGTGAAATGTTTGCAAAAAGACGGCGAGACATGGACTGTGGTCGACTGTGACATAGAGCGTGAATGAGATGCATACAGGCTGTGCACAGTGCGAAATACAGTACTTCAAGGAAAAAAGGTAAAACCCTATTTCTTGAATTACAGCAGTGAACGTGGAGGGATGGCAGTGACGTCCTACAGAGGTAGTAGGAATATACAGGGATTTATACGGGTGCATATAAGATTTGAACTAATTTTGTAAGCTTTTAAATTTTAATTAAAATATTCCGTAACATCAGATTATGCATCAGAGCTACGTGTGTGACCAATGTTAGTTACAATATTTATTGTAACAATTGCTCGCATATTGTTTGATATTTTATGAGATCTTAAAAATTTTGCACTTTTACCTTGTACAGATTTGTCTTATATGTCACACATGGTGACGGTCTAAGGACCGAAACAATTCGCGTGCTGAGCAGATATTAGACATTAAATGTAAGCTGTGCTGAACGGTGTATATTGTGTTGTTTATTTGATTATACGTGAACTGCGGGATGGATCATATTAAATTTAAATACATGTTCCATTATTGCTGGGAGATGCACACAACCCTTACACTAATGCAGCTCTCCCTTCACAGTGAAAATTCCTCACAGATCTCAACCCTAGCCCGGTAGGAACACTGGGGGGAGTCTATCGACCCTCTGCCTATTTAGCATGTAAATTATTCATGGGGCGAAGAGAGAAATATTGACCGAATGCGACCATCTAAACAATTCATAAGCTATCGAGTTGTTTCAAATTGGGCTTTCTAATGTCGGTGTAGCTGCCCATACAACAATAACTATCTGCGTGGGGCTTAAACTGGCCTCCACCCAGCCGCACACAGTGTGAATTACAGGTTATTTCTTTTGCAGTTACTAGACAGGTTATATAATTCGCGATTAGGCGAAATTTAGTGTGTATAAGAGCACGTATTTATGTCGTGTTTTTTTTCTTTTGAACAGTTGGAGGTTAATAGGATGATTTTGTGTGTGTGTGTGTGACTGCTATAGGAGTTTCATGAAGTTTATAGCGATACCTGACTTTTCAATACCCGAACATAAACGTCTGCAACTTTAATGTGTTCTGTGTCCGTGCACTATATCATACAAAAACACTAATCACCAACAAGATGAAACAAGAGAGTTTTCTCATAAATCGTAACACACTCCTACATGTTTCGACTCTGCTGGGTCATCTTCAGGGAGAAGTTTTTGTCATCGTTACGCTAAGGTTGCACTTTATAGTTGAGTGAGAATGTGCCGTTGACTGTGTACTGCGTTGTTTTTGGAGGCGTGAACTCTCTGCGGTCCCGGCTTGCGAAGCCGGGACCACAGAGAGTTCACGCCTCTAGTACACAGTCAACAGCACATTCTCACTCAACTATAAAGTGCAACCTTAGTGTAACGGTAACAAAAAGTTCTCCCTGAAGATGACCCAGCAGGGTCGAAACATGTAGGAGTGTGTTACGATTGATGATAAAACTCTGTTTGTGCATTTGTTGGTGATTAGTGTTTTTGTCTGTAACTTAATTTCTGCGTGCGTGGTAATGTAGGAGCAGTACTACAACATTCAATTAGGATTACTAAAATTTTGTGGCTTCTGTTTTCTTAAGATCTTTAAGGCTGTTAAGGGTAGTCAACTGTCAGCCTTGTTCGTACCATTTTTTGTCCAAAATAAATATAATTCCTGTTTGAAGAAATGATTTCTTACGCCAGTACACTTGTGAAAAAAAGTACCAGTAAATTTATTTTTCAGTAAATATTTATTTTATTTTATTTCAAAAAGAGGGACGCTTCTTTATAATTTAATTATTCGTTATGACACTTTCAAACTACCCATCCCGTTGTGCAGGTACGATACTGTTCTTAATTTCTACTTTCAGACAACACAACAAAGTACCTCTACTCATCGGTCTTTACTATTGTAATGCTATATGTTCCAGTCTCCGCGCGACTTCTTCAGGCAAAAACACATTCAATATAAAAGCAGAAAGTGCCAATGGGGAGGCCTCTGCTTTTTATACATAAACTGTTTGGGTTTTTTGATAATATACAAAATTGTAAGTCAGAAATTATCGCCCGCTTCTCCAATTTAATTACGTAATTATTTTAACCAATCTGAATTCCTATTTTAGTGAGACGGAACATTTTTATATATAACCCCGAGTCAGATATTACTTATTTATAAGAAATAATAAAAACTATATTTTATAATTTGATAAGTTCCACAACTTTATATGTTATCAAAAATCCCGTACAGTTGACTTATAAAAAGCAGAGGCCTCCCCATTGGCACTTTCTGCTTTTATATTGAATGTGTTTTTGCCTGAAGAAGGTCGCGCGGCGACTGAAACATGTAGCATTACAATAATAAAGACCGATGAGTAGAGGTACATTTGTTGTGCTGTCTGGAAGTAGAAATTAGAAACAATTTTCCTTACGCTCTTTGTAAAACATCGTCAGTAAGGGAGAAAGTTGAAACTGTTTGCTGCATGCGTATGATAAAAGAATGAATTTGTATTTTTGAGATATATGATGAAATATACTCCGAACCAGCGATACGATACCGTACTTCAGATTTGCTACTATTAAACAGATTTTTCATTAGGAGCCCCACTCTCCCTTCAGAGGTCTGTTATCGAGGCAGATGTATTACGAACCAGGGCTGTGGAGTCGGTACAGAAAACCTCCGACTCCGACTCCTCGATTTTTAAAACCTCCGACTCCGACTCCTCGATTTTTAAAACTCCGACTCCGACTCCTTCATAAAAGCTCAATATGCATTAATAACGGTAAACCTATAAGACGTTTCATCACCACCACGTGAATCATCAGGCTACTTTTTAGACTTATAACCTATATTTAAGTATAAGTCTAATGGTTACTGTAGCTATCGGGGCTCTGGGGTTGGAGTGTCTAATTAAGATTTTAGACTGAAGTCGGAATCGGAGTCGGTATATTTTTACCGACTCCGACTCCACCTAAAAATTCCTTCCGACTCCGACTACACCTAAAAATTCGTTCCGACCCCGACTACACCTAAAAATTCCTTCCGACTCCGACTCCACCTAAAAATTCCTTCCGACTCCGACTACACCTAAAAATTCGTTCCGACCCCGACTACACCTAAAAATTCCTTCCGAATCCGACTCCACCTAAAAATTCCTTCCGACTTCGACTCCACCTAAAAATTCGTTCCGACCCCGACTACACCTAAAAATTCCTTCCGACTCCGACCCCACCTAAAAATTCCTTCCGACTCCGACTCAACCTAAAAATTCCTTCCGACTCCGACTCCACCTAAAAATTCCTTCCGACTCCGACTCCACCTAAAAATTCCTTCCGACTCCGACTCCACTTAAAAATTCCTTCCGACTCCGACTCCACTTAAAAATTCCTTCCGACTCCGACTCCACAGCCCTGTTACGAACGGGCTGTGAAATCAGGACTACGTGTCCGACTGGTGTAGACCTATTAATAATTCTGCAAGTCACGCGTATGCCTAGGGTGTCGCTGAACCGAACTTGTCTGCTCTGTGTTGGACATCGCCTTTCTTCTCCCACAAACAAATGTGACTTTCAGGCTGAGAAATGTTTGTAGCCGTGGGATGCAAAGATATTGTAAGATTAATTACCATAATACGTTAGCTAATGAGAAATACGTTTCTGTTGGGGGAAGCCTGTTGGAAACATATGGAAATAAATGGTGAATGTATGAAGAAGGGAAAGACATTTCGCTTGCGAAGAAAATGAGGAGGCATTAATCAATCTGCAAAAGAAAATTTGTTTTTAGAATAGAAAAGAATAGAGTCATGGTTACTTGAACCTAACTGCACAAAACAGTGCGTCTGCTTTTTCCGAGCTTTTGCTTTATGCAGCCGCGATACATTTGGTGCCATTAACAATATCTTCCTCCATACAGTTCCTCCTCTTATTAATATAGTATTTCTACCATCTCCTTTTCCATCCCTGATACTAAGCTTGTGTAAGAATTTACTACAGCTGTCAAGCCTCTAATAGCTGTAGACGTCACTATGCGTCTATAAGTTCTCTTCATTAGCCTTTTAAAACCTAGCGATAACTTTATGTACCACCAGGTTTAACATTAAAAAATTCTACGTGGTGCCCACATTGCGTTTATGTGTTTTGTACGGATCTCAGAACAAACAGCAACTTTTGCCTTATAAAACGTTAAGAGATTGGTTTTTATAACCGAAGTGGAGAGTGTTTACAGCGCGGTACGCACTGAGTCCTTATATAAAACAGATACGCTTCGTCTTTAAAGTGTTAATACTGAGGGACGACTCACACTTTTATCTCTCCACAAGATGCGTTCTTGTGATAATGCAAACCATAGGGGCGTCACATCAATCACAGAAATTTGCAGATGGTCACTGGAAATTTGCGCACATGAATTAAACATTTTTCAGAGTCATATTAGGGCTAATCCAGCACCATAAGGGTTTTGTGTTTTTAGCGAACGATGTTTCAGACATAAAAGAAGAGGACCTATGTGAGGTTTCAGGTTTTCATGGCGTTTTTGGTTTGGATTTAGAAGAATTGTGTGTAGAATGTGTCCTTTATTGTTTTTGTAATTTTGTGTGCTGTGTTTTTTTGAGTGTGGTGCTGTGTTTTGTGTGATGTGTGTTATTTTGTGTGTTGTGTCTTGTTGTTGTACAACTACCACCGGGTACAAACCCATTTGCAGTCAAAATAAGTAATAATGGTAATAATAATAATAATAATAATAATAATAATAATAATAATAACTCATTTGAAGCGGTTGTAATCACCTCTACCTTCAGCCTGTCTCTTGCACCTGCCATGAATGAATTTTGTATGTAACCCCCTTGCATGTAGCATTGATCTGTGCCATTTTACCGATATAATTACTTCTAATGGATATTGCCATAATTTCATGGGGTGTGCTATTTCATGAAGTCAGTAACTATTCTGCTGATACTACAGAATTTTTTACCGTCATCACAACTGTCCGTCTCTGGATCCCATTCTGAGCCAGTTTAATCCAGTCTGTGGCATTGCGTCCCATTTCTTAAAGATGAATTTTAATATTATCTTATAATGTACGCCTAGGTCTTACAAGTGGTTTCCTTCCCTCAGGTTTTCCCCCTAGAACTATTTATACACCTCTCCTATCCCCCATGCATGCCACATGCCCCGCCATTCACATTCTTCTTGATATCTTCACCTGAATAATGTAGTTAATGAAGAAAAGGGAATTATAAAACAGGTATGAAAATTTTTTTGAGTTCAGTTTTCCACTTTCGTTTGAATTGGGTTTTGGATTGGTAATTCCAAACGTTGTCCTTCGCTAATGACAAGTGCAGTTGAGTGGATTTTAAAACTGTCTCTTCAGAATAACGTCTCACAATATCATGCTGAATTAAATATAGCTTTCGTGTACAAGGTTTTTCAATTTTGGTGGATACATTTTACAAAATGTAAACCTCGGCTGTCATGTAAAACGACAGACCCGAATATAAACTCAGCTGCAGGGCTGTAGATGTGGATGTATCAACCTCTGAAACAAAATACATTAACATTTCAGGATTCACCGAAAACGAAACGTTCTCGTTTGACCGTCAGTGAC
>BLKM01002298.1:495067-514141 GCA_013340265.1 Coptotermes formosanus
TTGGTTGGTTGGTTGGTTGGTTGGTTGGTTGGTTGGTTTGGTTGGTTGGTCGGTCGGTTGGTTGGTTAAGCGAAAACGATCGTGCGTTACAGGATTGAAACGTCACTGAGTTACTTTTGTTGACTGATAATTTAATTCCTTTCAGAGGACAGACTGCTTGTACGTTCCCATGATCTGTGACCTATAAAACTGCGATCACTGCAAATAATAGACACTTCCAACGTCATCTGTTAAAATAATCATACAAAACATTGCGCGCGCTTATGTAGATACCAAGAAAACAATAGAGTGGCGCTTGTCACTGCGTGGCCGAATAAAGGGACGGACGTTATTCCACAGCCACACTGTGATTGTAACCGTGTTTGAATGAACTGAACGTTTTTACCAGAAGTAGTGATGTGTGCACGTGAATGATACCCGTGTCCTTACGTTAGTTTACATAATTAGCCCACCTTTATTTCTTAGGAAATGTAAGTATATTTACGAGATTTCCGTGCTGTGTGTGTGTGTGTCGGGGGGTGGCAACCCCCCCCCCCCTCCTTCAGTGCTTTAACCAAGTGACCAGTTTTAGCGAAACTTGGCATAAACATCAAACCAACTAACGTGCAACGTGCTAAGCAAGCAAAAAAAAAAATTATTCGAGGGTTAAGGTTCTCACAACAAGTGTTTTGGTGTATCACGTTGCTTCCACTGATAACTGCCAAAATTCACAGATGATTTATCAATCAACTCGACGTCGTATCCGAGAAGACTTTAATCTTTTAAATATAAAGTTCTTACGCAATTGTTGATCGGTTTTAGGACCGTCTGTTCACGAGTCCAGAAGTCTTTACCACGTTAGCTGAACTGCTTTCTATTTTTGGACTAGACTACAAACTGAAGAATTTACATGACCTATGTATATTACTTTATTTTTATTGGTGAAGGGCCCCGCAGCAGACGCTAGGGGCGCACCGCAGCCTTGAGGCTTCTTGTGCAACCCTATGATGAAGACGATGATGATGATGATGATTATTTTTTTTGTCCTTTTCCTAGTAATGGAGCACCAGGGAAAACCGAAGTACTCGGGGGAAAAACCTGTCCCAATGCCACTTTGTCCACCACAAATCCCACATGGACTGACCCGGGATCGAACCCGGGCCTGCGCGGTGGGAGGCCGGCGACTAACCGCCTGAGCCATGGCACGGCCCCTGTATGTTACTTACAACACAAGATTTGTGTTATGTATGGGAGGGGGAGGTTAATTTTAGTGTCTCTGCTGGAACTTGTGGTAAGGAAAGCTATACGCTACTTGAGATCTGCATTCTTCTGGGATATTACGCAGTGTCGAAAGGTCAAGTATTACCACTCTGCGCTGCGGAATTAACCAGAAGAGCACAGATCTCATCAACGTCGCGGCGGAAGCCTGAAGTCACGGATAGACGCTACCTGATACCAAGAAGAGAAACCAGCACCTGCATTGTACTGTGTGCTCGCTCAGTGAAAGGTTGTATCTTCTCTATTGGCATTAAAAAGAAAATTCTTATGAGTTTTATTTCAGTTTTTTTTTATTTTCCTGGGTTGTATACTATTGTGAAAGGTGGAGGAGAAAAAAACAGAAATTTCTTTCGGTTAGTGGGATACAAAAACAAGGATGAAGATATTATTACCACTTTTCGATGTGGCTAGAGCCTTCCCTGGGCAATTTATCGCATATAAGCATTAAGCCTTCGGAAACTTGGCACATGCTTCGCCAATGGTGAATGCTCTTCTATCGCTGTGTCTTATTTGATCTTACTGACACGGAAAGACATACACCACGCTTCGATATTTATTTATTTATTTATGCCATATTTAAAGTTCATATTAAGTAGTACGAAATGATAGAACGGTGAGCTGAAAAAGAATTGGAAAAATGTGGAAAGTCGTGGCCTATTTGAGGTAGGCCAAATGCTCTGGCATTTGCCAGGAGAGATTGAGAAGAACCATAGAAAATCTGTCAGGTTAGCCAACCTTCGGATAGAAATTTGTACCCGGGACCCCTCGAATACGAAACAGGTGTTCAACTCACAGTGGAATTTGTTGTCACGCCTTGGTAGTTTGTTACACCGCGAATGATAAAGAACCAGAAAGTGAACAGAACTGAGTGCCGGATTCGTACACGAATTTTGACGTGTGCTGGCGCTACTGCTGCTTCGCTTTTATTGAGATTTATGTTTCTTCTTGTGGTTTCTGCAGTTTCAGCAACACTTCGCTGTGCGCCGTAATGTTGGAATTCAATACATCATGAGTCATACATCATCATTAGGGCTGTTTTATCATCATATAGCCGTGACGTGCCGGTTATCTACCTTTCGTACCTGTCGGCTGCGTGTTGCATCGCGACGCGTCACGTCTGCTTTGCCCCTGCAGTTCTCTGAGGACACTCCATACGTGTGTTTTATGTGGATCCGAAATCATGGCGAGTATGCACTATATAGGTCGATTAGGAGACATGTAACACACCTTTCAACTATTTTGTGTGGTGTAACCCATTACGAGATTGAATTTATTGCTGATTGGAAAACCAGTGATTTATGTTAACTACATGTGCGTTGTGATGACATCAGCTTCTGTACAAAACCATAAGGAGAGTATATCATTAGTACAGGGTGTTCACAAAAATAAAAAAATTAAGTTTTTGTGTGTTATTTTTATGTTGCATGCATGTTTCAGTACGGAGCTAAGGAACACAAGATATTTTTATGTGGGAGTCGGCTTGAATACAAATTAGGGACAAAATTCTTAAGATAAAATCGCTAATGTAACTGTATATGCATGTGGTGTGACAGGTAGTAGCTTATTAGATAATAAAGGAATCCAGTATAAAAAGGGAGAAAAAGAAACGTAAACATAAATGTGGGTAAAGTTAAGAAGACAAATTATTAATGTTATAATATTAAATTAGACCTATATGGGCCTATTTGATCACACGACGTAAATTTCAGGAGAACGTAGAATAATATAAAAACAGAAATTTCCGAGAACTAGCTACATGGAGCAGAATCCTTCTTGAGAAGCTAGTAGTTCCTCACCTAGTCAAGAAATTCCTCTCATTTTGTGAAAATCTAATGTTCATTGCCGTGCTCACAAGAGCCATTCGCTGGTCCTTGTGCTGAGCCAGATCAATCCATTCCACGCCCTCTCATCGCATTTCTTGATGATCCATTTTAATATTATCATCTGATCTGCGCCTAAGTCTTGCAAGTAGTGTCTTTCCCACAGATTTCTTCACCAGAACCCTGTATTAATTTCCGCCTCATAAATGCCACATGCCCCGCCCATTCCATTCTTCGTGATTTGATCGCCCAGGTAATATTTGTGTGGTGATGGTTTTATGGACTTTATCCATCGTCCGAAGAGTATCGTCCGAAGAGTAAAGTATTAAAAAATTAAAAATTAAAATCACGACGTTTTTAATTTTTTTAATATTTTATTTAATATTTGATGAGGAGCAGAGATCAGGATGCTCATGTTAAACTTGCGGCAAGGTAATGACGTAATGCCCTTCAGGTCAGTTAGAGACTAGGTAAAGGTAAATCAATCCCATTACAGACCTGGACAGGCCCAGAGGGTTCCAGGAGGTCGAGGCTCCCAGATTTCTAGACAATCGGCACATGAAGGTGGTAAGGTTTTCAGGTACGCACCGGCCGCGTTTACCCCCCAGGAAATATTCCTGGTACTCATTTCTGTTAGAGGCTGAGTCGACCCCAGGACCATAGTGAGACCGAAAGGATTATGCCAATGACACCATCGGGAATCGAACCCGCGACCTGCCGGTTTGTAGCGCAGTGCCTCGACCAACTGCGCCACCGCGGCCCCGGTTAGAGACTACTAGGCCTGTAATTAACAAGTATTTCCTGGAGACGTGAATATATTCCGGTAGAATGGAAAACCACCGTAATTATCCTCTTTGGTAGAGAAAAAGCTTCTGAATGACGTAGATAATTACTGAGGTGTTAGTCTATTTAAAAGCCTATCGGGCAGTACGTACAGAGATATTGATATAATTAATAAGAATACATATTGCATTTTCATAGAAATCAGCGTGGTTTCATCAGTATAACAAATCAACTGGTGAATTTGGGTGTCGTTTATTACCCATACTTCTTAATAATTCATATTTTGTGTCTTTTGTTTTATAACACCGCGTAGTCAGTTACATGCGTATCTGGGTTTTAAAGTGTCATACTGCCTCCATCTTCAGGGCAGGAGATTTTAAGCAGTATTAATGAAAGGAGTAACAAATACAAATTTCACCCTAGAACATGCCGTGAAAGCATAGAGGGTATGTACACATATAGCTATGCTGTTTCTTTACCTTGGCGCCACATGGGGTTGGTGGTTAACGCCACGCCTCGGCCACTTTATCCCCGGGAGAGAGACATAGTACCCATCGTAGAGGACGCTGGGTGGACCACAGGGACAGTCTGCACTGTTACGGAAAATCTATCCCCCCCACCGGCTTTCAATACCCGGACCGTCCAGCCCGTAGTGTGTCGCTATACCGACTGCGCTGTCCGTGCTCACAGAGTAACATACGTACACATTAAATTTCTGTTCTCAACATGTGCGTTATGTAACAAATAGCCGGTGGATGAATTAAACTCTCAAAAATGACGTGAGGCCATGCAGTCCGGTAAAAACAATTCTGCACATTGTGCTGTCACGCTTCCGCCGCGATGTACATGACATCTGCGCTTTTCGGGGATATTAACCTGTTAAAGCCTAGCGGGTACTCTACGTAGCACCTGGTTTAACATTCAAAAATTCTACATTGTAGTGACATTGCGTTTGTATGTTTTTTTTATGAATATCAGAACAAACAGCAGCGTTTACCTTATGCATCATGAATCCTTTAAAGACGAAACGTATCTGTTTTATGTAAGGACTCAGTGCGTACCGCGCTGTAAACTCCACGTCGATTATAAAAACCAGTCTCTTAATGTTTTATAAGGCAAAAGTTGCTGTTTGTTCTGAGATCCATACAAAACACATAAACGCAATGTGGGCACCACGTAGAATTCTTTAATGTTAAACCTGGTCGTATGTAAAGTTACCGCTAGGCTTTAAAAGGTTAAGAGACTGGTTTTTATAACCGAGGTGGAGCGTGTTTACAGCTCGGTACGAGCTGAGTCCTTATATAAAACTGATTACCATTCGTCTTTAAAGGGTTAAGCAGCGTTAAGTGATGGTTCTGTACTGACGTTTCTGGACGACCTATCCGTTCTCTTAAAGATGGGACCGATAGGTTGTCCCGAAACGTCGGTGCAGAAACATCACTCAGCGCTGCGTCATATCGCAGAAGAGCGCTGATGTGAATTCCACACAGCCCGCACGGTGTCACTTCCCAGAAGGCGGTAATATGCAGTCAGCACCATAAAGCTTCGATCCAATATCCTGAAGCTAAAGGTTTTACCTTTTGCGAGGATCGATAATTCGTAGCAGCCTCCATTTTGACCCATGAATTTTCGACTCGTTTGAAGTCGTCTGTTTTTGTCGCAGCTGTTAAACGCCTCAAATGTTCCCTCAACACAGTACCAGGTACGTAAGCTATCCATCATAGCCGTGGTTAGATCGATATGCACGTGCAGCGAGTTGCCTACACTGCCCCTCCGCCGTTATCCCTCGTCGTAGCGGAATAGTACGTAATTTGTATGAGCATTGTTCCAACGCTGGCGTTACGTTGTCAGAAACACAATGTACATGTGTAGTTAATGTTGGCTGTAGAAGTTCTGAAATTTCTCGTTGCACATATTATAGGAGAATTTGCATATCCATATCACCGGTGAATCTAAATTTCACCACCGCAAAATCTGCCTTTCAGACCAGATTTTGGAAATAGTATTTTTTTATTTTGAGGTGACGTATCCCCGCTGTGTTATGAGTTTTCAAATGTGTTTTAAAAATCAGTCATACATAACATATAATACAAGAAGTAACAGGCTACAGGTTTCGGCTAAAATTAACCTATTAAAGCCTAGCGGTAACTTTACATACCACCAGGTTTAACATTAAAAAATTCTACGTGGTGCCCACATTGCGTTTATGTGTTTTGTACGGATCTCAGAACAAACAGCAACTTTTGCCTTATAAAACATTAAGAGATTGGTTTTTATAACCGAAGTGGAGTGTTTACAGCGCGGTACGCACTGAGTCCTTATATAAAACAGATACGCTTCGTCTTTAAAGGGTTAAACCATCATCAGGCCTTTTATCAGGAACAATAAAAAGAATACTAAAACTGCACTAGATGTGAGATATCACCCTTTAAAATTGTAAAAATACATTGCAGATATACCCGAAAGTATGTTTTCCGTACTCAAATATCAAATTTCATAAAAATCCATCTAGTGGGAACAGAGTTGATCCATGCGTACGGACATACATGATGAAGCTAATAGTCCCTTTTCGCAATTTTGCAAACACGTCTAAAAAACCCAAAATATGTCCACTGTAAACTTATTCTTTCACCGACTGCCATATGTATTGTATCCCCACCGCTTAGACGCGCATCCTCTGTTACTGTTCCAGAGACCAACTTCAAAAGTTCATTTCGTTGCCAGGCCCCAAACTTTGTTTACTTTCCCGGTGCATATAGTCGAGTTCTTTCTCATGTCGTACCTGTTATTTCTCGTCGTAACACGAGTCTATTCACTGTGTTCACTGAGTAGACAGTATGCTTGTTGCCAAGACGATAACATGGCACGCCTTGTCGTGTTGTCTCCCCCACCCCTCGCGGTTGTTGAACCGAGTGACCTCTGTCACTGAGCCAACAATGGACACAACTGTCCACTGCACGCGGAAGAGCACGCAGTTGTGACGAAACACGGGATACTTTATTGTTATAGTTCCTCAAGTAATGGCACTTGCTACAGTCTACGGGGCTGCCCCCTGAATGCCGCTAAAAGTAACAGAAATGAGTTCTTTGTTCTAAGCGACTGAGTTTAAACGTAAAAGTCGGAACACGTTCATTTGTTAGAGGCAGTAGCCACAATGCTAGGAAATATTTGATACAACAACCGTTGACATGTTGCTGAATGTTTCAAAACTCAAGCAGAACTTTGCGACGACTGTATTAATACAGCCTACCTGCTTCGGTCTTGGATTGTTTAACATTTTACGTCATAAATGTTATAAAATGTATGTTCGCGAACATTAGAATAAATATCCTTGATATCAGGCTTCCGCCGCGATGTTGATGAGATATGCACTATTCTGGGATGTTACGTAGCGTCGAGTGGTAATCCTTTACCGACGTTTCGGGATAACGTATCGGTCGTATCTTGGCCCATGAAGATGGGACCGATACGTTATCCCGAAACGTCGATAAAGGATTACCACTCGACGCTACGTAATATCCCAGAATAGTGCATATCTCAGTAGATTAATTAGCAATTACGGAACTTGGAGGAAGAATGTCGTGGCCCAATTAAATTTCCAAAATATATCTGTAAGGGCTGACAGAAAAACGTCAAACTGAAGTCAACACATAAATTTTTGTATCAGACATTCGAGAATGGAAAATTTCGAATGTGAAGCCGAACGGACAATAAATGAGTGTAGTGCCTGTTTAATTGTGCAGCATGCAACAGACAGACGCGTTCCGTCGTCATGCAGTTTAGTTCTATCTGTGCTGAAGACTGTAGCTGATATTATGTTTAACATTTGTCGATTTATTTATGTCTGTAACATACTTGTTTCCGCCGCCAAACCCATAAGCCTGGCAGCAGATTTGTAGCCTTAAAGAACAGTTCTTGATAACAGTGCTTGTTATCTGGGTTTAAACTCTGTTGCGGTTCACGCAGTGGCGGGCGCGCCGATTAGCTTGTCCAACTTCCGGTGCCCTATGACTGACTGCCTGATGTCCTGTTTATGGTCAATGGCCACTTGATAGATACAGGCCGTTACCAAATTCTGTGCACCACGTACTGTTGAAATGTCACGTACCTAGGCTTTATAATTTGACAGATATAGCCGCTTACATCAACTCCACGAAAACTAAAGGCAATGCTTTTTTAAAATATGTCATGCCGCTGTATTATTTATAAGAAAATCAAGATAAAATACATCTAAACACAACTACGTTCTATTTACTTGCAGGACATGTTTTGACCGTTTAGGTCATCTTAAAGGTCACAATTCTTGTTTTTAAAACATATTGATGGATGGATAAAATTATAAAACGCGTTTCAGGTATAAAATGCATTTTATAGATTGTTACTCATCCTCAATATATTTTGAAAAATACGAATTGTGAATCTGAAGATGACCTAAACGGTCGAAACATGTTGTTCTGTAAATAAATAGAACGTAGTTTTGTTTGGATCGATTTGATTTTGATTCTAGAGGTAATACAGCGAAACCTAGCTGTAACGGAAACCTAAAGGACCGGATTTACTCCGTTGCAGGCAGGTTTCTTTTAACCTTTTAAAGCCTAGCGGTAACTTTACATACCACCAGGTTTAACATTAAAAAATTCTACGTGGTGCCCACATTGCGTTTATGTGTTTTGTACGGATCTCAGAACAAACAGCAACTTTTGCCTTATAAAACATTAAGAGATTGGTTTTTATAGCCGAAGTGGAGAGTGTTTACAGCGCGGTAGGCACTGAGTCCTTATATAAAACAGATACGCTTCGTCTTTAAAGGGTTAATACAGGTACTTGAAGTTAAATTAACCCTTACCTGCCCAATGTCGAGTTAAACTCGACAGCTTTTCCGTCGTACTAATTTCAGTGCCGAGCTCAAATCGGCATTGAAATTTTACGGTGCTTTATGTTGGTTTTCTCTCAGCTGCTGTCATCTGGTGGCTAGGTTAGGATTTTGAAGATTAAGGATTTTCTGGAAAATTAATTTGGACCAGGCTGTTGGAGTTCGCAAGAATAATTTGCACTAAAAAGTCTTAAAAAACCTCGGGAATGTGAAAGTTTTCCGCTAAAGACAGGATTCTATTCTATCCAGTTTCCGTTTAAGACAGTTTTCACTGTAACTGAGATTCAGCTGCTAAATATATTTATTATTTAAACATTTTTTTTAAATCACAACTCTTGCGTTATTTTGCTGTGTTTCGAATATTATTCATCATGTCACTAATCTCGTCCGTAAGTATGGGAACCAAAACAAGGCAACGTATTTTGATGCAGCTTGGCGTGATAGAAATACACTCATATATAACTTGAATTCTGCCACATTTTCATACAGCTTGATACATGAGGCTTCTGTGAAGTACTGGAATTTTCACATTCCAAGAATTAACATATGATCAGTGTCATTAAATTGTGATCTTTACCAGAAAGACGTCGTGTATCAAAGTCACAAGCGATACTTACCAGTTAAATCCTGCTGGATAACGAACTATCATTTTCATCATTTGATACCCAAGCCGTAAAGTTTCTCAACAGAATGTGTGTAACATTTGCAGTTCTTGTTGCCTTCATGTAACAATTCTTGCTCAGAATTAATTGGGCCTATTTATTCGCAAACTGTGGTCGTAGTTTATTAAGCACGTGACAGCGGAACGTGATATAGTGCGTCCCATTGTACGAGAATTAGCACACTGGTAAAGACACTCTTACACTAATGTTGGCAACCACTGTAGGATTTTCATAAAAGGGACAGAGGGCTACGTAATACCTGGATTTGTTGGGGGATTTTGAAAGTTCCTTTTCATCGTCATGTGGAATGTATTTTTAAGTAGTTTTAACGTTGTTTTAATTAGACACCGACAAACTTTCTCTCAAGAGGCGTTCATGTCTTTAACCAAATCTCTAAATGAACGGTTTGTACTTCTGGACTTCGAGATTTTTACAGGAATAAAATCCAACTTTTACTCTACCGAAGGCTACGTGCGTTTGAGTTCAGCTTTAACTGCACACCTGACTTCGTTTGTGTTGGCTTATAACTACGCGCGGAAGTGTAAATTATTCTCCGAGGATGCTACGTGGGCTGTTCGTGTATAAATCCTTACTATATTACTTACTTTATAATACGTTGTAATACCGGAATTTGAGGAGGAAATAGTATTAAATACGTAGGTTAGTAATACTTTTGTAAGTAAGATGGAATGGGCTGCGCACTGCGAAAAACCTGGTGTTAGCAGGCGCACCACCACCTGTGTTATAACGACTCAACAAATAAATATCTATCTAAAATACATTGTAATTCTATAGATTGTTATATTGTATTCTCTAAAATAAGCCCAAGTTGTTGGGAGTACAGAGAACATTGTAATTACCATTTAAGTATCAAGAATTTTGTGGGCCTTCTCACAAACAAAAATTTTAAAGGTTTGTGTTTTTTAAGTATACGGTGTTTGAACACACAGGCCACTAGGCGAAAGAGCCACATATTGCAGCCTTTAGTAGTAAAAATTTTTTTCCCAAAACATGATTTACGTCAAAATTTTAAAAACAGACAAATTTATGGATCTGAGGTTTCCACAGAGGAAAATATTTAGTATGTGGTCTGCAGAGTTGTGTACCGTTCTGTATTGTAATTGCTGACGTTTCGGAGTAACCTGTTTTGTACGTTTTCATGGTAACACTTCTCATCTGAAAGTGGATGTAGAAAGTCACTTCCAAAAGTCAATAACCACCCACAAAACTGCGATTTGTCGTACCGTAAAGGGACCGCGATTTACAATTTATTTTACAAAGTGATGGTTCCTTCTAGCGTATCACTCAGCAAGATGAACGCATTTTGCAGGGCCGTACCATGGCCCAAGTGATTAGATGCGGGGGTTGGATTTTAGGCCAGTCCGTGTGGTATTTGTGGCGTACAAAGTGGCACTGGGACAGGTTATTTTCCGAGTACTTCGATTTTCCCTTCTCAGTATCAAACCACTAATGCTATATGTTCAGTCTTCTATCACCGACGCTATGTTAACTATCGCAACTGAGAGTGCTGTTAAATGCGAGCGACTCACTTGAACACATTATGAAGTGCCATCTGTTTATTGGTATTGCAGCTGAGTCCATGAAGTAGAGTCCTTCTTGAGAAGCTGACCGTCGCCTACTTTATCAAGACTGTCCGCAAGCATGACAGAACCCTAAGGTTCCTTTCAGTGTTTACAAAATTAGTCCCTGCCCTCAACATACGGATGCACGCGCGTGCGCTTTCTGATGATGTAAAATTACTTTTAGTATTACATTCCCATTTACTACTATCTCTCCAAAGCAGTCTATTTAGACTGGACTTTGTGTATGTCTCATGTCTCCCACGCTGGAAACATGTAAATTAGCACATTTTCTTAACATCAACATTGAAGTCAATGCCCTTAAGCACTGGAAGACTATCTGACAGCTAAATATTACAGTGTGAGTTCTCTGTAGACAAGAATAGCAATCGGTACAGTTTATGATACATTTGTACTGGCGTAGGACAGTCTGCGTTTGTACTTGTTAATTCCCTGATTTTGTGCCCTCAGTAATAAGTAACAATATGGCGGCCGCGCAACATTAATATGGGCGTACTGTTGGTGTTATTCAGTCCAGTGTTCCAGATGTAGTAATTTAGCTTTATTCTGCCTGCTGAAACACGCGTCGTCCAAAACGGGAGGGTGGAATGTAAATGGGACTGTGTGAAACGTACTTCTATTTCTGTGCTTCTGCATATTAATAGCAGGTAAACATGGCGGGTTGCAAGCATGAGTACGTACTTTAGTTCGAGTTTCTGTCTATGCTGAAAAATGCAAACATTGCAGCAATATGGAAATTTCATATTATGGTCTAGAATTTCCGAATCTGTAGCATCTGTAAATATCTTTAACCCTTTAAAGACGAAGCTTATCTGTTTTATATAAGGACTTAGTGCGTACCGCGCTGTAAACACTCTCCACTTCGGTTATAAAGACCAGTCTCTTAATGTTTTATAAGGCAAAAGTTGCTGTTTATTCTGAGATCCGTACAAAACACATAAACGCAATGTGGGCACCACGTAGAATTTTTTAATGTTAAACCTGGTAGTACGTAAAGTTACCGCTAGGCTTTAAAAGGTTAAACTGATCAGCTATCCAGTATAGACCCCGCACAGTTACAATTCAGTCAAGAATCACCACAATATTCAAATTGTTAGAGAGAGCCACGGACTTGTAATTACTACAACATGTTTCGGCCCTGTTGGTCTCTCATTGAGTATGAAGTAGAAATTAAAAAGCTTTTACATTAACCCTTTGAACGGTAACGGTTACTTTACTTACCACTAGGTGCTAACATTGCGTTTATGTGTTCTCTACGGATCACAGAACAAACAGCAACTTTTGCCTTATACAGAACTAATATATTGGTTTTGTGTAGCTGACGTGGAGAGTGTTTACTGCGCGGTACGCACTGAATCCTTATATAAAGCAGAGCCGTTTCGTGTTTAAAGGATTAAAATGTGCTTAAGCGCATATGGTGAGTACCAAACCGACAATTCGTTTACTGACATGATGTTTATATTTTATTAGTTCAATATAAGGGTCCCTGTGTGACAATGTGTGACAGGATAGCTCTCCCTGTCAAATATTTGTATTGGTTGTCTTAAGCGGGTAAAATTTAAATGAGTGAAAGGGTAAAATTGTTGAAAACGTCAGTAAAATAAGGCTGTTTTGTACACTCTGTGAAACAAAAACCAAGCGTCCTGAAATTGTCTAAGTCCCTCTCCGGAAGCGACGTAACGTACAGTCGCCATCATAATTCGAGCCGTTCGTAGTTTCTCCATATTTGTGCTCGCATGGCGTTACTGTGTCTTCCATTCATTCCAATCATTCACGCCGGATGTATATTAACCAAAGACACAAACACATCTGCTTAATTTCAACATAAATATGAATTAACTTTCATCAATATTCCGAGGCGTGTGGCTAGCTACCGCTCGTACGAAGTTGGATATAGTATACAAGGCGGACGCTTATTTGTGTTCGCTGATAGCCAAGCACGTAGCAAAGATAACTCATGAATGATATAATTAAGTAATTTACGTGTAGCTGCTGAGATTAATTTAGCGTTTCTGCGAATATGACTTGCGCAAAAATAAAAAAATATATATATGCCGATACCGGGACTCGAACCAAAACACTGCACGCAAAGCACAGTGGAATCGTCCCTCTACGTGCTTGGCTACCAGCGAACACAGATAAGCGTCTGGCTTGTATACTATATCCAACTTCGTACGAGCTGTAGCTAGCCACACGCCTCAGAATATTAATGAACGTTAATTCATATTTAAGTTGAAATTAAGCAGACGTGTTTGTGTCTTTGGTTAATATACATCCGGCGTGAATGAGTGGAATGAATGGAAGACACAGAAACGCCATGCGAGCACAAATATGGAGAAACTACGAACGACTCGACTTATGATGGCAACTGTACGTTACGTCGCTCCCGGAGCGGGACATACAAAATCACAGGCCGGTTGGTTTTTGTTTCACAAAGTGTACTCGATCTCTTTTAATATCCCACATACTGTAAGTATCATGGGTATGAAATAAATAAACACCAACTAATGCACCAAAATATATAATCTTTACTGCTAAAAAAACCTTCTACATGTTTCGACCCTCCTGGGCCATCTTCAGGGAGAATATTCTCGCTACACTATGGTTGCACTTATAGAGTTAAGTGTGAATGTGCTCTAGGTTTCATCCTCCGTTTGAGATGTATCGTGTGCTGTCCGCGGTCTGGTGATGATCCGACCAGGGTCGAAACATGTAGCAGGTTTTTAGCAGTAATGATTATATGTTTTGATGCATTAGTTGGTGTTTATTTATTTCGTACGATACAGTGCACGGACATGGAATACATTAAATTTGCCAAGCTTATATAATTGAAATGGTTCCAATATCACCGTCAGATCAGGAGTTCTTTAAAGAAGTTTCTTGCAAACAAAAAACAAAAAACATTAATCTCCAAAAAATACACAAAGAGTTTTTTCTTCAATTGTAAATACACACTCGTACATGTTTCGACCCTGCTGGGTTATCTTCAGTGAGAAACCTTCCGTTGTCGTTACACTAGGTTGCACTATACAGTTGAGCGAGAATGTGCTGTTGACAGGGTCAGCAGGGTCGAAACATGTAGGAGTGTGTATTTACAATCGATGAAAAAACTCTTTGTGCATTTGTTGGTGATTAATGTTTTTTGTATAATATAGTGCACGGACATGGAACACATTAAATTTCTTGCAAACGTCCATAAATCTTTACTGGCTGTTGCCTATCTTTTCCTTATCCAGGGATGGCGGTGTGTAGTGATAACGCATGTCCATGGAGTGTGGTGTGTTAAGGGTGTTGATGTTTTGTGACACCCCTCGGTGTTGTTTAGTGGGATGGTCAGAGGGATTTATGGAGTGGAAGGCTGGTGGTTGTAGCTTACATAGGGTGTTTCTATTGACAGTATTAACCAAATTAAACACTGTGTTTGCTGTATGTAAAATACCATCTGCTTTAAAATTAAGAGCTTGCGCACTCTGACTACAGAATGTACTTGTGGGCTTCGCATAGCGTTCAGAGTAAAGAGTGGCAATTTAACCTTTTAAAGCCTAGCGGTAACTTTACGTACCACCAGGTTTAAGATTAAAAAATTCTACGTGGTGCCCACATTGCGTTTATGTGTTTTGTACGGATCTCAGAACAAACAGCAACTTTTGCCTTATAAAACATTAAGAGACTGGTTTTTATAACCGAAGTGGAGAGTGTTTACAGCGCGGTACGCACTGAGTCCCTATATAAAACAGATACGCTTCGTCTTTAAAGGGTTAAACCCTTCGAACAGGAATGTTTGGTACATCTGTTCTTTTAATTGCGAGGAAACGTAGATAGAACCGGGATGTTGTAGAAAGTGTTGGGTCGCCCGGTACGGCGGATTTCTCCATAATAGACCCTAGCGGATGTAGAACACTGTGGTCACGCGCATTGTTTGTAATGAGGGTCCGAGCTTCATTTCGTCCACGGTCACTGCCGACAGAACCGTATAATGACACGCAAATAAGCGTCGAATAATTACGAGGATTTTCCTTCTTCCTTTGACAAGAACACTGTTTTTAAACGGTACTGTCCTTCAACAAACAGCTACTGGCTGTCCTGGCTAACCGAAATGGGGTAGAGTCATTGGTTGTATTCATCGTTTGGGCACGTGCGAGACGCGGCCCATATTGTAAGTTTCGGGGATGTATAATAAACTGAGAAATTAATTGGAAAGCAGAAGGGACGTTACAATAGCAGAGCGGCGGTGGTGGTGTAGCTGTGTGAGCAGCAAAATGAGAGAGTAGACGTAAATAAATATGAATATGGTCAGGAATTGTGGTCCGACAGAAGTTGTTTTTACACGAAGACGGATTCGTGTAAAGACATACAAGTCACGAATTAAATTATGGACCTCTATAAATAAATATTTTATTTCTGTGTAATGGCATGTAAATTTTAGAAACATTTTGCAAGGTGTTTCTAAAGTCACACGTTTAAAAGGGCTGTGTGACAATTAAGGGATTTGAAAACGCGGATGGCTACAGGAATGAACTTTTTACCTCATGCTTGGAACATAAAAATCTTTGCCGGTTTCGACACAAAGAAATTATGTAGAATTCTAGAAAACTTCTTATATTGATAAAAATAACAATAGTTGTTCCTGTGTTGGCAAGGCGACCGTGTAAACCTTAATGCATAAAGCGATCCACCTCTAAGATCTGGACCTGTTTGTGTTGTGTTACAAGACGGAATATGGAATGTCTGTAACTTTGGTAGCAAGCGTTTTGCATATTTTCGTGATATCATCACACAGAATTTCTACCTTATGCTCATATTTTTTGTGGGATATCCTGTGTCGGATGAAATAAATAGAAGGCAATCTACGCATTAACTTTAAATACGTACTACAGCTCGTGTAGAGAATGCGGTTGGGTACATACATAATGAGGAGAATTTTAATACAATTTCTGTTTGACGCTTTAAAGACAAAGCGTATCTCTTTTATATAAGGACTCAGTGCGTACCGCGCTGTAAACACTCTCCACTTCGGTTATAAAAACCAATCTCTTAATGTTTTATAAGGCAAAAGTTGCTGCTTGTTCTGAGATCCGTACAAAACACATAAACGCAATGTGGGCACCACGTAGAATTTTTTATTGTTAAAACTTGTGGTACGTAAAGTTACCGCTAGGCTTTAAAAGGTTAAGTTTACGTTCCTTGACTGTTTTCAAATGACGAGATAGGTTTGGATAAAAAAATTTTATTCATCAATTGTAAAGAAATTGCGTTTTTTTACAGACTAAAGCCCTAACTATTAGGAATTTTTAAACATAAAGCACGGCACTGAGCCCTTTTAAAATGATTTTTGACTATTTTTTCCCCCTATATTCTTGGTTAGAGCGGTCATTGCATTGTTGTTACTGGTGTCACAAGCAGAACATGGCGTTGGGACGTTGCTTCTCTGCGCAGGCCTAGGAACGTGTACCTTCCCACATTCAGTGCCATTAAGTCGACGTGACGGGAGGGAAGTTCAGTCCGTCATTCAGTATCATGATTCATTGCATGACTCGTCATCAGCACCCACTGCAGTAGCAGTCTCTATGATTCCGTCGCCATTGAAGGAACAGATATGCCCATGATGCCTTAAATTATGCCACAATATTGAATGGTGTGAGCCCTAGATGAGCTGATATATGTAGTATAGACACAATCCATTAAATGGCACACAACAGATCTTAGTTTCACCCTTCTTGTATGGATTTGACGGAATGACAATTTCATCCCTCCTCCTGTGAGGGTTTATAGATATAATTTTCTAGCGAACATTCTAAGCTCCATCTGAGCCCCATTCAAAGGGTATAAATCATGGTACACACATGTGATGAAAAAATTCACTTCCTAATCTTTTATTACGTGGGTGTACCTGACACGAGTACATACCTAGATAGTCAAAAACACGTACAGAAAAAGACACGTCCGTTATGATAAATGGTGTCCTATATGGACAGACTCTTCAGGAACATGTTATCAGTTACCTTGGAACGTCTCGTAAGCCTCTTACAGAGAAAGAAAATTTGTTTCTTTGCTTCTTTAAGTTCCACGTCATAAACGCGTACCGGGAATGGGGGCGTAGTTTCATGTTTTCATAATCGTCGGCATTGTATGGAGGTGAGTTGTCAGTTTCACGGGCCGGCCGCTGTACGTCCGGATGGAGTAGCCCTGTGTGCCAACTGTGTAAGAGACTGGCTGTGTTCCAGTGCTTCTCTGGATGGTCTGGAGAAGAGGAAATTTTTAACCCTGCCTGGAGTCTAGCCACTACTTTTCCGTCTTCTATCGCGTAATTAATCACTGGGCCGATATAACCGTGCCGGTTCCAACAACGGTCTCGCATATTTCCTGAAATGTGTTGTTATTGTTGTTGGTTATTTTGTTGTAAATAAAACGCGAGATGTTTCTGTGTTAAATCACAGCACAAATAAATCTTTAAAGAGGCAATGATAATTGAAATCGAAGCTCTACCAGCTCGGCCAGCTTTGGCTGGTTGGTCTACGCAGTTCTTCTGAAAGTGGCGTTGAGAAAAACGAGGACTTACCTTGCCAGAGTAAGAAGCTAAGTCAGTTTATGTCAGTGATCAAAATGGCAAAGGAAATATTGTATAATATTGTGTCTTTTAACACGGCCACATCTATTGAGGTCACTTTTATTTGAAATGAAACCTTAGGAATGTGGCCACATCTTGAAAAATTATAAACACAGACTCGGTTATAACGTCATGAAAGAGATCGAATATTTTGTGTTGTTATAAACGAGTGTTGTTATAATCGAGGAGTGTAATGTTATGGTTAACAGTGAGGAATTAATTGGTACCACAGAATATCTGACGCTATAGACGAGGTGTCGTATAAACCCATGTCGTTTTAACCGGGTTCGTCTGTATTATGCTCAGGAGCAACAATTACAGTAAGACATGTGAAGTCACATCTGTCTGTGTTTTGAAAAGTATGAATATGACAACCGTTCGAAACGTTGAATTTATAATTTGCAAATAACAGGAATTTCCCTCTTTCCCGGATCAATTTCAAGCAGACAATAGCGTGAAGTGAATAATAAAATACATTTGGCATTTCCAGCCGTCATTAAAGCCAGTCAGTAGTTGCATAAATTTCACAAGCAGAGAACGGGACATAACGTTATGAATTAAAAAAGAAATCAGGGGGAATCCTAAAATCACAGGTTTGCTAACACGGCCGCCTTCCTCGATGAGTTCAAACTCAAACCTGCTGCTATCGACACAACGTTTGTCTGTCGCCAACTGGCACTTCCTGCCACAATGATGGACACCAGGTTAACTAAATATGACAGGTGGAGTGGACCAGAGGTCGAGGTACAAGGCTTATCTCAATAATGGAAGGACAGATTTCTTCTCCAGGGTCTAATCAAGATGCCCTCCCGCGAAGAGTGAATTAGGTTTTGTAACAAGGATGTTGCTTGCTGGAGCCAGAAGGGATTATAAACTTTATACGAAATACATAAACACCAACTAATGCACCAAAATATATATATAAGCTTTACTGCTAAAAACCTCCTACATGTTTCGACCCTGCTGGGCCATCTTCAGGGACAAAAGTCTTGATACACTATGATTACACTTATACAGTTAAGTGTGAATGTGCCCTAGGGTTTTTAGCAGTAAAGATTATATATTTTGGTGCATTAGTTGACGTTTATTTATTTCGTATGATACAGTGCACGGACATGGAATACATTAAATTTACAGACTTATGTTTTTCATCCCAGTTGGCGTTTTTATACAGGATGCTTTCTCAAAGAAATAATCAGTCAGAACCACCTTCCTCTTAATATAATTAATACTGATGCCAGTGCAGCACTAATACCACTCTGTATCTCACGGTCGACGATTTTACACTTTTATACATATCTATACTTTTTTTATACTTTTTATACTCTTTTTCCAATTTAACGTAATTTTATCCTTCTATCACCACTGTCTTATACAATTATTTTACATTGTGTAAAATATTTTTACACTTGTAAGGGAGAACTTCTTCTTCTTCTTCTTCTTCTTCTTCTTCTTCTTCTTCTTCTTCTTC
>BLKM01002298.1:514149-536649 GCA_013340265.1 Coptotermes formosanus
CTTCTTCTTCTTCTTCTTCTTCTTCTTCTTCTTCTTCTTCTTCTTCTTCTTCCATTGACACTACAGCCCACTGTGGGCTTTGGCCTGTCGAACAATATCCTTCCATTTTTCCCCATCTGTCACCAGGTCTTTCCATCTCCTCACTCAGCACTTGAAGATCTCTTTCTACGTCCTCTTTCCATCTTTTCCTGGGTCTTCCCCTTCGTCTTGTCCCTTCCAGTTCTTGGTTGGGTGAAGATCTTTTTGGTCATCCTATCCTCTTCCATTCTCTCTAGGTGACCCAACCAGCTAATACTTTGCCCATTTATCCATTTTACTATGTTTTCTCCCTTGTTCGTCTCTTCTAGTTCTCGATTCGTCCTACTTTTCCATTGTCCATTTTCATATTTAGGTACGTATATTCTTCTAAATATTTTGCTTTCGAAGACTAGGAGAGCTTTTTCATCTTTTTTTTTATTGTCCATGCTTCCGCTCCACATGACACTACCGATCTGATTAGTGTCTTATATAATAGAATTTTATTAGCTCTGGATAAAAGTCTACTCCTGAACAGACTTATGGCGGCGAAATAAGTTCTATTGCCAGCCAAAATGCGTTTTTGTATTTCTTTTTCTACACTATTATCATTGCTAGTTAGCGTGCCCAAGTAAATGAACTCTGCCACTCCTTCATAAGTTACACCATTTATAGTTACCCCTTTCACTGATCTTGTGGAGTTCCTTACGTGTTTATATTATTATTATTATTATTATTATTATTATTTCTTACTGCACTTGGGTTTTCACCCAGTGGCAGCAGTCTTACACCAGTACAGACACCACAATACAATGACACATACATAAACGGAACAGCACAAATTACAGCACACGTATTAGCAATTCACCCACACAATGTCTGCCGTCGATAAAGAAAGAAAGGTAATCCGCACTCAGTACTAGACTTACAGTGACGGAGTGACAGGAATTGTGTGAACTCACGTTTTTCGTTAAGTATTGCGTGCTGCAGAGGCGACATTTGACCGCTCGTTGACCGGACTTTCGTAGAGGATACTGCCGGGTGACGTGTGAGCGGTTAAAATTATTTGAACTCGCTCTGGGAACAAAAGGTTTTAAGCGAAATATACTGGAAAAATAGCGTACAGCTTGGGGTCAACATGTCATTAGCCCAACCTGTTATAAAATTAGGGTAAATTTAAATTGTGAAAACTGAATTTTGTGTGTGGTGTTACTCCCTGCAGATGGCGGTCGACCGCCGAAACATGTGGGATCAAATACTGTATCATTATACCTATATATATAATAGGTATATAGGTATATATATTATCATTATACCCATATATGTATATACACATGTATGCAGGTGTATATATTTTTGTGCAAATTATTGGATGTGTAATAAGAAATTCTCTCTCATTCAACGGAACGAATAACGATTTTGGTATTCATTGTCCCAGTTGGCATATATTCGAATGTATATATAAGTACAAAACCGTCAGATAGCCAACAATATATGTTTATTGTTATATATAAATTAAAAACAGAGCAAGAATTTTGCTAACACTAGTTTTTGAATTTCAGCCTGATAATGGCTCAATGCGGCCGAAACTAGTTGCTGTGTTTTTAATCTATATACAATAATAAAAATATATTATTGGCTATCTGACGGTTTTGGAACGAATAACATTTAAAGATCCACAGTTTTCAGAGCGTCGTTAAATGAACAAACATACAGACCTAATCCTACCCAGATGTGCAGTTGTTACAGTTTCTCATTGCAGTCATAATTTTTGGAATGGACGCCATTTGCTCTACAAGTTTAAAATATTTCCACACAACCCACAGACTTCTGTTATTTTTGCTAGCAACCGTCATGTTGTTATCCACAAGAATGCAGCGGAAACCTTAAGGTTATGCTCGGCAGATATGTCACGTATGTAAGACAAGTTACATAGAAGTAAACATCTTGCAGCGCGCTTGCTTTTTTTTTCCGCGAAAATGTGAGTCATTTAAATTCTTGAAAACTGGAGTTAAGATTATGGCTCGTATATCTTGTTGAGAAACTGTGGCCGCTTGGAGAAGGAAACGTGATTATGTTTAATTAGCCTTATTCAAGCATCTCGCATCAGTAATTAACATCAGCTTCTTGTGTATCCTTTTGAAGCCTAGCGGTAACTTTACAAACCACCAGGTTTAACATTAAAAAATTCTACGTGGTGCCAACATTACGTTTATGTGTTTTGTACGGATCTCAGAACAAACAGCAACTTTTGCCTTATAAAACATTAAGAGATTGGTTTTTATAACCGAAGTTGAGAGTGTTTACAGCGCGGTACGCACTGAGTCCTTATATAAAACAGATGGGCTTCGTCTTTAAAGGGTTAAATATAATTCGTGAACTGCAGCCTTTCGAAGTTCGATAACCGGAAACGAGTAGAGACGGTGCACTGGCCTTCCTATATTCTGATTTTGAAAGTAAATACACATTGCAACGAAAAACAGACAATTTTTAGAACGCCGTTCGGTATATGGGCAGTTTTAATAAGGCTCCAAAGGAACGCCTTTCTTGTCTTGTAATCACGTCAGCGAGCTGCGGTCTGTCCGTCCGTCATTCAGTTATAGGCACTTAAACTGTCTCATTCGTGGGCATCTCGCCACGAAAAATGTGTGCACTTTTTAAGCTCATGTTGATGTCTGTATGTAATGGTAAATAATTGTAGCATTATATACAGCCGAACCCGTCTATAACGACATCGGTTTATGCGATCCCTCGTCTATAACGTCAGATTTTCTGTGGTACCAATTAATTCGTGACTGTTAACCATAACATTATGGTCCTCGGTTATAACAACACCCGTTTATAACGACACAAAGTATTCAGTCCCTTTCATGACGTTATAACCGAGTTCAGCTGTATTAAATTTGTATAGTATTCTGTGCTGTGCTGTGTCGATTGGTAAGTAGATACCGACGTTTCGGAGAATGGTAGTTTCTTTGTGCTCAGGGTTAAGCAGTGAATAAGGGAGGGCAGTTGGATTGACCCTGAAGATGAAGGCATTACACTCCTTTGAAATGTCGGTAACTCTTTTATCAGTCGACGCTGAGTGACTGCACAGAAAACTTGAATCTTCAGTATTTATTGGTTCTTTCGCTTTCGTTTCGTCTTAACACTAATGTGACTGGATTTTTACAGTTAACCATTTTTGTGTTGACCTAGTGAGTGTACTTAACCCTGTAAAGAAGAAGCGCATCTCTTTTATATAAGGACTCAGTGCGTACCGCGCTGTAAACACTCTCCACTTCGGTTATAAAAACCAATCTCTTAATGTTTTATAAGGCAAAAGTTGCTGTTTGTTCTGAGATCCGTACAAAACACATAAACGCAATATGGGCACCACGTAGAATTTTTTAATGTTAAACCTGGTGGTATGTAAAGTTACCGCTAGGCTTTAAAAGGTTAAATGTGGTAGACTACTGGTTGAAAAGTCGTAAGTCGATCCCGAGTTTAAAGTTCTGAATTTTGCTCTTTATGTGGCTAGTGGCCAATGATTTGCAACATATGGGCCGTCGTAGCTTGGGGGGGGGGGGGGGGGGGGAGGCACCCGCGGGTATATAACGGGGCCGCAAATACATATGCGAAACAGGCACACGGTAAATATGGAACCAGACGTAAGGATGGGACTTTCATCGGTTCAGCCAGACTTGGGAACATCTGGAAGCTATAAACCTGTAGCAACTTCCTCAGTAAATGACTCTGTATAATACAGAACCGAAGGCGCTTTCTGTAGACTAAAGAAAATATGTTTTACACGTGTGTGTATTTCTATTTCTCAAATTATGTAGGAGCTCATACGATTCGTAACATAAAAGTGTATGTACTTGGGGTACTGAATTCGTGCTAGCTTCTTATCTTTATCAATCGTACTTCCGAAATTGACGGATACTAATAATACAGCTGCAGCCGTGTAGCGGTCTGCGAAATTGATTGACATTAAAAAGGTGTTTCTCACACTGGAAACGTGCTGAAACAGGATTGTACAAATTCCGGACGACTAAATATTTTACTGTAGCGCCTAATATTTGTGGATCATAGGCGTGGAAATTCCTTTATATCACCCTGATGATGCCTAAAATTTTGAGATGCCTTCTAGATTTGGCTTTGAAGCAGTGCCGGCCTTAGCAAACGGGGGGCCCGATTGCGATCCTTGCGGCGGGCCCCTGAAAGTTACAGTGCAGAGGGAAAAAAGGCCTAACGTTTTGGTATATTAACCCTTTAGAGACGAAGCGTATCTGTGTTATATAAGGACTCAGTGCGTACCGCGCTGTAAACACTCTCCACTTCGGTTATAAAAACCCCTTAAAGACGAAGCGTATCTGTTTTATATAAGGACTCAGTGCGTACCGCGCTGTAAACACTCTCCACTTCGGTTATAAAAACCAATCTCTTAATGTGTTATAAGGCAAAAGTTGCTGTTTGTTCTGAGATCCGTACAAAACACATAAACGCAATGTAGGCACCACGTAGAATTTTTTAATGTTAAACCTAGTGATACGTAAAGTTACCGCTAGGCTTTAAAAGGTTAACGTATGTTTGGACGAAAACTTAAATGGTACTTTTTTTTCATTTTTAAAAATTACTAATGAGCGCGGGGATCCCGTAAGCGCGGGGCCCGATTGCGTCAAATCGGTCCAATCGGCCTGAGGCCGGCTCTGTTTGGAAAGTGTTATCTGTATACGTGGATCAGTAACTCCACGTAATCAGACGCTTAGTTACTCTGACACGTCGGATAACGATAAATTTATTGACGTGTTTACTCGAGTGTACTGTGTTTGTATGACACTGCGTAAGTTTTTAGTGTAAATATTTCGAATCTCCCTGTACGCAAACAGAAACAAAATGCAAAGCAGTTTCACTTATGCAAAAGTTTTCAGAAGTAACGCCGCGTCTAATGAATACACACACACAGGAGATACTGTTTTAGCATCCGCCTTAGATAAGCTTCACCTGGGAGGCGTTCCGGCATTCAGACGGAAATGCGAACTGAAAATAAAAAGAATGTACACAAAAGTGCCCTTAGTTAAAGACACAAAGAGGAACCAACAACGCGTGCCTCTATTTCCTTTTCTCCTCGCTCTTCCTGTCTTCGCCTTTATTGCGTTTTCCACTCCTCATTCATGGATTGTTTAATATCGAGAAGCATTTTGAGGAGTGGAGGAAGGTAAAAAAAACTGGAGTTTTTTTAAATTTGGCGTTATCATTTATTACGTATGATACAGTGTATTCAGCATTATAGCAGGCATGGAAGTTTCTTGACTTAGGGTTACCTTATCGGTATCAAGACACATTTTTTTTTAGTGGTGAAGGGCCCCGCAGCAGACGCTACGGACGTACTGCAGCCGTGAGGCTTATTGTGCAACCCTATGATGAAGATGATTATTTTTTGTCCTTTTCCTAGTAATGGAGCACCGGTGGAGTGAAATTGACACGGGAAAACCGAAGAACTCGGGGGAAAAACCTGTCCCAGTGCCATTTTGTCCACCACAAATCCCACATGGACTGACCCGGGATCGAACCCGGGCCTCCGCCGTGGGAGGGAGGCCGGCGGCTAACCGCCTGAGCCATGGCACGGCCGTAGACTGTCTGTTAGGCCTCATCGTCTTACACAGAACGCTATGGTGTTTCAAAAGAATTACAGGGTCACTGACTTCATTTTGAAGGCCAACTTTAATAATAGTGATTTTGACCTATGCTGTCAGACGGGTTTTCCTCCCGTGGAAAAGAGGAGGCCAGCAGACTGCCTTGTATGTGAATTCTTGTGCTCATTTCCCTTATTTACTGCACGAATATATAAAATCATAGCCTAAGACACGTGTCGCTAACGGATAATACTCAAATCTTTGTTCTGAATTTTTTTAAAAAAATCGCTTACAGACTTACTTCCAGTAAAGCGCGGTCCTCTGAAAAAATGATGCTATGGGATAAAGCCACTGTGCTCTTCAAAAATTGTGACGCAGGCAGACATTTGTTGGAAAGTTGTTAATTAGAAAACAAATATTTTACACAGTGAAGGGGTCTGTAATATTTGCGTAGGAACTTCTGATTTGTGAAAAGTGTGTAATAAAATGTCGTTTCAGAACACTCCCGGATTTAGTATCCTAGATATAATATTAAATGGAAAGCTATGCAACGTAGCTACATGTATTATGGTCTGTTTGTTTCTGTGGGTGTGGAATGCGGCTTCTTGCATTCTCAGGAAAGGTCAGAGATTCGAGGAATTCTGGAAGTGAACGCTGCAGAAAATATTTACTGTGATCAAATAGGCTTATTACGGAGCTGCAGATACGTATAACCAGCTGATTAATACTTTGCTTAACCCTTTAAAGACGAAGCATATCTGTTTTATATAAGGACTCAGTGCGTACCGCGCTGTAAACACTCTCCACTTCGGTTATAAAAACCAGTCTCTTAATGTTTTGTAAGGCAAAAGTTGCTGTTTGTTCTGAGATCCGTACAAAACACATAAACGCAATGTGGACACCACGTAGAATTTTTTAATGTTAAACCTGGCGGTACGTAAAGTTCCCGCTAGGCTTTAAAAGGTTAAGGAAATATTATTTCCATCAACTCAACAATTTTCTAACAAATATTATAAAACCATATTTTGTTATTTATATTGGTTTTTATAACGATACCAAAACAATGTTATCAAGCTGTCAATGCCTAACACAAGCTCAGTTTTTCACTATATAAAAGTTCCTCTTATGTTGCTGTTTATTATTACACATTATTCTTCATTTACTTAATCCTTGCAGCTGCACTATGGCTCTGGGGTCGACTCAGCCTCTAACAGATATGAGTACCAAGGGTATTTCCTGGGGGATAAAGGCGGCCGGTGCGTAGGGCTGACAATCTTGCCACCTTCATATGCCGATTGTCTTGAAATTGTGGGAGCCTCAACCTCCTAAAGCCCTAATGGCCTGATGATCATATTACAATACTGTCGAAACATGTAGTCAGTCTGTAATCAAATCAACGCTGTGCTTTTGTTCAGTGGCTGTGTTTACTGCAAAAGCTTTGTATTGAACCTGCACACGTAACACAGTGCAAATACACTAGCCATTGTTATCAGGGAAGCCGGGTCTGATTCATGTGGTTTCAATTCACAGTGTAAATAATTGCATCACATTTCACTTAAATGTCTCGGAGCCTAGTTTATGAAAATGTGTGTAGATAGTAGGACAAAAGTGGGAGACACTTTACGCCGCGTGTCGTGTACTGTGTGTCTCTTGGCAGCAATTCTGAGACTTTTCTCTTTATTAACCCTTTAAAGACGAAACGTATCTGTTTTATATAAGGACTCAGTGCGTACTGCGCTGTAAACACTCTCCACTTCGGTTATAAAAACCAGTCTCTTAATGTTTTATAAGGCGAAAGTTGCTGTTTGTTCTGAGATCCGTACAAAACACATAAACACAATGTGGGCACCACGTAGAATTTTTTAGTGTTAAACCTGGTCATATGTAAAGTTACCGCTAGGCTTTAAAAGGTTAAAAACTCAATCAACCAACGCCCAGCCAGCCACAAATCTTGTGTAATGAAGTCGTTCTCAGGCGGATGAAACGGCCGGTGTATGCCTTTGCGCAGTTTCATTTTTCTGACGTCTGAGAGCACCTAAATTCTTACGGCCTTGCAGTTGCATGCTTTCATGGGGTACGTTTATAGTACAGGAGCGATTCAGACGCTGAGGGTCTGAATACTGCCCGGAGTTCAATTGATATCGCCATTCGCTTACATTCGTTCTGAAACTGGCAACAAAGGGAATATTTATGTAGCGCTCCTAGTGTAGGCTAAAGGGACATAAGGGAAGGAAAGCGTAACGGTAATTCCTCGATAGGAGGCTCAGGAAGTTAGAGTGTAAGGAACTGATTGACGGTTGAGTATTCAGGGGTTACTGGGAGCTGCTGCTTCGTCTGGGGTTAGGTAGCTTAGAGTGAAATGGAAAAGTTGTCAGAAACTCGGAGTAAGTAAGAATTTGAAATTATTGCCCCAGCGTATTTCTGAAGAGACTGTGGGAAAGTCGGCCAGTGTAACTGGTAACCTGTTGAGTGCTAAACCGAATTTCTGCCCAATATATCTGAAGATTTGCTGCTGCAGTGACCGGTCGTGATTGGATAAAAACTGTTCCAGTGTTTCAATTATTGTCAGTTAGGCGTAAGTAAGAGGATAATATTAAAATGGAAGTTAACGAAGTAGGATGGAGTGTCTGGGCTGGATTAATTTCGCTCAGGATAGAGTCCACTGCCAGCTCATTGCGAAGACGGTGATGAAATTTTGGACTGCTTAAAAGAAGGGAATTTCTTGATTAGATGAGCGACAGTTAGGTTTTCATGAACGAAAAATCTTCTCGATTTATTATCCTGTGTTTACGTACTACCGCTGTTTTCTCTCATGTTCTGTCCCATTAGCAACAAAGTATACATACACTGCAGTAGGCTAGCCATGACATATCTACAGCGCTTCCGGGAAGAAGGCCTACGCCTCTGGCTGTGGCAGTCCTTCCACTTGCTGCAGTCCTATTTGGGACTTACGAGATAGACAGACATGCAGATAAATAATCAGTCTGTTAATCGATCTGTCTCAAGTCCAAATACTGTCTGTTCTAAAAACACGCTTAACCTTTTAAAGCCTAGCGGTAACTTTACGTACCACCAGGTTTAACATTAAAAAATTCTACGTGATGCCCACATTGCGTTTATGTGTTTTGTACGGATCTCAGAACAAACAGCAACTTTTGCCTTATAAAACATTAAGAGACTGGTTTTTATAACCGAAGTGGAGAGTGTTTACAGCGCGGTACGCACTGAGTCCTTATATAAAACAGATACGCTTCGTGTTTAAAGGGTTAATGTAGGCAACGTGAGACTTGAGATTGTATGACATTATTAACAACACTGGAAACTGTGTTCAGGGATGTGACACCATGTAGTCTGGTGGAAAAGTATCGACGGGTTGGAGAAGTCTGGTTTATCGATATTTAGTATTCAACGTAAGAGCTGACGAATAATAGGCTCTGTCGACCCCAAGTCGCTCTACACGTAACGATGAACACAGAAACCTCTCTACCGCTGCTTCCAAGGAACTAACCCCCGTCTTGCAGCTTGCAGCCAGTACGTGAGCTACCCACTATGGGTTCCACGGTGTTAGTATTCGGTATTTTTCACATTCCATGCGAAAGAAACATATAAATAGGGTTCTGATTTCATCGTATACTATGTCGCATTCCTCCCGCTGTGATTTTAATATCTTAAGACCACTCAATCACACAACTTTAATATTCCTGTGCTACATTTTCAGTGGTCTGAAATTATGTCTTAGATTTAAAATCAAGATTACTTTCCATTAATATCTGTACGTTGATGAAAACCGACGTCAGGTTGTGGTTAAATTAGACGTTGTATTTATCACGCGAGCAAGCAGCGATTTGTCTGCATGTGAAAACAAAAGAGAGGGAACCATAGCGAAACGTTTTAAAGCGAATGCAACCGCCATGATGCTTTCAGAACACGCGAGTACTTTGTTATTAATGTGCTAGCTCTCTAAACTCTGGTGTGTGAATTTTTCATACTTCGCCCTTCGTGTTCAAGAAGCAGAAAGGGCTAAGTACGACACAATGTGGGTCACCATCCAGTCGACCAGCACCAGTCCTTCCTTCAGTCTCCTGTCTGTCATTCCGCATTAACTTGATCGGGCTCGAAATATTTTGCACATCAAGTGCCTAATCAGTGGGCCGCGATAGCTCAGTCGGTATAGCGACTCGCTACGGGCTGGACGGTCCGGGGATCGAATCGTGGTGGGGGCGAGATTTTCCACAGCCGTCCAGACCGGCCCTGGGGCCCACCCAGCCTCCTGTAGATGGGTACCGGGTCTCTTTCCCGTGGGTAAAGCGGCCGGGGCGTGGGGCTAGCCACCCCATCCCCTCCTCGTGCCGAGGCTCACGAAAGGGTAGAGCTATACCTCTACTCCCCCTCTTGGGCCCTCACAGGGCCTGTTGTAGGGTGAACCTTTATCTTTAAGTGCCTAATAAACTAATACGTGCAGAGCCATACTGATCCATCGGTTTTGTTAGTACATAAGCTTGGAAATGCCACTGTTTCCTCTTCCATTCCAGTCAAGTATTGTGCTGTAGCAGTACGTATTTTAGCAAGGCTTTTCGTACTGTTAAACTGCTGGGTAGTCAGTAACCGTTAAACAGTCTATTTAAACATAGATGACACAAGTGACAGGCTTTGTTAGCATCGTTCATAACCTCTACACATTTTGACGTCCATGGGCCATCGTTAGAAGGTATTTGGTAAACAAACACGACAATTTGTGCGTATAATTACGATGTGTATATAAAGGCTTGTTCGTTACAAGAGTACATTTGTTCTTATTAATTTACAGTCAGAATCAACAGTTCGTGTTAAAAATAAATTTTTAAGACGAAGTGTTGGTTCTGACTGTAAATTAATACGAATAAATGTATTCTTGTAATCTGTATGCAAACGGGGATGTCTTCGTCATTGTTTCGATGTTTCAACAAATGTTTACACTAAGTGCTACGTGAGTCAATTCGTATTAACCTTTTAAAGCCTAGCAGTAACTTTACATACGACCAGGTTTAACGTTAAAAAATTCCACGTGGTGCCCACATTGCGTTTGTGTGTTTTGTACGGATCTCAGAACAAACAGCAACTTTTGTTTTATAAAACATTAAGAGACTGGTTTTTACAACCGAACTGGCGAGTGTTTACAGCGCGGTACGCACTGAGTCCTTACATAAAACAGATGGGCTTCGTCTTTAAGGGTTAAAGTATGTCAGCTTTGATTTACAACGATATGTTAAAACCGATACAGCTTTGCTAATCATATGGAATCGGTGAATTCTTTCTCCAGATATTACTCTCGTAGTTGCTCGTACTGATTTCTATGTCTTTTTTAGAGGATTCTACACATTTCTTAATAATACAAATTCCTTTCCCGTAGCACACCTTAATATGCCTTCCAGTATCACACTGTTACCCAGTTCGTTACTATCAGATTTTGAAAAAGAAAAAATTGTTGTGTGTGGTCCAAGAAACGAATCTCACGCCTTCAACGCTATGTTCTGCAGTTTCCCTAAAGACTTACCAATACACGTTTAATGTCCCTCAAATTTCACCATAACTCGATTCTTTTGTTTGGGCCAAGAGTAGTTCTGTTTGCATACGGCGCAATTACTACTGCTTGGTCTTGTGTAACAGCCGGCTGCATATGGGCGTCCAGACTGCGAAGCGAAACGGGCAACAGATGTTCGTTCTCGTAGCAACGTAATGTGCTATAAACACGCTCCGAAATTGCATTTGTATTTTTAATGCTAGATACGTGTGGAAGTGTAAATACCTTTACGTGTACTGCAGGATGCCTTCATGGCATATATTGCATGGCCACATCTAATTTATATGTAGACGCCATGCCATGACTCCAGGCTGTCATTCGCAGGCTCCACGCCGCCGGGATTCTCTTTCGATGCCAGGTTCAGGTACTGTGGATGAAATGTTCTTGGGACTGGCTTTTCGCCGGTTCCTTCCTCAATCATTATCATACCACGAACGACCCATACTCTTCCTTGTTGGCGTCCCCATGTGCTATATAAGGGGAATTTTAATTGAAAATCCTTGGGTGTTATCAGCACATTTTGTTTTACTTCAGTGGTTATATACAATACAATAACATTTACTGTATTTTGATTGACTGTACTTTGCACGACATATTTGAAACTCTGTAGATCACCTTCAGGTGTGGTATGTTTGTTCGAAATTTACGTATTAGTTGTGAGTGCTGGTTTTGTCCTTTCTTTGCCTGTTATTCCACACATGTGATTCCTTCCCTAATCATTTACAAACATCTCCTGTATTCACTAGTGTGATATTTTCTGCGAATTCAATCATTCCTCTTAAATATACACTGTCTCTGGAGTTACGTGGCGGTAAGCGGTGGCGCAGTTGGTTGAGGCACTGCGCTACAAGCCGGAAGGTCGCGGTTTCGATTGCCGGTAACATAATGTCCCTGAGGTCGACCCAGCTTCTAATAGAAGTGAGTACCAGGGGTATCTCTTGGGGGGGGGGGGGTAAAGGCGGCCGGGGTGTAGGTGCTGACCGCTGACTACCTTGTCACCTTCATGTGCCGATTGTCTAGAAATTCTGGGAGCATCAAGATCTTGGAGCCCTAAGGGCCTCTCCATGCATGTAGAGGGATTGCTTTACCATTGCTGGAATCACATGCACTGTTCTCTAACGTGTGTAGTCTAAAAGCGGTATTACAAACATAAAATTGAATGCATGAACGAGGAGAAGAATTAATTGCATTCCCGATGACCTGTTCATGGGAATTGTGCTCATAAAATTGGGTATTCGTATAACCTGCGTGCCAGGTTTAAAGGGAAGGACTGGACTGAAACGTCAGAGAATTGCTACAGTTAAATGGCACATGCAGTACCAGCACAGTGGCAGTGCGCCCACCTGTCGATACAGCTGTAGTGTGGTGGCGTCGTCACACGCGGGTGCTTTAACGGGCTAGATCGATCAGAGGGTACCAGTCGCCCATGAAGCGTCTCCTTAACTCCTCAAACTTTATACTCATATGTTTTGTGTTTTGTTTCGTCCACAGTTTTAAATTACAGCACGTTCTGCCCTTATATTAACCTTTTAAAGCCTAGCGGTAACTTTACATACGACCAGGTTTAACATTGAAAAATTCTACGTGGTGCCCACATTGCGTTTATGTGTTTTGTACGGATCCCAGAACAAACAGCACCTTTTGCCTTATAAAACATTAAGAGACTGGTTTCTATAACCGAAGTGGAGAGTGTTTACAGCGCGGTACGCACTGAGTCCTTATATAAAACAGATACGCTTTGTCTGTAAATGGTTAATGTGTACCGATATTTAATTTGTCTTGTTTTATTTATATGGGTGTCAAACTTGGTATTTCATACTAAGGGAAGGAAATAGGTTCAGGATTTGATGTTACTCATTTCCGTGCTTATGATCAATATAACAAAAGAGAGCCAACTTATGCACAATATTATTGTTTATTTATTTATCTTTTTTGTTCATCTTCTCCCCGACATGTTTCGGCAAGTAACTATACCATTATCAAGGGGACTATGTCAAATTACATAAGATGTGCATGAAATTTAATGTGAATATAAAATATTAAATTTTATAGAAGATTTTAATATTTTAGAAGTTTTAGCATTTTATATCCACATTTCATGCACATCTTATGTAATCTGATATAGCCCCCTTGATAATGGCATAGTTATTTGCCGAAACATGGGGAGAAAGTGAACAAAGAAGATAAATAAATAAACAATAATACTGTGCGTAATTTGGATCTGTTTTGTTATATAGGTTCAGGTTATTTGAGAACAGAATGCTGGGGAAGGTATTTGGGCCGAGAGAGAAGGTGAAACGGACGGCTGGACAGCACTGCCTAAGGAGCAGCTTCGCGGTTTGTTCTCCACATCAAGTATTGTTCCGGTGGTCAGATCAAGGAGGGGGTCATGTGTTGCGTGTGGGGGAAAAGAGAGACACATACAGGATTTTGAAAAGGAAACCTGAAGGAAACAAACAACTTGGACGACCTAGGCATAGATGCGAGGATAATATTAAGATGGATCGTAAATTAGTAGAATTTGTCGGATAAATTTAAGTGATCTGGCGCAGGGTCGGGAACGCGGTAATGAATCTTCAGGTTGCGTAAAATGGCGGGCAGTTTCCTGAGTAAGGAAATATTGGCTTCTCACAGAGGAGTCTATTCCATGGAGTTAATGAGTTCAGTGTTTTTTTTTTTGGTGGGGGAGGGAGGGATCTTTGTCTAATAATTCTTTTCGATCTTCATAATCTTTACACTACGATTACAGATTACGTGATTATAAAGAATGAGATAGGAAATAGCCTACTCCAAGGTACTACAGGAAAATGCACTTAGAAGATGAAGTAAAAAAAGGTAAAGCAGTCCCATTACAGGCCTGGACAGGCCCAGAGGGTTCCAGAAGACTGAGGCTCCCAGATTTCTAGACAGTCGGCACATGAAGGTGGTAAGGCTGTCAGCCATACGCACCGGCCGCGTTTACCCCCCAGTAAATATTCCTGGTACTCATTTCTGTTAGAGGCTGAGTCGACCCCAGGGCCATAGTGCGACTGACAGGATTATGTCAATGAAAAAATCCACTGACACCATCGGGAATCGAACCCGCGACATTCCGGTTTGTAGCGCAGTGCCTCAAAGGCGGTAAAGTAAAGTAAAGCAAAATAAAGTAAGGTAAAGTAAAGCAAAGTTGTACATCTGTACGCCATGGCGGTATAGACGGAGATCAACAAATATAAACACATATTTTAAGGAATTGTATGTAAATATATAACTGGAATGACCTGACTTGTGACCTTCTTGTACCAGAAGTGTGAGTTCTTCGATTTTTAGTGACACTAGACAGGTTGAGGACTAATGGCAAAATGCTGATAACACCGACGACGCAAACTGCCATTAAAGGAACAGCGAAACAGACGCCATAGTGGAGACTGTTTCGATCCTGGTACCAGAGGCTGCTAGGACCGCCACATAACGTAATTTTATTGGACAGGAAGGAACTGCTGTCTGTTGCTAAGCGACCGGAAACAAAGAAAGAGCGAGCAGCGCTAGTTCCGTTTTAAGCATACATTATTCCTACATATTATGTGTTGTGACGTAGGGATTCCAGCAGCTTCGCTCTAAAGCGGCTTAAGTAGGCTACGAGTTGAAAGCCCTGTAAATCGAATGTATTACTGGGACATTATGTTGGTGCGGGGATTATTGTATCAGACGTAGATGATACATTATACAAGGACGGAAGTGGTTATATCTGTGCCAAGGCATTATCCTGAAATTCACCCGAGAGGACTTAGGAAAATCATGGAGAGACTATCAGCAGGGCTGGTAACCACGTCGATGTTGAAATTGGCTGCTTCACGAAAGCAAGAAGGCTTTAAGATTATCTAACGTTGTTGGAGCTGTTTATTGATATTTTTTGCCCCCAGTTATTCTTAGGCGCATGCGCATAATTGTGAAAAGCGACTGTTAGCTTCATCATGTCTGACTGTCCGTCCGTCCGTCCATCCGTCCGTATGGAACAACTCGGTTCCTACTGGACGGATTTTCAGGAAATTATATGTTTCAGTATTTTTGGAAAATATGCCAAAAGATCAAATTTGGCTAAAATATCACAATAATAACGGGTACTTTACATGAAGACCTATGTACAGTTGTGATAATAGCTCGCTTAATTCTTCTTAGAATGAGATATGTGTTAGACGAAAGTTGTCCTGAAAATCAAAACGCACATTTTCTGTTCAGTGAGGTTTTTCCGAAAATCGTGCCGTTTATGACATAACGTGGAAAAATATTGTACAACCAAACAGGCCACAGACGAAAATATAATACGGCGCATGCGTTTTGTATACTGTATGAATAAGCCTACAGACACACTCAGCATATGTAATACTTCTTGCCTTTGCACCGCAAAATTTTTACGCGAACAAAAACACTGTCTGTGGTCCGGGCCCGGTTCACGCCTCCAAAAACAACGCAGTACGCAGTCAACAGCACATTCTCACTCATCTATAAAGTGCAACCTTAGTGTAACGATAAGAAAAAGTTCTCCCTGAAGATGACCCAGCAGGGTCGAAACATGTAGGAGTGTGTTATAATTGATGATAAAACTCTCTTTGTGCATTTGTTGGTGATTAGTGTTTTTGTGTAATATAGTGCACGGATATGGAACACATTAAGTTTACGCGAACGTTCTCAATATTGCATTTATGCATACATTGCCCTTCTTGTTTATTTATTTGTTTATTTAACAAGTGTGTCTCCATTTCGTACAGTATACGTGTCTGTTGAATGAGCAATAATCGGCCTCTGAATTGAGCTGTGAGTAGCAGGTGTAGATGTAGGCGTTTTATTTATCTGTTAAGGTTAACATTTTAAAGCCTAGCGGTAACTTTACGTACCACCAGGTTTAACATTAAAAAATTCTACGTGGTGCCCACATTGCGTTTATGTGTTTTGTACGGATCTCAGAACAAACAGCAAGTTTTGCCTTATAAAACATTAAGAGACTGGTTTTTATAACCGAAGTGGAGAGTGTTTACAGCGCGGTACGCACTGAGTCCTTATATATAAAACAGATACGCTTCGCCTTTAAAGGGTTAATGATGAACGTGGCAAAAGATGGTCCGGACAGTTATCGGACGTACGTATGGGCTGAATACATCCAGAATGTACTTGTGGGTGTTTTCTATTGTTTGCTGCTGGAGACAAGGTTGCTGTTACAATTTTGGTAAATCGAAATATGTGACTTTCACTAGAGACAAGTTTGTCCAGTGGTAGCTGGGCATTTCTACAAGGGTGAGCGATGAGTTAACGAATATGGAATACCGACCCATCAGGGCCGCCGACAGCAGGTCCGGGCCCCGGTAGAAAAAAAAAATTTCGGGCCACCACCAAGGGCGGACCGGCAAAAAACTCTACACTAAACGGAAAGATTAACTCTTCTTTGCAGAGTGACACGCTTGGTCTGAAAGGGTGAAGTTTTACAGTCGACAAATGATACTACCGAGAAAGGCGAAAATATGCGCAACATAGTCGGGGCCCCGGTAATTTGTACTGGCTTCCTCGGCCCTCTTTCTGGTCGGCCTTTCTACCACTAAGTTAGTGCACGGTGAAAACATGTAATGCAAGACGAACTTAACCCTTTAAAGCCTAGCGGTAACTTTACGTACCACCAGGCATAACTTTAGTCAATTCTGCATGGTGCTCACATTGCGTTTACGTGTTTTTTACTTATCTGGGAACAATCTGAAACTTTTACCTGACACGTCATCAAATGATTGGTTTTTTAAACTGAGGTGGAGAGTGTTTACTGCGCGGTACGTCCTAAGTCTTTATATTAGATAGAATGCGTTTTGTCTTTAAAGGGTTAATGTAGTCTTGCTTATGGACTGGAAATAGTACGGGGATACAGACTAAACCTACTCCGGTAGGTAATGTGATCTGCTGTTGAAATGGAATTGCTTGAATTTTCGTTCTTGCCACTTGTGACGCTAACAGCGCAGATGTGCAAAATTGCGTCTCACGTGCTTAAGTTTATGTGGTGATAATCATCCATACATTATTCTTTCCAGGCTGGTAATTGATGTTTCAATATTTTTCGCTCGTAAAACATCCTGATGTCGTGATTTGTACTGTTTGTTTAGTGACAATTGGATGGACAAGGATCCTGCTCACGGCACGTGTAGTGTCTTTCAAGGCAGGGATTTCTACAGACAAGAGTCTGCTCTTGTGATTAACATTTGATGGAGGCAGCAGATTGTGTGTAGTGCGAACAGCTTTGCAACTAGAACATGCGTGTTAGAAAGGGCTATTGTCTTTCATCTGTTTCTTTTTCTGTTAATGCAGAAACGCCGTACGACATGGAATCAGGACGATGCTGCAGATATGATGTTATGGAGACCAAATAGTAAGCCTAGCTTCTTGAGGCTGGTAAAATAAGGGTTTTTTAGAAGGTGAGTTCTTTGGGGGGGGGGCGGGGCCGCCATGGGCAGATGGATGGAATTTGAATCTGATTTTTTTTTGGATGGGTAGGTGGATATAGTTTGAATTTTATTTCTTTTTTTGGATGGGTGGAGGGATATAATTTGAATTTGATTTCCTTTTTTTGGGTGGGTAGATGGGTAGTATTTGAATTTAATTTTTTTATGGGTAGGTGGATATAATTTGAATTTGATTCCTTTTTGGGATGGGTACGTGAATAGAATTTAAATTTGATTTCTTTTTTTGGATGGATAGGTGGATATAATTTGAATTTGATTTCTTTTTTTGGATGAGTAGGTGGATAGAATTTGAATTTCATTTTCGTTGGTTAGGTAAGTGGATAGATAATGGGCCCATGAATTTTTCGATAAGTAGGTACATACAAGTACAATGACAAATGTGTGGGTGTATGTACGTATGTATTAATTTATCATTAATTGCACTGACAGGCGTCTGGATAACAAGATTATTTTGCTAGAATGCATTACGTGGACAGATAATTCTGGGTGTGTGGGACATTCTGCTATCCAGAACACCCCGTATTCTAAAACATATCAAGCTGACCACTTGCTATTGACAGGTGTCCATCACGAATAGTGTTAATTAAGTGCGTTAGGAAAATGTCATGCCCTGGAAGAATAATCGGGCGGGAAACTTTATACAAATTTAACTGCATTTAATTAAATCATTTAAAATTATTCCTCGTCTGGGTTTCATCACATAATTTCGCACTCGAATGATTAGTCTTGTCCATCACAATCAGCGGGTATTAATGCTGTCTTTCTGGCTTAAATGGAAGAGCGGCATATCTTCCTCTCCTCTCATGTTTAGGTGTTATTAAAATCTTTTGTTTGGGTTTATACAGTCACAACTCAGCTTGTCTTCTCGCCTTCGATGATTGAAAAAATCAAGGCAGCGTAGAAGAATCGTTGGATTCGTCCTGTAGTATTGTTTTCTGCTTTGTTACTTGATATTTCCACGAATTCCGAACAGTAAATTTGAATATCAAATGCTACAGTGTAATTATATATTTATATATATATCTGCATTTACTTTCAAAAATGTTAAACGTATTAGAGTATATGACACATATTCACAGACAGCCGTGCACTTTACGTAAATATTGGTCAGTCCATGACCGAAATTTCTTGAGGATATAGGTCGTCTGGGATGTAACCTTGTTTCGCTGAATTAATTCTTTCCGACGCTTCGAAATAACCACGAGCCAAGGGACACGGCGTCACGTCCAAGAATACCTGAATCCTCAGCTATACCGTTGTTGAAATCTCAAATCTCGCCACCATACATTCCTGTCAAATAGGACATCTCTGATCCATAGGGAGAAACCCCTAAATACGCCTATCTACAACCCCTGACACTCTTATGGTGTAGCACGGATACCCAACCGTGGTGGTGTACTGCAGAGTTAATGTCTGTACGATGCTAAGAGTTCAGCGTCTCGCTGTGTTAGCAGTTATCACGTGATTAGTTACGATGAACATCGGTAACGCTGTAATAGACTATCTATCTATCTATCTATCTATCTATCTATCTATCTATCTATCTATCTATCTATCTATCTATCTGTCTGTCTCTGTCTATCGGTCTATCTGTCTGTCTGTCTGTCTGTCTGTATCTGTCTATCGGTCTATCTGTCTGTCTGTCTGTCTGCCTGCCTGCCTGCCTAACTAACTAACTAACTAACTAACTAACCAACCAACCAACCAACCAACTCACTAACTCCATGTAGCAGAGGCATTCTTGAGAAACTAACAGTTTCTCAGCTAGTCAAGAAATTCCCGCATTTTATGGAACCCGGAGTATCATGACCGCATTTACAAGAGCCCGCCACCTGTCCCTATCCTGAGCCAGCTCAATCCAGTCCATGCTCCCCCATCCCACTTCTTGAAGATCCATTTTAATATTATCCTCCCATCTACGCCTGGGTAACGCTGTAATAGACGTCGAAGTAAAACTGCCAGAGAAATCTCGCTTTAATTTTATGTGTTTCAGTCACTCGTCCTTTCGTTTCCAGCCATTCTGTACCATTCTATGAAATTTGGGTCGCATGGAGGCGGAATTGAGTCTGGGATTGGGCATTCTCAGTGGGAATTTCGTGGTTTCCCCCAGACGCGCTTTAAGCCGATACCGCTTGATAAATTGGCGTACACTGGCCAGAATGCTGACGCTCTCAGAGGTTTTCTTCTAAGTAAAGGCGGCCGAAGCCAATAGCAACTGCCTTTATCATGCGTGATATTAAGCGTACGTATCAAGTCTTCCACACTTCCTGACATGATGCTTATATGAAGATAGCAAGAATAAATTTAAATCTACCTTTTAAAATGCGTGTCTGCCCACATCTGTCGTAATAAGGCCTCGAGGCTTTAAACACTGCTGAAGTCAAACTTGCCCTGTCTTGTTTGTAAACGTTAAATTAGGTTATTCTTGTTTTACCTTTCTTAAAATGTAGAGAGCGCTGTTTTATACCGAATAACTTTTAGAAGATAAACCCACTTTTGTCTATAAATCTTCACGCCATTAAAAGTGCATCAACACTTTATTTCACTAACAATCGCCGTTTCCGGGGTCCTCCGCGGATATAAGACACTGATGTACTGAAACATTCAGCACCGGGTGTTCTGTCAAGTGTAACTCCGCCCTACGCGTCCGGAAGTTTTAAAATTGGCCCAAAAAAATGCGCCTAACTACGTCACACTATGCAACTGTACATAATGCAAAACAGATGGCCGTATGTCCGTCCGTCTCTCTTCCTAGGTGACTCGGTCCACTGGTGAAATATGTCGCCGGAACTGCCTGCTTTTTTGAGGGGAAGACATCTGCAGTAAAAACTTATTCTGATCTCATAAATATCATTTGTTATGCGGGAGTGAGTATTTTTCACCCTGACACTAATGATTTTGGGTTGTTTTCAGAGGTAGGAAAAAATGATGGGAACACGTTCAAATTAGTAGGCACCAGGATTCTTGTTTCTGATGTAAACGTTTCCATCTCTATAGAAAGATCAGCAGAAATTTTGTGAGGAAATAATAGTGAAGATTACAATTGAGCTGCAATTTAACCCTTTAAAAATGAATCGTATCTCTTTTATATAAGGACTCAGTGCGTACCGCGCTGTAAACACTCTCCACTTCGGTTATAAAAACCAGTCTCTTAATGTTTTATAAGGCAAAAGTTGCTGTTTGTTCTGAGATCCGTACAAAACAGAAAAACGCAATGTGGGCACCACGTAGAATTTTTTAATGTTAAACCTGGTGGTACGTAAAGTTACCGCTAGGCTTTAAAAGGTAAGGGTCCTCGTGTGGTCTTTGATAAGCTCAATGACAGCGATCTAAAAAAACGGAGAACATTTTGACAGGATGAATAAATATAACGTTTTTAATAATATCCTGCACCATTCGCTTCAATTCGACATTTTCATAAGTCATTACTTTATCTTTGTTTACAATTCGCGCTATTGTTATTTGGACGACTACAAAATCTTTGCACACAATCACGAACTTTCTTTCTGATTACTTGTTTGTATTAGTTAAGAAGGGAAATAAACATACTACAAATTTGCAGTTATATTTACTTTCTCTGTTTATATGCTGTGGCGTCCTTATATAATTGTCCATCATCTGTCACTGTACCAAAAATACATATTTCAGGGTACTTTCGGACAACTCTGAAGCTGCAGGCTACCAGCAAAGAGACAAAGAACACGCTACAGAATGAGGCGGCGAAAACTTCCGAAACATCAGAAATTTTGTCATTATGCGTGGCGTCATATCCTAGACCAGAGGCACTCTTTTATGTTTTGTCTGCTGAGAAGAACTTGAAGAATGACGTCCACACACCGACACAGTATAATGGCAATATCAAAATTGTAATGACGTAAAAATAGATAAACGTAAATTAAGTATTTTTTAGTAAAAATTTTCATATAGCATCACACCATCTTAATACCTAAATTTTAAAAACATGTAAATAAATAAATAAATAAATAAATAAATAAAGATAACCAATATCGTTTCGGGGGCTATGCGGTGCTTCAGCTGCACTTGACGCATGCGTACACATGCCGGATGCTTCTCCTTCGCCATCCAAGTGCAAGTTTGAGGTTACGCTATTCTGCGATCGACAGTCTAATGATAATTTTATTGTTTAGCTAGTGAATTCCTGCTGTAGAGGCAGAGATTTCTCGCGACACACGTAGCAGCTGCTGGCGACACAGCGGTGTGTCGCGTCACAAACTTTGAGACGGGCTCTTTGGCAGTCTTGAATTCGTGTTCTGCTTAACCCTTTAAAGCCTAGCGGTTGTTTTACTTGCCACCAGGTTTAACATTCAACAATTCTAAGTGTTTCTCGCATTGAGTTTACGTGTTTTGTACGGATCTCAGAACAAACAGTGACTTTTGCCTTATAAAACATTAACAGACTGGTTTTGTAACTGAGGCGGAAAGTGTTTACTGCGCGCTACGCGCTGAGTCCTTATATAAAATAAGACACGTTTCATCTTTAAAGGGTTAATAACGCTCCGGATTTCGAAATCAAGTTTATTGAATACGAAGCTAAAAGTATGGAACCTTTCTGGCAAGTTCCACGCCATGAGTGTTTGGCTTGTGGCCTGGAGAAATGAATCCTTTTATTCACTCTTATGCAGGTAGAGAACGGGCTATGGACCCCATGATTTTTGTGGATAAGGGGGGGGGGAGAGGGAGGGACATGTGAAGGATAGCTTCAGGTGGGCGTTGTCCAGTACTCTACACTTAGCGGGATCCTGAAATATTTGGATGCAAGAACAGTCTAAGTCGAACACTTGCTGGGACAGAATGTACAGCTGCCAAGATT
>BLKM01002298.1:538490-558232 GCA_013340265.1 Coptotermes formosanus
ACACACTCCGTCTCCATCCTCAGGGAAAGCGATCACTTTCCCTGAGGATGAAGACGGAGTGTGTCTCTGAAACGTCGGAGATTTTTAACCCTTTAAAGACGAAGCGTATCTGTTTTATATAAGGACTCAGTGCGTACCGCGCTGTAAACACTCACCACTTCGGTTATAAAAACCAATCTCTTAATGTTTTATAAGGCAAAAGTTGCTGTTTGTTCTGAGATCCGTACAAAACACATAAACGCAATGTGGGCACCACGTAGAATTTTTTAATGTTAAACCTGGTCGTATGTAAAGTTACCGCTAGGATTTAAAAGGTTAAACAATTGACATGGCTATCAGCCCGGGAAGAGTTAATACAGTTTTGTCGCCGTGAAAGCCTGGAGACATATAGCAGAGGTATAGCTTTACTCTTTCTTTAATCTTGGTATTAGATGGGGTGGGTGGTTAACCCGTATTTCTTATTTTCAAATCGTGTATTAAGAAATGCGTGATCTATACGTCTGCTCTTTGATAAAGTAGGTTGGCGTGCTTGACAGTTTTTAAACGTTAATGGCTACAAATCACAGGTCTACAGTCCTTACAGAAACGCTAACTGAATTTGTGTATTTCTTTGACTCATACGCACAAACTGACTTCAAGACATGCTACGTTTGGATGTATTTGCAGCATTAGTAAATCCTTCATACAACAGCAGCAACGTTACCTGAGCTTGTACCAGTCCATGTCAATTAAAAATTCACCTCATAAAAACCAAGGCATTTTTCGTGCATCGAATTCGAATTAACTAAATGAAAAGCCCCTTATGTAAGTACAGTCATGTATAATTGCTACATAAAAATGGAAGACACGTACAATTTTAGTTGGGGGTGAGGTGAGACTCAAAGAAATGCAAGTAGCAACATGGCCGCATTTGAGGGCGTTGTCAGAAATCACTTAGCACGCCGCAGTCAACAGCAAAACGTGACTTCTATAGCAGGCAGAGGATCGAGCAGGCCATGTTGTTTTGGTTACAAAGTCAACACGTGCACCTGAAGAAAGCAGAACAGAAGGCGTGTTTCTTTTTCTGCACACAGTATTTTCGTGACGGTGCATCCAATGCTTTAAGAAGTGCGTTTATTTCAGAGAGCTTGTTTGTGGAGGGAACAAAAATTTAGGACGACGTGGTGCTGGGGACTGTAGGTTACATTTCTGTTGGAAAATGCATTTCATGTCTTGTGAGATAGGATTATTGTATATGATATTCTTGAAAGCTTGCGGGAATGCTGTTTCATAACTCTTGGGAGGATGGATGAAGATGCAAGAAAACCTCAGGGTGTCCTTGCTCAGCTAAGGTTGCGAGCAGGAACGCGTCGAAAAGGCGTGAAATTCTACTCCGGCACTTCCTTCCCATCTTGCTTGTTCTGTTACTAAATTCGCAAATTTAGCAAAGTACTGCATATGTTTGCTTATAAGACGCAATCGATTGTAAGACGAGACCTTGAATTAGTAATGACAGTGTTTATATAACGCACTATGGCACTGGGGTCGACTCAGACCCTAACAGAAATGAGTACCAGGAATATTTCCTGGGGCGTAAACGCGGCCGGTGCGTAGGGCTGACAGCCTTACCACCCTTATGTGCCTTTTGTCTAGAAATCTGGGAGCCTCAACCTCCTGGAACCGTCAGGGCCTGTCCAGGCTTGTAATGGGACTGCTTTACCTTTTGTGTTTGTATTAACCCTTTAAAGACGGAATGTATCTCTTTTATATAAGGACTCAGTACGTACCGCGCTGTAAACACTCTCCACTTCGGTTATAAAAACCAGTCTCTTAATGCTTTATAAGGCAAAAGTTGCTGTTTGTTCTGAGATCCGTACAAAACACATAAACGCAATGTGGGCACCACGTAGAATTTTTTAATGTTAAACCTGGTGGTACGTAAAGTTACCGCTAGGCTTTAAAAAGTTAACAAACACAAATCAAAATTTCGAACCAAACACGCCACCCTGATCTATCCCATTACAGGCCTGGACAGGCCCTTATGCCTCCAGTAGACTGAGGCTCCAAGAAGTTCTAGACAATCGGAACATGAAGGTGGTAAGGTTGTCAGCCCTACGCACCGGCCGCCTTTACACGCAATGAGATATCCCTGGTATTCATTTCTTTTAGAGGTTGAGTCCACTCCAGTGCGGCCGGAAGGATTTAGTCAAAGAAAAAGCGGAATGACTCCATCGGGAATCGAACCCGAGACCTTTATGCTTGTAGCGCAGTGCCTCAACCAATAGCGTGCCCCACCACAGTGATCTAGGAATACCACTTGTCAAAGATGAAAACAGAATTGCCACGGCTTTTCACAGGCACATTCTCGGACACAGGAACGACTCTATGACCCCGTGCGTGGAAGAATTGCCCCCAGAAGGCTGAAGAAACAGCGGCCGCGTGATCTGGTCATACCCGCAATTGTTCGCTTACAGTAAACAAGGACATTGGGAGTGTCGTCGCTAGGTGCCTTCTCCCTTCGTTTTAACACTGTCTCATCTCATTCACTTATTATTCCTTGGAGAGCAGAGTATAAATCTCTATAAATTTATTAAAAATCTAAATAAATTAAATTTCTCTCTTCGTCATTTTCTGCACTTCTGCGTCCATTCTCACAGGCAGACTTTACAGATTTTTCTAAGTATCTTTTTATACAAATTCCAACAAGGTTAGAATTGTCCCTTTTTTGGTGTTTCTACTATTACAAGTAGTCTTAAGACTAACGAGTAATTTTTTTCTGACCTAAAATGCCACTTTTAATCTTAATCTAAGAGTTCACCCAGTGGCGTTCGTTAGTTTTTGGCATTTGTAGCTAGACACGTTTTTCTTGCATTTCACTAGCACAACTCTGGTTTTTTTCACTGACACTTTACACTAGCTGGAAGGGTTTTACCCCCTTAAGCCTTCTGACTGTATCACTGCTGTCCAGGTGTTGTAAAGCCTCGACATTGGTGTGTTGGTGGAGCCTATCCTCGTGTTTCCGTGCGAACCTTTTTATTTCTTTGTCCACAGTGTCTAAGAATTGTCCCATAAGGTACTTCTGTGTCAAGCCTCTCATTTCTAAGGCAGCACTTCTTGCAAGTCGGTAACTGAACGTGTAATACCTGTGGCGAGACCCCCCCACACCTGACTCCCCTTCCCAGGTGCTGTGTAGCAATTAACCCTGACCGATCTACCTTCGTTGTTGAGTATTAACTCACCTTAAAACGACTTCCTATTTTCAGCCTCCAGCTCCATTCAGCTGCTTAATATGTTGTCACACGTAACGACAATTTTTAAAATTTAAAATGCCTGAAAATACTGTCGGAATCCCTTTTCCTGACATGTTTTTGTTTGATATTTCATGACTAGTGTTGTGGACATACAGATTTTCCTTGCGATGTAAATAGGCTTATACAATACACTTTATCATTATGGATTCTGAAGTTATATTAAATGTAATTCTCCGATTTCATGAATTTGACAGTGTGAAACAAAGGGATCTTTAGGATCGAGAATACTCGATGGTTGCCACAGTTATTCTATGAGCTGCGTATTTGTGTTTTTAAAGCTTAAACAGTAAGTATATACAGAGAACGGACATCCCTACCCATCACGCTTTGTTCATATATATCACATTGTTTTGTTCACAGTCGAGGCCGCATGTGCAGGAGAAAAGGAGGCTGGAGAATCTGTTGCTGTTAATGAGAAGGTGACCAGGAACAGGTGTTGTTGAGTGGCGCAGTACATCCTACCGCGGGTCATGGCTCTGCTCTCGGCGTCCTTCCGGCCCTGCTGAATCTGTCTGCAGCTGCTCATCTGAAGGAAGAAATCTGACGCCGGCACAAATATTGCCCTCGTCCCACACTGTTGGTATGTTATCTTCTTCCAGCTTCCTATACCTGCCGCCGAGGCTGTTGCTTTCCTGGTTTATTTAAAGACGTCGATTTTTTCTCATGCACGACAGCCCCTATTGGCCCTTATGCCTCCTCCATGAGGTTCCGCGATCACACTCAGACACACCACAATCGGTAGGACTCCTCTGGAACAGTGATCGGTCCGTAGCAATGAACTCTACCTGACAACAGACAATATTCACAAGAGGCAGACATCAATGCCCCCCGGCGGGTATCGAACCTGCGATCCCAGCAAGCAAATGGCCGTAGACCCACGCCTTAGACCGCGCCGCCATTGGGAGCGGCTGGAAAAAACAAAGAATAATGATAAAGTGAGAAATATGGGAAAGGTATAATAGTGTAACAGACTGAAAAGATGGACATGAGGAGGCGTAAAAAGAAGATCGGCAAACACGTAGATTACCGTCCGTATAATGCAGAATGGCATGACTTAAAATGAATAGGATCAGGACGTTAGAAGGAAGTGGATGGCCAATAGTAGCCTTACTATACTGCATGCAGGATGCGTGATATTAACCTTTTAAAACGTAGCGGTAAATTTACATACGACCAGGTTTAACATTAAAAAATTCTACGTGGTGCCCACATTGCGTTTATGTGTTTTGTACGGATCTCAGAACAAACAGCAACTTTTGCCTTATAAAACATTAAGAGACTGGTTTTTATGACTGAAGTGGAGAGTGTTTACAGCGCGGTACGCACTGAGTCCTTATATAAAACAGATACGCTTCGTCTTTAAAGGGTTAATTCCAAAACTCCAAGAGTAACAATTTGTGGCTCATTGCCCTTAGGGATGGCCGTGTTTCTTTGAGTAACGTCAAGTTGTCATTTAAACCTTACAAGTGAGGAGCCATATTCACAATATTGTAGTATCTCACGACATTCTGTCACGATACGGTGAGCGTACCATGTAGCAGGCATCTTAAACAAACACAGGTGCAAATGGGAGGATAAAATGCGTTAGAGGGAAAGGTTTTTGAATATATAAACTGGAGCGTAAAACAGTATGGGTGGCTGATTTTGAGAAATTTTTACATTTAATAAAAGGCGGAGAGTTCTGTATAATTGTCCACTGACCAAGGCTTTACTATGGAGTTTTTTACATGTATGTGTTGCGGAACTCGTGAGGGAGATGCAGGCAGAGGCTAGGCTGCCCTTTCCTGCTGTCTTGCCCCGCTTAAACAACAACAACTTTCAAGGGAATTGGCTCCACTAGAGAGGGTGACTTGTGTTTTTGTTCCCCCGGGCCGTCCGTGCCTCTGAATACAGTGACGAGTTGTGCGACCGCCAAATGTGACTAAACTTCCGGTTTCTTCTTATTCGGAGGCACGTCCCAGCTTCCTGTAGGACACAGCAGCTGTGCGACAAATTTGAGATACTCGTTGGCAGTCTGCACCGGTGCTGTACCGATCGCATTGTCAGCGGATGTTCGGTATTTGGGTCTGCTACCGAAGGCAAGTGGCACATTCAGACCCTTAGTCGGGGGGTGGGGGGATACATTAACCTTTTAAAGCCTAGCGGTAACTTTGCGTACCACCAGGTTTAACATTAAGAAATTCTACGTGGTGCTCACATTGCGTTTATGTGTTTTGTACGGATCTCAGAACAAACAGCAACTTTTGCCTTATAAAACATTAAGAGACTGGTTTTTATAACCGAAGTGGAGAGTGTTTACAACGCGGTACGCACTGAGTCCTTATATAAAACAGATACGCTTCGTCTTTATAGGGTTAAAAACCAAATGAAAATTGTACAAGTTTTTTGCATGGACTTACTAAATGAGCAACATTGCTTATAAAAATTTTCATGTCTTGGTATAACGTCTGATAAGCAGTCTTCTGTTTCTATGCGTATGGGGCTCTTTCTCCGGGGGTAAAGCAGCCGGAGCGCAAAGCTGACCATTGGTGGCCATTTAGTGCCGAGCTGAAGAATGAGTGGAACTATACTTCGACTTGTTCTCATGTCTTCGTGAAGCGCAATGGGAAAACTTTACCTTTATGGTCTAACTACATTTCCTCTTCACACGTTAGGGGGCGATTAATTCCATGGTGCATTTAATTCCCCAATCCGTCAACAAGTGTGTAGCTGGCAGGGCATGCGATGTGCGGATAAGCAAGCGTGAAGTACTAGAGAGTGACGCTACCTGGCCGGAGACATACTTACACGGGGGATGAGACTAAAACGCATTATAATTTATACCATCGGTTTCCAACCAGCGGCACGCTGTCACATTTGTAAATTATGTATATTCTATAAAAATTCACAGTAATTTAGGTGGTTATGGATACCACTTATTTTTTGACGTGCGGCCGGCAAAGTAGCTCACAATAACAGGTGTGGCCCTTTGCCGTAAGAAGTTTTAGACTCCAGTGATTTATAGGTTGGGAGGAAGTGGACTGATTCAAAAATTACGGAATTTGTGGTAACGATGGCGAACGGCCAGGTAGGGACGGCCTTAGTCCGATTGGACCGATTTAACGCAATCGGGCCCCGCCCTTAAGGGGGCCCCGCGCTCATGGGGGGGGGGGGAATTAAATAAATAATGTTTGACTGATTGCTTGATTACAAGTAAATAAAAATGATAAAAAACTGACCATTTTAGTTTTTCATCCAAACTTACGTTAATATACCAAAGCGTTAGTCCTTTTTTTTGCTCTGCACAATAACTTCTAGGGCCCGCCACAAGGATCGCGATCGGGCTCCGCGTTTGCTAAGGGCGGCACTGCCCCAGGTCACGTGAGCCAGTCTGGTCTGATAGCGGCTAGCACTGAACTATGACTGCCCAGTAAAATCAGTTGCTGGAGATTTGGTTTCGGTGTATGGTAAGGGCATTGGGCTTTATTTGCAAAACCACTTCCCTTCTATATACTGGAAGACATCCTGTCTGACCATTTATCGGAACATAGGGATTGCTATAACACAATAATTGACCAGTAAATTTTATCAGTAACCAAGATTAAGAATACGTCGAGCATTTCCTCCACTTTCCTTCTGGCAACTACTCAGACACAGAGGTGAAATTATTTTTACGTGACTTTTAGAATACAGCTGAACTCTATTACAATGTCGTGAAAGCGACTGAATATTTTGTGTCGTTATATACGAGTGTCGTTATAACCGAGGAGTAAAATGTTATGGTTAACAGTGACGAGTTAATTGGTACCACAGAAGATCCAACTCTATAGGCGAGATGTATAAACCGATGTCGTTATAACCGGGTTCTACTGTAATTTTTATATTCGTTATTCGTTATGTTAATTTAATGTTGCTATTCCTTGAAAGCAAGTGACTTAGCCTTTTAAAGCCTAGCGGTAACTTTACGTACCACCAGGTTTAACATTAGAAAATTCTACGTCGTGCCAACATTGCGTTTATGTGTTTTGTACGGATCTCAGAACAAACAGCAACTTTTGCCTTATAAAACATTAACAGACTGGTTTTTATAACCAAAGTGGAGAGTGTTTACAGCGCGGTACGCACTGAGTCCTTGTATAAAACAGATACACTTCGTCTTTAAAGTGTTAAAGATCGAAACAAGAAGTGATCTGGCGAGATGGCCTCCTTCTCTCTCGACCTAGCAGGTGTTTGCTTCATGGAAGTGAGGATGCACGTACCTGCTACTCTCCTGATTGCGGCGGCACCCATCAGTTCCGGGACGGTTCGTCGTCTGGGGCCGGTGCATCGCAGGAGTTTGCAGCTGCTACAGAGCATGCATTGTGTTTCAACCAGTTACCGACTGCTTCCAAATCTCTACGTTTTTACCATATATAACCATCTTCCAATCTCATTCGATGATGTTGACGTCGCTGGCTTTTAAGACAATCATTAGACAACTTAAGTCAATTACATTGCCGTGATTTAAGCTTCTTTTTCAGACAAAATCATAATCGTGGATTAACCCTTCAATGCAAGCCTCGGTGCATTGTACCGACGTTGCATTCTTCATACGCGGCTCTCCTTCTCTGCATCGTGAGGTCGTGAATGCATATAAGGGTACTACATATTAAAAACCCCCTCCATCTTGAACAGTAATTAAATTTTAAAACCCTTCAATATTCCCTTTAATTTGCGCGGTTGCGCTGCCGCGCAGCAACTAACATGCCGGCGCGCGCACTGAATTGTTGCCGCACAGCTGGAGTCACATAATAGTATTACGAAAAACACTTTTAAAGCGCCGCGCAGTCGTCAGGTCGTGTAAACATTTTCTGCTCAGATTAGTAGCAGGTCTGCGCAGTTGTAAAAAAAATTTAGAGTGAATTTTGAAACCCAGCGTCATTGATGGGTTAAAACTGTAGCAATTACAACTCATATTTTATTCTGTGCCATTTGGCTGTTTGAAATGTCGGTACACAGGAGCTGCGATGTTATTCAGACCGTCTAAAGTTATGTCGATAACGAAATGTAATTCGCTATCCTGAAAATGAAACCAGTTGCTCTAAATGCACGCTCCTAGGTATAAACCTAAACCATTTTAGCTGCCCACGTAATATTCGAGGACTAATTTCGTCCACACTGTAGGAAAGGCACGTCATTTTCGTTTGTTCCTGCTGTTTGTTGACTCAAAATTCAGTCTTTCTTATGTTTTATATTTTTATATTAATATTTTTATTTTATGTTTTTATATTATATTTATATTTTTATGTTTTATATTTTATTTTTAAGTGACAGAATGAATTGTGATGTGTAATGAACATTAAGTTAGAGTCACACCATGGAAACGTATGGGGGTATGTACGTTTATTACCACGCATACTAAACCTTCAGTATTAGATGCTTGTACAGTTAACTTCAGACTACTGTCGCTGAATGACTCGTAAAAGTTAAAGGTAAAGTTTACCCTAGAAAAGACCGTGGAGACCCGGAGGAGAGTAGAGATATAGCGGTACTCCTTCTTTAACCTCGGCATTAGATGAAGCGGGTGGTCAGCGTCACGCCTCAGCCGCTTTACGCCTGGAAAGAGAGCCGGTACCCTTCGTACAGGAGGCTGGGTGGGCCCCAGTGCTGGTCTGGACGGGTGCGGAAAATCTCTACCCTCACCGGGATATCATCCCCTGATCGTCCAGTCCGTAGCGAGTTGCTATCCCGGTAATCATTGGATAGGAAGTAGAGGCTATTGGGGCGTGTACGGAAGTGAAATGGACTTATGTTCTTCCGACACGTAGCCAGTCATACTACAGAGCTATCCAGTCTCTGTCATATTCCGTTATAAGAAGTAAATGCCACTCGTCTCTGTGACTGAAAATGTCGGTCATCCAGGACATTTCTTAAGATGAAGGAAACCCAAAGTAAAACACCTCCGAACGGTAAGCTGCCTTATCTTATCTTACGTTTAATAGGGAGACACAATGCCAACTGCTAGACTTTATGTTCTGAGTCTTGTGTAGGCGATGGCTGAATGGAAGAACATAATAGGCAAGAAACAGCGCCGCTGTGAAAGCTGGTGTGCATATACAGCATTGCAGCGCGGGCCTGTAGTGGGATATTGCACGCCAATGCAGATGTCCTACAAACTGTTAACACTTTAAAGATGAAACATGTATGTTTTATATAAAGGCTGAGTGCGTACCGCGCAGTAAACACTGTCTACGTCTTTTATACAAAACCAGTGTGTTAATGTTGTATAAAACAAAGTCGCTGTTTGTTCTGAGATCCATACAAAACGCATAAACGCAGTGTGGGCACCGTATAGAATTTTTGGGCTTTAAATCAGGTGGTATGTAAAGTTACCGCTAGGCTTTAAAAGGCTGAAGGCAAGGTTTGGTGCAGAATGTTTTGAAAGCTGCTATAGTGTTATGAGCAACCGGAGGTGTTGGATTTACTGTTATGTGAAGAAACGGAAATATGTAACACGCCTGTGTTGCTTTTTCGTAGAAATATAGCCACTTTCACAAAAACTGATCCTGTCAACGTGTTTAAAGTTTCACCTGTTTCTCTCGCAGTTAAAATTATGTTTTTCTTACCTTCTTTGTTATAAGAACTTGCCCATTTGTATGCTTTTATGAAACTGTAGGTAGCCATTGTCTGTCAGCACACTTTCACAAAAACTAAATAACATTCTGGACCCATTGTGTCAGAAGCTGCAGCAAGACAGGGGCACTGTTGTGTGCCAACCGTGAACGTGATAACCTAAAACGAGAAATGTATCTTTGCCAAAGATGAATTTTAAATTTGCGTCTAAACCGGTAAATTATGAATTTCTTTCCTACGATCTTGTGAAAGGAGCAGTTACTGCGTAGTCGCTCTAGTGACTAGGCTGCTAATGGACGACCGAGGAATCGTGGTTTGATTTTCGGCATGGCCAAGAGACTTTTCTTTTGTCCAAAGCACGCATACTGGCTTTGAAGCCTACCAAGGCTTCTTCTATTCAATTGGTATCCGGGGTTATTTCTGCAGGATGAAGGGGCCGGGGCTGAAGCTGATCATCGCCCCATCTAGCGTAGAAGTTAAGAATAAGTGGAACTGGACCTCTACTCCCCTTTACGGCTTCGCCGCGTGCAAAGCGACATCTTCTCTTCAGTATCTCTTAAAAAACTCCACGTAGTGCCCACATTGCGTTTATGTGTGTTGTACGGATCTCAGAACAAACAGCAACTTTTGCCTTATAAAACATTAAGAGACTGGTTTTTATAACCGAAGTGGAGAGTGTTTACAGCGCGGTGCGCACTGAGTCCTTATATAAAACAGATACGCTTCATCCTTAACGTTTTAAAGCCTAGCGGTAACTTTACGTACCGCCAGGTTTAACATTAAAAAATTCTACGTGGTGCCCACATTGCGTTTATGTGTTTTGTACGGATCTCAGAACAAACAGCAACTTTTGCCTTATAAAACATTAAGAGACTGGTTTTTATAACCGAAGTGGAGAGTGTTTACAGCGCGGTACGCACTGAGTCCTTATATAAAACAGATACGCTTCTTCTTTAGGGGGTTAAAAGATATTTAGGTCATGACCTAAAATGGTAGGCACATGTTGCTCTGTACAGTGTAATAAATGGAATGTGGTTGTGTTTGGGCTTTTGTCTTCCAGGTTGCTATCCAAAAACACAAAGATTAGGGTATACAGAACTGTAATTTTACCTGTTGTTTTGTATGGGTGTGAAACTTGATCTCTCACACTGAGGGAGGAACAAAGACTGAGGGTGTTCGAGAATAGGGTGCTGAGGAGGATATTTGGGCCTAAGAGGGACGAAGCGACAGGGGAGTGGAAAAGACTACATAACGAGGAACTTAATGACCTGTGCTCATCACCAAATATTATACGGGTAATCAAATCCAGAAGAATGAGATGGGCGGGGCATGAAGCACGTATGGGGAAAAGAGAGGTGCATACAAGATTTTGGTAGGGAGACCTGAGGGAAGGCGACCACTTGGGAGACCCATGCGTAGATGGGAGGATAATATTAAAATGGATCTTCAAGAAGTGGGATGGGGTGGCATGGACTGGACTGAGCTGGTTCAGAATAGGGACAGGTGGCAGGCTCTTGTGAATGCGGTAATGAACCTCTGGGTTCCATAAAATGTTGGGAATTTCTTGACTAGCTGAGAAACTGTTAGCTTCTGAAGAAGGCCTCTGCTCCATGTAGTTAGTTAGTTGCGTTTGGGCGGATTTTGTTTTGATTTCTGTTTCAACTAACACAACGGAATGACATCGTTTAAAATAATAATAACAGTAGTCGCGGCCCATAACACAAATGCCAGGATATACGTGTGTGCTACATGCATTTGAAAGTAAAATATTAAGAATAATATATGGTCCAGTACATGAGAAAGGGCACTGGCACCCTAGATGTACTAGCGAAATTTATAGTCTTTTCAAAGGTCTAAATATCATTGGTGATATAAAAATTAGAAGATTAGGATGTGCGGGTCACATCGTAAGTATGGAAAAAGAAGGGATCCCAAAAAATGTTCTGAATGGGAAATTCCACAACACAAGATCACTGGGAAGACCAAGAACAAGAGGTAAAACGTCCTCCAGAGGGATGCAATACAGATCTTAGGAACAGGAGGATGGAGGAGACTAGCTGGGGGGAGAGAAGGGTGGACGTGACTTTTGAGGGACGCCAGGGCTCACGTGTACCGCCATACATGGATGGAGTGATGATGATGATGATGATGATGATGATGATGATGAGGAGGATGAGGATAAGCATGGCCAGTACATTAGAAGCATAGATAAACATCTCATTAGCGAGGAAGGCACGTTCCTCTGGCTGTCAAAGGGAGACCTGAAAACAGAAACAGAAAGTGAAATAGTGGCAGCACAGGACCAGCAATGCACACAAAATGCCATGCAACAAAAATACTGCAAACAGAAATAGATAGTAAATGCAGATTGTGTCACCAGTTCGAGGAGACAGCAGACCGCATTGTGTCAGCGTGTCCAATATTGGCAAAAGAACAATACATCAAGCGACATGATAGAGTGTGTGCTCAACTGCACTCCAACATATGTAAGGAACTAGGGATAAAATTAGACAGTGAACTCTGGTACGATCCTGTACGAAAATCAGTAGAAACAAGTAAAGTGGAAAACGTAACCATATTATGGAGTCAACAAGTGCAAACTGACAGAACCATCCCCAACAATAAACCGGACATCATAATCCGGGATAATGAAAAAGGAACATGTATGCTAATTGATGTAGCAATCCCGGGAGACAGAAATGTGATAAAGAAAGAAGCCGAGAAGATTCTAAAATATGAAGACCTTATAATAGAAATACAGCGCATGTGGAATGTAAAAACAAAGGTGACGCCAGTTATAATAGGAGCAACTGGAACCGTTTCAAAATCCTTCAGAAAATACTTGAGCAGCGTACCGGGAAAGCACGATATCAAGGAACTGCAGAAAACAGCTGTACTGGGCACAGCACACACACTGCGGGATGTGCTAATGTAGAAGCACAAAGGAGTTTAATATTGCAGACAGCGCTATATGCACCATTAACAGTACGCGCAGAATAGCTGCGACACTGTATACCCTAGAAACTTGGTTTGTATCAGGTATGTAAGTGTGAATACCCTGCGTAAAGGGGATGATGATGATGAAGATGAAGATGATGATGATGATAATGATGATGGTGATGATGATGATGATGATGATGATGATGATGCACGGCCAGTCGATCTCAGCAGAATGTGGAGCTTCCCCGGTACGTGGGAAAAGCGAATGTCACGCTGTCCGCCGCTTCCTACCGTGAAGCATCTTGTGGGTCACTGGAGCCCACAAGGAACTGGCGAAAGTGGCGGACGACCTTTCACGTACGAGGAAATATGTGGGGGTATAATAATGGGTTCGTTGCACGAAGAGAGCTTGTGGATGCCACACACTGCGGTGTTCAGGAACAGCTGATGCCCGGTTATGACGATGAACGACATGACCTTTAATTCTAACTGTTAAGCACGAGGACGGTTTACGTTTAGAAGACAATTTGGTACAACCACAAGTTGGAATGCGGGTTGTACTGAAGTTCCTTCGTGTGTTTTTCTGCCCATTATAACTAGGTCTATTGTACGCGTTATTTACACGAAGTATGATATTACACAAATAAAGGTGAGGTTACGTTTATGGGTCTCTCCTTTGATAGGCTTCACTTAAGAAAACACGTATTTTATACGACAGGGAGAAAGCACGTGGCACGTATGGGGGAGGGAGAGGTGCATACAGGGTTTTGGTAGGGAGACCTGAGGGAAGGAGACCACTTAGGAGACCCAGGCGTAGATGGGATGATAATATCAAGATGGATCTTCAAGAAGTGGGAGGGGGGCATGGACTGGATTGAGCTGGCTCAGGGTAGGGACATGTGGCGGGCTGTTGTGAATGCGGTAATGAACCTCCGGGTTCCACAAAATGCGGGGAATTTCTTGACTAGCTGAGAAACTGTTAGCTTCTCAAGAAGTACTCTGCTCCATGGAGTTGGTTGGTTGGTTGGTTGGTTGGTTGGTTGGTTGGTTGGTTGGTTGGTTGGTTGGTTGGTTGGTTTGTCGGTCGGTCGGTCGGTTGGTCGGTCGGTTGGTCGGTCGGTCGGTCGGTCGGTCGGTCGGTCGGTTGGTTGGTTGGTTGGTTGGTTGATTGGTTGGTTGGTCGGTCGGTTGGTTGGTTGGTCGGTTGGTTGGTTGGTTGGTCGGTCGGTCGGTTGGTCGGTTGGTCGGTTGGTTGGTTGGTTGGTTGGTTGGTTGGTTGGTTGGTTGGTTGGTTAGGGAGAAAGCACGATGAATTCTTTTTTACTCTGTATCTGTCCACGATATCCCTCTTGGATTGTTACGAACATACCAAAAGAGTATCAACATAGGCTCATGAAACATTTTACTTAACATGGGTTTAATCAAGAGCCATAAAATCTTGACAAAAATATTTAATAATCGCATATATTTGTAACGTTAATTATCGTGTTAGGAAGAGAGTCTTTGTGCTTAGTTATTCACTGCGTCTCTGTAATATATAAGCTGGACTTCAGGTGTTTCAGGTGCCACTTATGTTGAATTTTCCTGTCTACAAAAATTCGAAACAAAGGCCGACGAGAAAATTAAAATCACAACTTAAAAATATATTTGAAAACTCGAGCACAACTTTCCACTTCTGTAAGTTTAAACTGAAGTAGACTGTAATCTGAATGTAACTTGAATATAATGATGACTCAAAACAACGCATGGAGTCTGAAGTGAATATAGAAAGACGAAACTAAACAAAACCCTGAATTTATTTCAAATAAATTTATGAGATTTGGACCAGCTTTCCTTTCAAAGTACCTGCTGTAAACGCTTTAAGCTATTGATCTCTTAAAATACTGTACTGTAAGCCGAGGAAATGTCGCAAGTTTATCGTTTAGTACAAGGAAAGACGCACAAGGATATGATAAAAACTGTCATAATAACTAGTAAACATGAGTTGTTGTCGTGACACCTGAGAATTTGCGTAATTCGCCTATGTATATAACCATATTCACATTCATATCTAGTGTTTACTTCTGCATTTCTAATGTGTAACGAAGAATAAACACGGTGTTACGGCGTTCTTTACCAGACTGACTCTGGTACTATGTACCTGCTTTTAAGGTGCAAAAACCTAACACCAAAACCCTTTTGAGATTATACTGAGCCGCTTTAGTATGGCACACCTCTTAATAAACAAGGTCCCTACTATCCACTTCAGTATCCTCTTTTTGCGTTGTTGTTCCTCTTGCAAGTTCTTCCTTTCCAAAGTATTTTCCCTCCAAATTCCAACAAGAATTTCTTGCTTCCCCTCGTATGTGCTTCGTTCGTAGCATATTACAACTACTTCTTTCTTTTAACCCTTTAAAGAGGAAGCGTATCTGTTTTATATAAGGACTCAGTGCGTACCGCGCTGTAAACACTCTCTACTTCGGTTATAAAAACCAATCTCTTAATGTTTTATAAGGCAAAAGTTGCTGTTTGTTCTGAGATCCGTACAAAACACATAAACGCAATGTGGGCACCACGTAGAATTTTTTAATGTTAAACCTGGTGGTATGTAAAGTTACCGCTAGGCTTTAAAAAGGTTAACTCTGCTAACCGTACTAGAATCAACTTTAAAAACAGGATAATATTTTGTGTGCTACAAAATTTTACTTACTGCATAAAATATATATGTCTCCCCATGACATGCCTTTGCAGGCATAGGAGAATGAGGAAGGGTAGTTCCAACTCATTCAAAACCTACCGCTAGACGGAGATGGGTGCTCGTCATTACGCTCCGGCTGCTTTACCCTGGGAAAGACCCTGTGCCTATTGTGCAGGAGGCTGGGTCGACCTCAGGGCCGGTCTGGACTGCTCAGAAAATCTTACGTCAAGGGGATTCGATCCCCGGACCGTGCAGTGACTCGCTATACCGACTCCGCTATCCCGGCCGCCTACGTACTAGGCAGACGTTGATATTTCTACGTAATACGATTATTATCTTTTATTATCCTTGTAACTGAAAATTTAAACAACATATATAGCAGCAATGAGGCGATATTAGGCTGGAATTTACAGACTGCAGAGTGAAGGTAAGGTTACTGCATGTGGCAGGCGTGCTATTTGTAACCTGAACTACAAACAGACCTGTTATTTTAAAATTCTGGTGACGCCTTCGTCAATACCACCGACAGCTTTTTCTGACAAAAGAGAAATGGGTAGAAAGCTTCAGCAAAGTACGCGGCATATTGTTCTGTGCTTGATGATCAAGGTAAGAATGAAATTGCCTTATCATTGTAATGGCCTGAATAGGAAAAGTACAAAACGTGCCTGCCCATAGTAATTTTGCTGTAGATGGGAGGGTAGAACACACCTGAAGGAAGTTCCCCTCTACTGAGGGCGAAGTAACAATAGGTGAAGATGACCTCGGTAACCTAGCAACTAGCTTACCGTGCAATAAGGGTCAGTATTCTGTATTATTCAGAGTAGCAATAAACTTTATGGAAAGTGGAGATACATACTTCAGGTCTGGCTTTGAGGTGTCAAACTATGCCTTACCTTGATCTACCGCCCCATAGTTCTGATCACGAAGACGCTATTAGCTTTAAAGAGGAGATGAAACACTTTGGTGACGGGATTGAAGGTGGTCTTAGAACCTGCGTTCAATATTTGCAAGGCTTTTCTTGCCTTCGCAGAATGACTGATGAGGGTTCATTGCTGTCTTTTGCTTTATTATATGCCAAGTCATGAGCACGCAAAGGAAGTAAGAACAGCTCCATCTTGTGTCTGTACAAGTGACACAGAAGTTTCTCTGTGGTAGAGTCCTCTGTGACGCCTTCACTGCGCGTTCAGTAATCCACGAAAAAAATTTTTTATTCTTTTTATAGAATCCGAAAATCCATCATGCTTGCCACCAGGGTCCGACATTTAATCTTCTCTTGAGAATTTAATGCACCTGAAACCCCTTAGAACGTAATTTTCTACCCAGAAAAGTTTAGACATACGGAACGTTGCTTGTTGTATTCAGGTGACTGCTTCGAACCTAGCCGGTGCCTTGACTTTCCTGAGGGTTTGCATGGTTCTGCTGGGTATCGTCAGGCAGATGAAAGCGTAATGGGTTAACCTAAATTAGGCCACGACCACTTCCTCCCACTTCATCCTAATCCATTATTTTAATAAGCACGTTTCGACGCTATGTAATCTGAGCTACTGATCACGTCGTTAAGTAAATAATAATTCGGAAGTAAATAATGAATAAATATAACAATTATAATATATAAAATTGTATAAATATATACTTATTTACTTTTGAATTATTATATAATATATGATATATATTATATAACATTATTAAGTATTATATATTATTATATAATATATAATTATTATATATTATATATAATGAATAAATGTAATACTTATTATATTTGTTCATTATTTACTTTAGAATTATTATTTAACGACGTGATCAGTAGCTCAGGTTACATAGCGTCGAAAAGTGATTATTAAAGTAACGGATGAGGATGAAGTGGAAGTGGTCGTGGCCTAATTTAGGTTACCCCACTACAATAATAATCATAATAATAATCATTATTATTATTATTATTATTATTAGTAGTAGTAGTAGTATCGCCTTATTTTCGCTTTGGTCTTCAAAAAGGCCTTTGATACACTTCAAAATTGTTATTTAACAAAGGCTTTATATATGCTGAAGGTAAAGGTCACCATGACATACCTGTGCACGCACCTGCTACCCATTCGAAACCATGGCGCTAGAAACAGTGGGTGGTCGGCACCAGGCCCAGGCCGCTTTAACCCCCTGAAAGAGCCGGTACCCGTTGTATACGAGGAAGAGTCGGCCGCGAGGAACAGTGTGGACGGGCACAGAAAATCTTGCCTGCACCGGGATTTGATCCCCGGACCGTCCAGCTCGTAGCGAGTCGCTATACCAAATACGCCATTGCGGCCGCCTTTATACGAGTACTTTGTATCCCTGGCAAATGCAGGGACAGTACCCGGCTTAAGCTACGACCACGTCTTTCCCAATCACTTCCAATACGCCATTTGTTTCCAGATCACTTCGAGTTAACATTTATGAGTTATCATCTACGATATATACCGAGGGATAATCAGTTGTCAAACCACAAAAAGAAAAAATCCACAACTAAGTCCAAGTCGCTTCGCGACTGACGGATACTCAGTACGTTCTTCTCGGTGTCGAGCACTCACTGGGGCACATGGCCAGATTTAGTGTAGTTGTTCTCTTAGTTTTGCTGTGGTGTCGGCCCTGACGAACACAAACGACGTCTTTTTCAAAGTGCGTAGTTTATATGTAGCCTTGATTCCGCAACACCGTGCTACTGCCTTCGACACCGTACGGTTAAATTATCAGTTCCCAAATTTTTGACCATCCAGTTGCCATCCAGACACACACGTTACTGGATCCTTATCCTTCTACAGTAGTCGTCACTGGCAGTCAGCTTAACGACGTGATTCTTCCGTGTCTTTTGTTCGAAACCTTCGTAACATCATGCGCAAGGTGGACCATGAGACAAGATTGCTGGCTTAAGCAGGGGATTTCTTGGCGAGGGGTGTCCAGGATTATGAAAGTAGAGCTATCTGAAAATGATATTACCGTGTGGTGATGGGTTTATGGACTTTATCCATCGTCCGAAGAGTAAAATATTAAAAAATTAAAATCACAACGTTTCGGAAGCTGGTTCTGCTTCCCTCCTCAGGTGAAAGGAGGGGGATAAGAGAAGAGCATCTACTCTGTTGGACCCCTTAGACAGAGCTAGCCTCCATCACTGGCCCTAGCTAGCTCTGTCTGAGGGGCCCAACAGAATAGGTGTTCTTCTCTTCTCCCCCTCCATTCACCTGAGGACGGAAGCAGAGCCAGCTTCCGAAACGCTGTGATTTTAATTTTTTAATATTTTTAATATTTCACTCTTAGGACGATGGATAAAATCCATAAACCCAACTGCACACTATATTATACACCATTGTCAAAACCTTTAAGAATTTATGATATTACCGGTTTAAGAGTCTTGGATGCTCTCTGTCGGTGCGGGGTGTCCCACACTGGGGTCATTCGATTAGAAGATTTTTGTATTATTGACTACAGAGGCGTAAGAAGGATTCTGTAGGGCCACAGAAATATAAAAGGTGAATGCATGTGGCATGTATTGACGAGGTTATGGTACATTAATACCACGTAATGTAGGTTCTTGGAATGATGTGTGGAAATAAGTCTTGGTAAGTATGCAGCCTTAAAGGTCTTTTTTTGCAGAATTCAAATCAAGAACATGGCGACCGTGCGAAAACTTTCATTTAGCATTCAATTTGACAGCGATTATTAATGGACCGTCAGAAGTAGAGGCACGGTGTTTTGTATGAAGATTGATTGTATACTGTTGTAAGTTAATAATTACAAACTTGTCGACAGGTAAACTGTGATGCTAGGTCCGGCAAAATTAACACTTTGCAATGAGTGTCTAAGTGACAAGTTTTTCCCTACAACATGTAACACTTGTCACTGTTGTATCAAAACAGTAACAACCTGTAACTTTAAATCTTCGTCTCTGGGTCGTTTAGCAGCGTACAGCGGTAGTTTGATGCAGACGTTTCGGGATATTCTAATGGTTCCATCCTCCTTGACCAAGATAATTTGACATTAAGATGTGACCAGCAGGATGTCCCGAAACGTTGTCATCAAACTACTGCTCTACACTGCGTAACTGCGTAACAGCCCAGAAGAACGGAGATTTAAGGCATAAAGCGACGGCAGCCCAGAATCACGCCTAACCTACGAGTATAACTTATTTACAAATGCAAGCAGTACATTCTGCCGATTTGAGGCTTCCGCCGCCGTGTAAGTGAGATCGTCCCTCTTCTGGGATGTTACGCCAC